>CM032327.1:75900082-76061987 GCA_019022515.1 Quercus aquifolioides | reverse complement strand
TTTTTTTTTTTTTTTTTTTTTTTTTTTTTTTTGTTTCTAGGATTTGATTGCATTGCATACATTCATGCATTTCATTCTAGGATTTATTTGTTTTCTCTTTTAAAAAAAAAAAAAAAAAGGAGAAAAGCAAATTGTGTTTGCACTATTTTTTTTGGTTTTGAAAACAAGGTTGGTCAATTTATTTACACATAACATGTCTTATGTACCTTGTTTAGCTTTGATGAGCTTATATTGCACTTTACTAGTTGAAGCTTTGTAGTGCATGTTGTGTGGGAAAGATGTTTATGGTGTTTATCACTTTGTCTTAATCTTGAAGTCACATGTTATTTGACTGTCGGACTTGATCCTTTTGAGAAAGGCATAAATAACCATCTCACCACTGTTCACTAGCCAATCATGAACACCTTAGTGCATATCATAAGATTTTGTGCTCGAGAAAGTGTAGCACATGCACAAAAAGAACATAAGGTGTAGCCTCTGTTAAATGCTTAATGCTTAAAATTGGTGTGTACTATTAGGCTTGATGCCAATTCACATAATTAAAACTGGTGTGTACTATTAGGCTTGATGCCAAATTTCACCTAATAATGGGGCAAAATTCAAGAAACTTACATGATTGCAAGCTTATGTTCTAGGAGATGTGGGAGTTATATGATGTAACTCTTTAGGTGATAGTCTCTTTTGAATTCTATGTGATGGATTTTGTAGACTTTGTGATTGATTGCTATTCTCATATCACCTCACATGTATCTCTAGTTTTTGCTAGTTGCACACACTACACAAGTTACTCTTTGCTAAACTTTGTAGATGTTATTGTGTGTGTTTTTGGTCTGACCAACCAAGTTTGAAAATACTTTGACAATTATGCAAAACATTTCTTTTGCTTGAGAAACTGGGATTAAAACTTGGGTTTTTGAAAAAGCATTCCATCTCATACTCATGCATTTTGTTTCAGTAAGTTTAGTGCTTTGAGGAGTTGTTTTCAAAATATGGTTTGTGATTTTCAAAACTGTGATTTTTCTCAAAAATTTTGTGAGCCTCTGCCCAGTTCGATCGATCCATTCTGATTTTCGATCGATCGAAAAAGTGCTTTAATTTGTTTAAAAATGACTGATTGATTCGATCGATTGAATGTGATTTTCGATCAATCGAGAGTCGTGAATCAGGTTTTTAAAAACTGTTCTTGACTGATTCAAACACTTTTTCAAAAGTTTTTCAAACTTTTCTTTCTCTCTCCGACTTGGCAAGGCTCACAGATTTTTGTCGTTTTCCTCAAATTTTTGCAAAATTTCTCTTTCCTCAAGCCGGTAAGTCTGTTTTGCCTTCCTTTTTGAGTTTATTTACATATTTCATGCATTTTTTCCAAAATTTCGGACCTTTTTCTTTTTGGGATTTGTTGATTCAAGCCAATTTTGTGAATTGATCAATGGGTTTTTGTGGGGACATGCTATAAACATGATCTTGATAGTTTAATTTGATCAATTTTGGGTTTTGTGAAAATTGAAATTTCTAGGGTTGTAATTGATCCGAATTGGGGATTTTGTTCAATTGGTTTAATTGATGAAATTGGCTTGTTGTTTTGATGAAATTTGTTATTCTAATCTGTTTTCAACATTGTGTGATGATCAATTCATCAATTTGTTTCAAAATTATCAAGTGGTTTTTCAAATTTTTTAGGGTTTTTGTTAGAAACTCTATGTTTAAGCCAATTTTGTGTAATTAAACCTAATTTGAACTGTGTTTACTGCATTAGTTCATGCATCACAACATTGTTATTGTTCATGCATCATATAGATTTTTGTTCTATATTTTTTGTACTAACTTGCAGTCTGCCCTTGGTTTTGTTTTATTTTGTTCTTTTGGTTTTCTCTTGTGTCTTTGTCCTTTCCTTGGCACTATGCCTAGGAAGACTAGAGCTCGTAGGACTATTTCCTCATCTTCTCTATCCCCTCATTCTTTTGACCATGAGAAGTTTCCGAGTGAGAAAAACCAAGAGATTTTTGAGAAGCTAAACCTTAGGAGAAAGATTTGGGCTGAGCGTTCTGTTCTCTTAGACAAACTTGATCCTGCCATTAGGGCAAACTTTGAGCGTAGGGGCTGGTTACCCTAGGTAGATATTTCTGATCGTCCTCCACCTTCTGCCTTGATTAGAGAGTTCTTTTCGAACATCTCTATCCACATTTATGATTCCAACACTTTGGTAAAGAGTTGGATACGAGGCGTAGAGTACACCATTACTCCCAAGGTAGTGGCTGATGCTCTAGGGGTACCTTTGGTCCAGAATCCTGTCTATCCTTATGCTGAGTCTCCTGAGTTGAGTGATGTCTTGTCTTACAATACTAGGACTTCTATCCAGTGGGGTTTTGATCCTAGGATCACCTCTGCTGAGCTTTCTGGGTTGCACTATCTTTTCTTTAGGATAGCCTGTCATTCTATCTGGCCCATATCTCATGTTCACACCATTCCTCTCGAGAGGTGTGTATTTTTGTACGCTCTTATTACTATTGCTCCTATCTGTTTTCCTCATTTGTTTCTTCGTTCTTTGAACGATGTTTATAGGAGTTCATCTTCTGCTTATGCTCTTGTTCATCCTATTTTTATTCATAGGATTTTGCTATATCTTGATCTTAGTGGCTTCCCTTCCTCTGAGCCTGTTCATGTGATTGCTCCCATAGGTGCGTCTTTTCTTAGACAAAGGGCCGCTCATCTTAGCTGGTTCTAAACACCCTAGGTCTGAGCCTTCTAGGCGCACCTCCTCCTCTCTTCTTCTACAGGTCCTGCTGGTGAGGATGTTCCTGATCCTGTTGGTGATGCTGCTGCTGCTGCTGATGTTCCTCCACCTCCTTCGGCCGACTTTGATGTTCGTCGTACCTTGGAGACTGTCATGACCGTTCAGGCGGCTCATGGTCAGATTTTGGTGGACTTGCTTGATGAGATTCGTGCTCTGCGAGCCGACTTTGCGCATCTTCATTCACCCTCACCACCTCCTTTTGATGATGACTTGTGATTGCCCTTTGGCATTCCGTCACAAAAAGGGGGAGTAGAGTTTTGACTTGTAGAGGGGTTTTTGTAGTTAGGGGGAGATCTTTTTTGTTTTTGAGGAGTTTGTGGAGTTTTTAGATTGTATCTAGGTGCTTCACTTTGTATATCATTTTTGGGATATTCATGTTAGGGGGAGTAACATTGATTGATATACATGATTTATACTTGATTCTTGTTACTTTGTGATTCACTGCTTATTGATTTATATTTATGAGTTGTTCATTAATATATGTCTTTATTTTGTGTTGTGTGAATCTTACAAGAATGTTATACCTGTTGTTTTACTCTTTTCTGTCACACATGCGTTTATGCGTTTGTTGAGTGTTTCAGGAATATACAGGTTGATTCAATTGAGCTGCTGTCTACACTTGCAACTGATGGATAGTAGTTAGGATTGAATTTGAGTTTATGAGCATTTTTTTGTAAAGGGATTTTTACTTGTAAACTTTGAGCTTTTAATTTGTGTTTTGTCACGGATTGCCAAAGGGGGAGTTTGTTAGGTTCTAAAGATTTAGGAATTTATGTATTTAGAACTCTAATTTGTAATATTGGCAAACCATGATCAATACAATATGTTTAGTCTTGTTTAGGCTTGCTCAAAGTTGATTAATAATTGTAAAGTTGGAATCGAGAGACTGCAGATGCATTGGGGCATTTCGGTCTGGCTCGATCGATCGAAAGATCGGCCAGATTGCGTTTTCTGCAGTTTTCCAACTCAGCCCTAACTCATTAAACGTTTAGGGTTTTATGTTTTTGCCCTAGGTATATAAGGCAAAACCCTAGCCACGTTTTTAGAGTTGCTCCAGTTGTATTGTTGCTCATACATTGCTGTTTTGTGTAAATCTCTTGTGAGATCTAGAGGAGCTTTCCTTTACACAAAGCTTAGGGTTTTCAAGGTAGAGATTACTTCAACATCTTGATGATCAACTCGGTTGCTACCATTGAAGCTTAAAGAATATCAAGCGTGGGTGCTTGTAGCTGATTGAAGAATTCAAGAAAGAAGGAGTCCGTGGATTCGGAGCTTGCACGTGGTCGTGTCAGTAAGTTCTACTGGTAGGTAGCATTAGGAAGTCGAGCGGGGAGCTTGTAAGTCCTTTTGTATGAACTTCGATTCTTTCATAGTGGATTCAGGTTTGCCTTGAGGATCGGTGGGTCAAATCCTCCCCAGGTTTTTACCGTGTGGTTTCCTGGGTGATCATATCATTGTGTTCTTTATTATTCCGCTGCTTTATATTATTGATATGATTGTTTGATTGTTTCAACCTAGAATTGCATAGTTTGACTAAGTAACAACTTGGCTAATTAACTAGGCTAATCAATCTGGTTGGTTTAAGGGGTCTAAAAACCATTCAGTTATCATTTAACCCACCTGGGGTAGCCTCCGTTAGACCCTCGTTACCCCCCTCTGCCATTTCTGTTAGAAAATCTCCTTTACTGTATAAGCCAAAATTAGAATCCAAATAGAACCCTAAAATAGAACGAGCTCTCTCCCTCTCTCTACCTTAGAATCCCCAAAAATCCCTAAATCCATAATCCCTTTCTCTCTTTACTTGGATTACCAAAGTGAAATCCGAACACTTGCAAGCAAGGAGGAGGTGTGCTAAAGCTTGGGTTTTCCTCTATATCAAGATCCCTAAAAATCCCCAAACCCATTTCTCTCTGTACTTTGATTGCCAAAGTGAAATCTGAACATGTCTTCTTCAAGTTATTACTCGGGTTCCAGTTACCATTCATGTTCTACTGATCGTTGTCGGCTAGGACTGCTTTGACCTTGAACAATTTTAGGAGAAGGTTTTATGGGTGCAGCTACTATGATGTGGTGAGTAACAGTTGGTTTTCAGATCTTTTTTTTCTGGTTTTGTTGGCTTTATGAATAACCCTAATTTGATTTTGTTTGTAGGATGATGAACCTACTTGTAAATACTTTAGGTGGTTGGATGGCAAAACATGTAAGCGTGGGTTTGAAGTTGCACCCATTGTCCTTGCAAGATTTAGTATGTATAAGAATCAAGCAAAAGTTGCAGAGGAAAAGGAAAAGGAGGTTAGTGATAGGGAAACAACAGCTATTGAGAGGGAAAAAGTAGCCAAGCGAAGGGGAGAAAAAGCTAGGGTGAGAGAGAGGATAGTTAAAGAGAAGTTATAGAAGTACAAATTTGCACTTGTTGTGTCATAGGGGTTTTTTGCTATTTTTTTGTATTTTCTGGTAGGATGGGAGAATTTGGAACAAAGCCATTGAGTCTGCCTTGAAGACAAGTTGTTGTAGTTATTGTACAATTTTGGGTACTACCACTTTTGACAAGTGTATTCCATGTATTTGGCACTATGTAATGTTGTTGTTTATTTGAATAAAGTATGCAATGTGTTCTTTATGTGATGTGTTCTTCTTTATGTAATCTGTTCTTGTTTATGTAATGCTGCCTTGTTTATATAATGTGTAATGCTACCTTGTAATGTGTTCTTTATATAACATATCTTGTAATTTGAATAGAGCATGCTGCCTTGTTTATGTAATGTGTAATAATGCCTTGTAATGTGTTCTTGTAATTTGAATAAAGTATGCAATCTGTTCTTCTTTATATAAGGGGAAATTGCACATGCACCCCACAAGATTCTGTTTACATTAAATGAAGAAGCATAAAGAAGTATGTTTTAAAGCAAGAGTACCATTCCATACATATATAATAAGCATTGTTCAAAACAAGTGTACTCCACCTAATATTAATGGCTAAACACTACCAAAGTACCTCAATAACAGGTGGTTTTGTCCCCACTAAGACAATAACAAAATAACTTTACAATAGAAAGTTATGCATAATAACAAAAAAGTGGTGACATACCACTATCAAACATGCACAATAACAAAAAAAGTAAAGTAAAGTTTCTGCTTGCACATTCTCCAATCTTCATTTCCTAAAAACCTTGCCCTTGTCCTTGCCCTTGCCCTTGCCTTTGCCCCTGCTGTTGCCCTTATCCTTATCCTTGCCTTGCATAGTATCCCCTGTTGAGAACATTGCACCAAATGTCTCAGCTCTTAATCCACCTCGTCTCCCATATGAGAACAGATGACTGCTCCCAACTACCCTTGGTGGTACCAACTCCCTTGGAGGCTGTAAAATACATAACAACTCCATATCAAGATCTAATCAAGTGCTTTATATAAGTATAAAGGGTGGTATTTGTGTATATACCTGAGATAGAGGTTTTCTTATGTCCTATGTTTCCTTAGGAGTATGAGAGATGGGCTGGTTGCATGAGAACCATTGAGCTGTGGGTGCTTTACTTAGTGGTGGTCTACTTGAATCTACTACAGATGGTGGTGGACTGCTTGAAGTTGAAGCAAATGTTTCAGTTGGCTGTGTGTAGGGTTTGCCTGTTGCCTGCCTCAATGGCTGCTTTTGTGGCTGGTTGACTAGTTGACTTGCTTGATGGGTGGTTGGCTTTCTTGTTGAATGGCTAGCTACCCCACTTGTTGCTTGACTGGTTGTCTGCTTGGCTGCATTGTTTATTGGTCCAGGTGGGTGTCTTGCTTGCTGGTCGGCTGTCTTGTTTACTAGTCCAGGTGGGTGCTTTGCTTGTTGGTTGGTTGCCCGGTTGGCTGCCTTGTTTGCAGATCTAGGTGGCTGCTTTACTCGAATGGTGGTTGCTTGGTTGGCCTTCTTGTTTGCTAATCTTGTTGGCTGTCTTGCTTGTTGATTGATTACCTGGTTAGCTGCCTGGTTGGTTGCCTAGGTGGTTGGCTGCCTTGCAAACCTCCTATGTGGTTATCTAGGTGGCTGACATGCTGGCTTGTTAGCTGGCTGGTTGGCTGGCTGACTGGTTGCCTGGTTGGCAAACCAAGGTGGCTGCTTGACAAACCTCCTTGGTGGTTGCCTAGGTGGCTGACTGGCTAGCTGGCTGGTTGGCAAACCAAGGTGGCTGCCTGACAAACCTCCTTGGTGGTTGCCTAGGTGGCTGACTGGCTAGCTGGCTGGTTGGCAAACCAAGGTGGCTGCCTTGCAAACCTTCTTGGTGGTTGCTTAGGTGGCTAACTTATTGGCTGAGGTATTGAAGTTGCACCCTGACTTGGTTGGTCAGTGCTTGTTCCTTGTCCCGCTTATCCCTACAAAAAGAATTGCCTTACATCATAAATAGATTTGTAATATAATTGTCATAGTGAACACATTCTTGCTTTACTTACAAATTTTTTTTGCCTTTCAAGTCTCTGTCTCCTTTGCCATGGTGTCTCACCAGTTATTCCAGCCTTACACCTCCTTGAATTATGCCTCTCCTTATGGAAAAACTCACATTTTATTGGTCTATTTGACCTAGAAACTTTGTATGGGTTGTTTGGCTCATCTGCATCTTTTTTCCTTTTCATTGGTGGCTTGCCTAAAGGCTTGTACACAATTGGAGCAACAAGGGCAAGTTGGTTGGTTTCAACCTATTCATCTTGGCCAGACAGTGGGGTAATCATCTCCTTATATGCAACCACATAGGCATCCTTTCTATAGCGTGCATGTATTTAATTCTCAGGCCTCTCCAGATTCTTATAGATTGCTACAACACCATGTTTACATGGGATTCCTGTCAAATCCCAAACTCTACAAGTATAACACTTTCTTGTAAGGTTAACTACATGCCTCTCATACTCATTATCAACCTCATATATATAGCAACCTGATGGAATAACAGAAAATGACTTAGAATCAACTTTCAACTGCTCAAACTTCTGCACTATGTTTGGATATATGTCACTAGTGAATTTTTCAATCCCAATCCTCTTACTGTACATTCTAGTCATCAACCTAACCCTAATCCATTCTAGCATGACAATAATAGGCTTATCCCTAACTTCTAGTATCATAGAATTAAATGACTTATTAAGATTGTTCACATAACAACTAGAGATGACCCTTAGAGTGAAATGTGACTTGCCATTGGGTTGGTTGGATGTCTACTAGATACTCCCATGCTTCTTTGTCCAATTCCTTCATATCTTTCATTCTCTTCTCAAACTCCCTAACTGTTGTTGCTATAACACACCTCCACATTGCAGCCTTCAATTCTAAACCCTTGAAGTTTAACTTAAAGTTGCTGTAAATATGCTTCACACAGAATCTATGTTCAATTGTTGGGAACAACATCTCCATGGCAGGTATCAATCCCTGGTTATCATAAATACAATCAAAAAACATCCAAAGAACAAAAATGAACACCATCTAACTAAGAACAAAAACAAAACTTTCAAAAAGCAGAAATGTAATGACTAAGAACAAACATAAATCTCAAAAAGCAAGTGAATTGTATTACCTTCTGCCTATCTGAAATGAACACCAGATTAGCTCATCTGGCCTCCCAATATCATCTGCAAATGTTTGTAAAAATTACACCCAAGAATCCTTGTTTTCTTGCTCAACTACATCTAATGCAACATGGAAAATATTGTCATTCTCATCCCATGCAGTTGCTGATAATATATGTCCACCAAACTTGCCCTTTAAGTGGCAACCATCTAAGCCTACAAGTGGCCTGCACCCCCCCTCCCCCCAAGAATCCAACTTTTTGTGCATTGTATCTCACATATATCGTCTTGAACTTGGGTTGTGTGTTAGGCTCAATAATCTCAGTTTGCAGAATCACCTTACTCCCCACATTAGTTACTCTTATCATCTTAGCATAGTCCCTATGCTTCCTATAATGCAACCTCTCATCACCTAGTATGAACTCTCTAGCTTTCCTCTTAGCTCTGTACACTTGATTTATGCTCAAGTCCACAGACACATCCTGCATAAGAAATTGCCCAATTAGGGTTTTTGTTGAAACCATCCAAGTACTTCCTAGCCACATATGTAGAAGTGACCTGGCTATGCTTGAATGTCCTCCCACATTTACAAGTTGGAACCATGGTCTTTATTTGGAAGGTTAACTCCTCTGAAATCTATGATGCATATACCTTTCAACCACATTCATACTTGCAGTGGACAGAAACTTGAGTCTTTTCATTAAGCTTGAACTTAAAGTCCATAGGCTTTTGCATTGCATATTCCCTTAAGGCAGCCTTAAACACTTTCCCATTTGGGAACTTCATACCCTTGCATAACTAAGGGTTACTCATGCCAGTCTTCTCATTAAACTCTAGACATCTCACCCTTTCATCCTCATCCTCAGAACTGTTAATGCTCCTAGTGTCATCATCATCAAGAGCTTTTTCAACCCAATCATTATCATCAGTAGCTTAATCACTGGCAGTAGCTTCTGGTCTTTTCCCATTATATGTAACTAGCTCCTTCAAATGCTCTCTCTCATTTACATTTTCAGTATCTCTTTGATGTTCTCTCTGGCACCTCATTGTTCTGAGCACTAAATATGTCATCAGGATAATTTGGTCCTTCATACACTTCATCTAACCAATCAGGTTCATCCACATAAACATCTTCACTACCAACAGTTTGTCCATGGGTAGCATGGTTATCCACGTTCTGTCCATGGGTAGCATGGTCATCCACATGCACAGCTCCACCAACACTACCATCCCTTAAACCTTTAACAGGTTCTTCACTAACATCATTTTAGTCAACCACAGATGATCTAACAGAGACAATATTGGCCACCTCTTCAGAATCAGTATCATCATCTTCATCATTCATTTCCCATGGCTGGTCAACTGCAATTGGTTGATCTGGTTCAACTATAGGTTCTTCAATAGCAATTGGTTCAACTTTAAGTTCTACATGAAGTGTGATTTCATTTGTTAGCCATTCAGCGTATATTTCACACATGTAGGTCACATCATCATTTGAAGTAATTAACCTTAACCCTTGCTCTAAGTCACCACCAGGTATTAAATAATAAATCCTACTATTAATGGGTCCCCCAACCTCAGCACAAATGTCTTGTATCTCAATATGACTTAGTACATCTAGATCAACATTACCCATTGTAGATACCTCACCACCTACATACTTTAAACCAGGGTTCTACTCAAAATTCCCACTATGGTGAATAGTAAAATCAAAACGAATTTTAGCAGCCATTTGCAAGAGTTAAAACACATGCACAAACAACAGTAATTAAATACATAACCAACACATGCACAGAGAGCACCAATCATTGACAAAAGCAAAATAATTTCAATTGCACATAAAATACCATTTAACGTGGGGTCAAAGACAAGAAACACAACCAATTAAACAATTTGTCTCCATGGGACCATAGAGAAACTAAAGATGCATCTAACCAAAATATTTCTAGGGACCACAGTCATCAATGTCAACTATAAAAGAATAAACACACCAATGGTAAACCCAACAATGGTAAACCACTAATTTTATGGCAGAAAAACTTTAATCCGAATCACCTTCATCAATTGTTACACATTGAAAAAGAACAAACACAACAATGGTAAACCCTAGAAAGTCATTTCATACCTAATATAGAGGTAAACCTAAGCTTCAGCAAACCTTCTCCTTGCTTGCAAGTGTTCAAATTTCACTTTGGCAATCAAAGTAAAGAGAGAAATGGATTATGGGTTTGGGGATTTTGGGGGATTCTAAGGTAGAGAGAGGGAGAGAGCTCATTCTTTTTTTAGGGTTCTATTTAGGTTCTAATTTTTTCTTATATGGTAAAGGGGATTTTCTAACGGAAAGGGCAGAGGTGGGTAACGGGGGTCTAACGGAGGCAACCCCAAGTGGGTTAAGTGATAACTTTTAAACCATGGGTGGGTACTGCTAAAACGGACCAAACCATAAATGAGTAAAGTGCAATTTCCCCTTTATTTTATCAAAACAATATTTGCATGTTTGAGTGGGTGTAAAACATGCCTATTTATCAATCACTATATCATACAATTTTTTAAATTTTAAATACATATAGTATGTTAAAATCACACTCTTATTGTCTTTCGATTTGTCTATAAAATAAAATACTAAAGATTACAAATTTTTGCTAGAAAAATTATTGAAATATTGGAGGAAACTAATAACTAGTGCATTGTACATCATGTGGAACTTGACTAATTAAAGATAGAAGAAACACCCACAAAGATCTGAATATACAGGGAATTTCACAAACTGACAGGAGTTTCATGAACTTATATTTAGTGTTGCTCAAGGAGAGGAAAAGATTAACAAATTACAATTCCAATGAGGCATAACATGAATTTTAAAGAAAGTATACCCAAAACCAATTTAACCCAACTACCTAAAACAAAACCAAGTATAGCATAAACACGCAAAACATAGTCAATCCAACCCAAATAAATCTAACACAAAAACCTAAATCAAAATTTTTATGTGATATATTTACCCGAAAACAAAAATCTATCTTTAGAGATTTCGGCAATCTGACAGTAACGGGAGGCCACTTTAACAGTGGCGGAAAATAGTCTGACGATGAAATCTCTCTCTTTTTAGAACTCTCTGTCTGTCTCTCTATCTCAATCCTTTTGTTAAAAGAGTAGTATTTTTTTGTAATAAAAAAATTTAACTTTTTTGTTTAAAATAATAAAATATTCTAAAACAAGACATTCTCAATATTATATATGTAAAATATTTGTTAATAAAATAACTATTTATTTTGCTTTTCCAAATCCTTCTTTCACCTCGTAGTTCTCCTACCCTATAAAAACACATGACTGTCTCAATCTACAACTGTATTTTTCTCTTTTGCAAACAAAACACTCTCTAAATACTGAAAGTCTACTAGATATAAGTCTACACCTCCCTTACAACTCGTTGGAGAAGTCTGGTGAGTTGCTAAAAGCCATGCCAACAGTGACAATGATGGAAAAGGAGTCTGATAAAAACTGTTTACTTGGAAGATTTTGAAATTGGCGGTAAGGCTAGAGAGATGCCATGCAAGCACAAGTTCCACTTGTATCTAGAACTGGCTCCGAGTTTGCAGGTTGTGCCCGCTTTGCTGATTTGCTATGCTCTAGAGGAGGAAGAAGAAGGAAAACAGAGAATTCAATATGTTGTAGTTTATCAGATCTGAGTCCACGTACATTGGTCAATTTGCTCTATAGTTGTTGATTTGGGTTTGTATCGTTTTGAAGTTCATTCGGGTTTGGGTTTGGCTTCGTTTCTTTTTAAAGTTATGGATTTGGGTTTGGTTTGTTTTGAAGTTCATTTGGGTAGTGATCTGAGTTTGGATAGTTTATATTCCATGCATTCAAGGAATATAAATTATTAATTTACCTTTTGTTTTATGAAAAAGAAAATTACAAAAAAAAGAATTCACAAAAAAAATCTACTTTCTATGCATAGAATG
Source organism: Quercus aquifolioides (assembly GCA_019022515.1). Classification (NCBI taxonomy): domain Eukaryota; kingdom Viridiplantae; phylum Streptophyta; class Magnoliopsida; order Fagales; family Fagaceae; genus Quercus; species Quercus aquifolioides. Next base: position 76,049,699 of record CM032327.1, on the reverse strand, counting down.
TTGATGAAAGGTATTGGCTCTATGGGATTTTCCACACCATTGTGGGTTTGATATTAATATTGATCTAAAACATTATAGAATGATTGATGATAAGTGATGTATCTGTAACAATTGAACCATTTCAAAGCAAAACTTAAGAAATGTACAGTGGTAGTCTATGCTCCATTACTCTATCAATTTATGCATTGAATTGAGCTGTTTGACACCGCACATTTTCAAATGGGTTAAACTTGTTGTACATAAACTGTTTTACACACATTCCCAAAAGTAATTGAAATCGTAACTTGAAGTACTCATGATTTCCAAATTGCTTTTGGGAATGTGTGTAAAATAGTTTGTGTGTAATAAATTATGCTCTTTTCAAATATAGTTTTTTATTTATTTTAAATTTCACTTGTTTTGGATACAACTTTTTAAACATTCCATTTTCAAAAAACTGAATTAAGCTTTATACCAAACCGGCACTTTAGGGAAGAGTGAGTGTATGTGTGTTTGTTTCCTCTTATTAGCTGTTTACCTAACTAACAGAGAGAAGAGAGAAATGACGTTGTAAACAATTAAGGACTGAAGCCATTGATGTTTGTGGGTTCCCTTTTTGGATGGTCCTCAGGACTAGTAATGATAGGGGATCTTGGGCCTCCAAGGATGGATGGTTGATTATTGGTTGGACTGGGCTTGGCTCACTGCGACCTTATTGGGTCGTTTTACAAACCAATCTGTACACAAGACATGAATCCCATAACACAAATATACGTGTGTGTGTGTGTGTGTGTGTGTGTGTATTATATTGGTTGAGTGAGCGATTAAGGAATAGCAAATGAAATGAAAAGCAAATAGAGTGACAAAGATCCTCCAAACAGAGTTGTATTATGCTTTATTATATTGAGTATTTTAGTACATTAGGTCCTACTTTGCTGGGATGTACTACAAGACTCAATAAAGTTCAAAAATCACAGACTTGAGTAGTTCTACTTAGGCTTTTAAGACTTGTGAAATTTGAATCCCTTTGAGTCTGAGTGACTCCTCAAGTGTTTGCTCCAGGACCTCTTACAACGCCTCACTCTTCCCACTCTATCTCAAGTAAAAGCTCAAGGCTCTTTTTCTAGTGTTTCTTTGTATCGTGAGTGCTTATGTTTGAATGTCCTTCCTTAGCTTGGGTTCACCCCTTTTATAGTGTTGCTTGAAGATTCTTCAAATCAACAATCCATTCCTTTGGTGCTCTAGGTACTAGAACCAATGTTCTATCTGAAGCAATGGTGGTTGGTCCTTTCCCCTTTCTTCTCTTATTTCACTCTCCTGGGGACTAATAGCTGAAAGCCCACCTGCTGACTTTCCTTTTGCTGGAGATCCTTTCTGAGTAAATTCAAATTCTTCTATAAGGTCAAAACTCCTTATTCTTTGTCCAAAGCCTTAAAAGGACATCTCAAAGTTCTAAAGCTTTGATGTTGACTTTTCATAATTTGTTCATTTCCCTAAAATGGGGTAGATTCCTTCTTGTTAATGGTGTAGTCGAAAAGGCTCATGACCATCTTTCTTCTTGTTTCACCCTTTTGCTTTACCCGAGGTCCTAGGTTCCTTCAACAGGTGTTGACTTCGAAACCATCATCTATCTGTTACTCCCTTATGGGTCCTAGGGAACTAACGTTGACATGACCTCTTTCATCTTTCGCGCCTCTTTTAAAATGAACATGTCATATCTTGAGTTGTCCACGTCCTGACTGGCATCCTCTAGCTCTCCTTGAGGACCTACTCCCCCAAATTGGCGGATCCCATACAGCCTGGCCCAAATCCTACTCGTTCCTTATTCTTCCTTTTTATTGGACTTCCTTGGGTATCATGATTTCTTCACATTGTTGGGCCAAGCCTCCTTCCTCCCTCCTTTTCTAAGGCCCAAGACTTATCTTCCTCTTCCCGTAAGTCGGACTCTCCTTTTTCATTTTTTTTAAGAGCCAAACTTTCTTTTTTTTTCCATTTCCATGAGCTGGCCTTTCTCATTTCTATGGGCCTAGCTCCTTGTCACATTTTGGACCTCAACAGGGCCAAACTTTCTTGTTTTTCCATTTCCATGGGCAGGCCTTTCTCATTTCTATGCCTAGCTCTTTGTCACATTTTGGACCTCAACAATGTTTTTACTATAGAGACCATATTTTTCTCTCGTGTGTTTCTTATTAAACTGCTTCAAATACCTAAAAAGAACATTTGTGCTTTTATATATCTATCTATGTTTGAAGCCTCTTATCAACCACTCTATCCAAAATCTTGAAGCTTGAATTGTATGCTATATAGAGACTCGAAATCCAAATTCATTAGCAACCTTTTGTAATTTGAAGAATTGCCCAAATCTCTAAAATAAAATATGGAAGTAGTGCAAGGAACTTAACAGAGTTGGGTGTAGGCAAAATATAATGGACATGATGTGTAAGAACCCTTTTCTATGTCTTATGATGTGCATGAAATATATACAATAAAGTATCCTCATATTTGCATATTTTACCTCATTTTTATGATTAATTTGTTACTAATTATAATTGTGGGGGGACGAGGATCCAAAGTAGTTAATAAAATAAGCAAGGGCATTTCCGAGGAGGTGAACTTCGCGAAGTATCCTTAGAAAGAACTTATTTAACTAATAAAGAGTTTGAATTGTGCAGTTGATAAGGGCGCCAAGGACTCCTACTTAACCTCGGAAGGCCGAGAATCAGGAAGGAAGGGAGCATGGTGCAATCCAAGAGGGGGACAAAGGTAACTTGGTATTGAACAAGGAAGAGAAGAAAAAAGAAGGACAAGGCAGCCATCCCCTCCGCATTAAATGCACTGCAACCACTTAGCTGGCCGCATTAATGGGGAAATGACCATGAATAGTGTTCCCACAGCTAATACTCTAGTGTAAAAACCTTCTAGTAAGATCTTGATGGGACAAGCATCAAGAAAGTCTGATAATGACCCTCCAAATGTAAGAACCAGATGCATCTTTGCTAAGTTATATAAAGCCAAGAAGCACCTGGATCAAGGGGAGGTCTAGTGGGGGAGAGAAAAAGAGAGAAAATTCATCCAGTTGTAACATCATCCTCGGACTAAACCCGAGGACAAACACTTAGTCATTTTTAAGCTATTTCTAGTTGAATATTAATCACTACTCACATAAATTTTGATCTGAATTTCACCTTTTGTTTTATAACGGGTACTTAAAGGTTGACCTTGCATCTCATCTCTAGAAATTAATTGTGTGAGTGAATAGTAATTGGATTAAAACCCAATCATATTTATATGTTTCACTTTCCGCCTGCCACAATAATCTATCTTTGTTTTATAGGTTATAAAGGCATGCTTACAAGAATTAGTGGAAGACAAGAAAAATGAAGAAGCAGAGCAAGTGAAGTGTAATTGACTATGCTGAAACTACAAGGTGGGGCCAATTGATTCAAGAAGCCAACTTGTAGAGAATTGTAATTTGTAAGGCTAGAAGGCGTGAAAGTGTCAGATAAGGAAAAGTAAAGACAAGAAGTTTGCATGTTTGTGGGCTTTCTCCAGTCCAACAATTCCCTATGACTTCACCGACATACAAGAATCAAACAAGGAATTTCTATTGGGCCACTTCGGTTTTGGTCTTTGTAAAGAAAAGCCTTAGGTTAGCCACATGTGTTATGTGATTATAAATGAGCAAAATAAAACAATAGAAAGGAAGGCTAGTCCGAATTGTATTAGGAGTGACTTCTCTTATATAATGTTTTAGGTTAGTTTGTTTAAGAGGACGGCTGGGAGCTGAACATATAGAGCGCAACTACCTCTTTGGTTTTCTTCCATGACAGTTAGTTTTATTTTATTTGTCTAGTTTAATGTTTAGTATTTTATTTTTGTGTTTTCTTTCAATTACTATGAGTAGCTAAATTTATAATTAAGGTTGAGGATGAAATCTTGTTAAAGATTATCAGTATTGTTTATGTGATTTGATTTTTCCCACAAAAGTTGTTCTTTAATGATTTAAATTGTTCTTACTTCTTATCAATTGACTAAGATGGGATTTTAGATATGAGTTCAATCATGTTTTTCTCATGATTTAGGATTTATCTTAATTAATTGAATGTTTGGTTTATTATTTCTTGATTATAAAAGTGGATATCTCTTGTGATTTGTTTGTCAATAGATACAATTGATAATTTGATTTTATACTTAAGAAGCGAAGAAGAACATGCTCTTGATTTTTTTTAAAGAATGATTTTAATGAGAATGTTTTCCATAATAGCAAGATTGATTTCTAAATTATCATACAGTAGTTGGGAAAAATTAATGATCATAAATATATGCTGATATGACTTACAAGACGGATTCCAAAACCTTAATTCCTTTCTCTAGATTGTTTACATCTCTTTACTTCTTTACATTATATCTTTGTTTAGTTTAATTATTTGCTTAGTATATTTAATTGCAAACAACTAATTTTTATAAAACTAGATTAGGATTAATTTGGTTAAGATTTGATTAATTTTCCTACGTTCATTCAAGTTTCTATGGGTTCAATCTCGTTCTTGTTAAACTATACTTCAATTCAGTTTGTACACTTGCAAGTACTTTAAAATTTCACAACACCTTATGCTAACTCTCAAACAACATAGAAAAGTAGCTAGTTATAAATAAATGAGAATGAGAAACATTTTTCTTTAGGCAAGCAGATACTCAACACCAATTGGAGGGCATATCCATGGTTGCTGAAGTGGCCACCTGAAATACCAGGCGTAACCCAGTTCAGGTCTCTCATAGCTGCACAGTTCTGGCCTTCAAAACCTACCTAGGTGCTCACTATAAAGTTATCATAAATAAATAAATAAAAGTACAAATGGAACCGTTGGTCCGTTGCCTTATCAAATGTCATAGCTTCTTGACTTTCTTCCTACAAAGTTGTACATCTTTTAGAAATTACAAGAGTATAGAAAAAATAGAGAAGAATATGCAAGAAAGGGATTACTGAAAGATGAAGATGCATTTGTTGGCCACGCACTCTTGAGCTATCAACTTCATATACATGTCGTGATTGAAGATCTCATCTTCTATGTATTGTCAAGATTACGTAAAAGAAATCCATGTGTTTGTGCTCAGTGTCATATATTTATTCACAGCCAGTTCAAACCTTAAAAAAAAGAGAGGAGAATTGTACAATAAGTTGATGATCAACATAAAATTTACTCTATTATAAATTGATAGTGTGAAGACAAGGTCGTGGTGGTTTTTTATTTTAATTATTTATTTTATTATATTTTAATTTGTTGGTATTCTTTGTGTTCTGTTAATACAATATTATAAGATGTTATGAATATAGTTTTTTTCTTGAAAAAAAGTATATAACATAGAAAATTCATACTAACTATACTATAAATAGTAAAACATGAAACTAAAATTTTTAATAATTTCATAATTACATATAATATCACATCTTAGAAGGAAAAAAAAAAAACATATTATCAATCAAAATATCAAATTTAACTCAAGTTGAAATATTTTTTGTAGAATTATAATATATGAAATATTTAATTATAGAAAATGTTTATGTTTTGGAATATTTTTATTTTATGCAACAAAGTTAAGTTTTTTCATTAAAAAGACACACACACACATATGTATATATATATATATATATATAATATATTATAATAAATGTATTTTATATTTTTATTAATAGGCAGTGACTGGCATACAAGCACAGTAAATTATGTACTTCTTACGAGGTGATGTGTCTATTGCCAAGTTAACAAAAATTGAACACCGGGCATCCATCCCAGCAATTACATTTCTAGTAAGCAAGTCCACAATATTCCTACACGTACAGATAAAACTTGTAACCAAACACAAAAATTGTTCAGTTGATAAGTTTTGGGTGGGACGGAAAATAATTTACAAAAAATAAAAGTTGATAGGCCAAAAATGAAATGGCCCCTTGTGATAAATTAACCAATTAATTTAGCCAAGTGAATTAATTAAGTTAATTAACATGCAAACGCGTGGTAGCACAAACAAATCACCAATAAACTAATTATGCAGCGGAAAATAAATAACACGGTGATTTGTTTACGAATGGAGAAAACCTGACGGCAAAAACCCCATCGGGTGATTTTCAGGTCACCACTCCCGAAATTTCACTATTATCACAACAAGCAGTTACAAGTAAAGGAATCCCAAGTACCTTACCAACCTACAGTTGAACCCTTACCCCAATACCCAGTTGGACTTGTTCTGTAGTGACAATTTCCCTTTTGATGCACGGCTCCTAAGTATGTGACTAACCAATGCGCGGATCCCAGTACGCGACTTCAAACACCAACTAGAAAGAGTTGTTGGCTGTAAAGTTCTTCAGTTCATCCAAGATGAAGATCAAGAAGATACTTGGTTACAAAACCCAAAGGTGCACATACACAGCAACTTCTTCAGAAGAGATGAACTAAGGCAAAACTTTACCTCCGGTCACAAATTGCTTGAACAAACTTTGCTCAATGCTTGTGCAACTTATGTACCCTTTGACGGCCCTTAAAACAATCATTTTATATGTCTAGGGTTAGGAGAAAAGAAGGCTCAAACACATAAACACAAATCCCAAAAAATCAAATTAGAAATTCTAATTTTTGTAAATCTCGACAGATAGAAGCTGTCGAGCATCTGTCGAGATAGTTGTTGAGCCACGGGCAAAACAGCTTCCTTAAATCTCAACACATGCTAGCTATCGAGCTAGCTGTCGAGATTTAGTACTCTTGCACTTTCAGCTTGTTTTCTTGGACAGACTTGAAGGCTTCGACACTTGATCTTGAAACATGGTTTCTTGAAGTATTTTAACACATCTTAGATCTACCCAATTACAAGTAAAGTGCGTTTTGTCAAAAGATTAGCCAATTACATAAAATCATGACATATGTTCTTAACATGTGAACCATATATGTCCTAAAAATCTCCCCTTTTGGCAATCCGTGACAAAACCACAACAAACAAATGAACATATGAGAGAAGTCATAAATCACTTAACTCATATTCACTTGTTGAATACAATAAAATCTATCCTAACACAAACTCTTGAAAAACTTTGCAAAAAGAGAGTTCATGACAAGTAGACTTTGACAACCTGTATTTCTGAAACACTTTACACAAAACTCATCAAGGCATATTAGTGTGAAACAGAAATAATAGATTGCATACAAGTATAAAAAGCATGTGTATAAAGAAAGAAAAGAAACAACACATGTAAGAGATAGGTGAAAGAAACATACATCAACATATAAAGAAGATAAGTACAATGTATGTGTAAAAATGGTCACAAGACCCAATGTACAAGATCAAAGTATCTATGAAAGAAAGAAAAGAAAAGATACATCATATCCTCACTACATCCCTCAAAACAACAACACTCCCCCTAACAAAAATGTCCTAGACTAACTCTCCCCCTAAGAATGACTACTCTCATATCCCAAAACTACTCCTCCTTTTTGTCACGAGTGACAAAAGGTAAGAGTGTCAAGTAGACATCTCATCGATAGAGCTAGCATCTCCATCATCATCATCCGAAGCATCATCGTCATCGCCATCATCATCCTCAGCATCAGAATCAGAAGCCACTGGAGGAGGTGGTGAAGGAGAAGCCTCAGGAGCAAAACCACCCATAGCCGCCTGCCGTCGCGCAATACGAATGTTCACCTGATACAACTCAGTAGAGAGTGTATCAAGGCGAGCATCCATGTGCTACAGCTGCGCCATGATGTCTCCAAGTGACATATCGCCCATGGAAGAGGAGGGGGCGGATGTAGACGGAGCAGTCCAAGATGAAGGAGCTGAACGGGAGGGAGGTGTTGTGGACTCCTGTCATGATCGAAATTGTGCCTCACTACGTTTTACGATAGTGATGTCTATGGCCATATGAAAGTGAAAGGGTCGGACACGGGAAAAGGGACGGAAAAATGTCGTAAAATCCTCGTGATAGCAGAAGGAAATATGAGCTTATCACGGGACGTTGAATCTAGATGAACATCTATGATAGAAAGAATGAAGTGAGAAGGAAAGTCTATAGTAAGATGCTCAAGTAGGGACAACAAAAATCGAGCACGAGGCTCTGTAACAGTTGTGTGAGAGAGAGGATGGAGTACAAAAGTCATCACCGTGTTCAAAAACCGAGGGCCTTTTGCAAAGCCCGAACAGTTAGTGAACTAGCGTTCACCCCACTCAGAAGGACACTCACAAAAAGCGGATTTGAGCTCATCTTTGGACACAGTCTGCAGACGCTCACAACTAGGGTAGTCAGGAAACTCTATCCTAGGAACTCGAAGCACATCCGCAACAAGTTGCAGTGTGACAGGAATGCGCGTACCTCGAACGCGAATGAAGAAAAGAGGTACTGAACGATCAATCCCGTGCATGTTGGAGTAAAACTCTTGAATAAGCACGAGAGGACAAGTGACCGGGACGTCACATAGTGACTCCCATCCCCGACTGTGAATGATAGAGGGAAGGTCAGTGTGGGCGAAGTCCGCCAAAATGACTTGGCGTTCCGAATGAACACCTCATCTAGAAAAGTTCTCCGAGAAAGCTTTTCGGGCATCCTCATCACGGAACCGAATGTTAGAAGGAGTAGGATTAGAAGATGATGCCCCGGAACGAAGAAGGTTCCGAGACGGAGTAGATTTACGCTTAGGTGCCATAGACACGATTAATGTAAACAGAAGGAGAGAGAGAGAAAAAAAGACAATCCGAAAAGCCCCAAGCAGTTCAAATATATCAAGATATATTGAAAAGAGAGTACGTATGCATGGGGAATGCATGAACATGTGACATGCAAAAGAAAATTCATCACGGGCTCAGCCCAATCCAATCCTACCAGCACACCAACATATTACACACAACTAAATGCATGAAAATACCATTATAATGCAAATGTGATGCAATGTATGAGATTTTAAACACATTTAAATAAAAACTCATCCCAAAATTTTAACAATAACTCATAAATTTTGAAAAACCCCAAAATTTTTCAACAACCCTAAAACCTAGGTTTCAAATCATGAAATGCATGAAGAATGATAGATTAGAAGCTTACCAAGTGAGGAAAAACTTGAGAAAGCTTGAAGAAACCTTGAGGAGGAAGATTGGAGTGAGATGAGAGTGTTTGGGAGAGAAAAGAGAGAGCTATCGAGAAAGAGATCGAGATAATGAGTTCCGGATCGCACGAGGAGGTATATATAGAATCCTCAGTAAATCTCGACAGATGAGGTGTCGAGAGGTGTCGAGACATCTGTCAAGGGTGGTGTCAAGGAAAAACAACATCGACAGATACAGGTGTCGAGAAGGTGTCGAGGAACAAACCACTAGAACCAAGAACAGAAGCTCGATCAATCGACCAGGTGTCGAGAAGCTATCGAGGAGGCAGAAACTTTCTCGATCGATCCACCAGGTGTCGAGGAGGTGTCGAGATTGCGATAAGAAAAAGCTTGAGAAGCTCAATAGATAGCTAGGTATTGAGGAGGTGTCGAGCTAGCTTTTAAAAACAGTTTTTCAAGAAGAGAAAAACACAGACATGAATGCAATCCAACATGCAACTCAACCAATGATCCAAACAACATATTAAGCTCTCAAAAACATCTCTCAATAATAATTTTGAGCACATGGATCTCAAAAACACACACACACACACACACTAAACAAGTCTAACCAATTTTATATTTCAAAAACAAGTCAAGACAGTTTAGTGAGTATACATTAGCACATGTAAAACCTTGTGATGGCCAAATCACATTGTACCTGCACATGTATCAAGAGTAGCAAAGAATATTGCGTATTGTGTGTGTAAAACATCGCAAGATTGCATAAGTGTCAACTAGTTATGACGATTTGAGATATGAGAAAATCACTTTAACTCACACACCATCATAACTGTTTAATGGGGACTATCACCTTCAAGGTACATCCTATAACTCCCACATCTTCTAGAATACGCTTGCAATCATATTTGAAAGCATTTTTGATCTTTTTGCTTTTTATTTTCTTTGCATTTTTTTTTTAATTTAGCATATCATGCATGAGCATATAAGAGAGAGAAAAGAAATACCCAATGATATTTGACATTCCAATTTTACTATGCCGAAGCACGCAAATGTCATTGACATCACACTTTTGCTATGCCAAAGCATACAGATGTCTTTCATGATTGACGGGTAACAGTGGTGAGATGGTTATTTATGCCTTTCTCTTAGGATTTTTTAGTCATACCTGTTAAAAAGAGTGATACGAATGTTAAGTACAAGAGATAACTTAATCTTACTCATCACAAACAAGAGCCACAAAGCTCACTTTCTTAGTTGTGCATAGAGATGCTCATCTAAGCTACAGAAGATACAAAATTTAGAAAATTTTGTTTCAATGGCCATCCAAGGTACACAAGTACCAATGTACACAAAACACACATTGTTTTTTTATTTTTCTGATATTTCAATTTTTTTATTATTTTTATATGAAAAACAAAATAAACAAAACTGAAAAATAACCAAATAAAAACATGTTAAACAAAACAAAGCAACATAAAACTAGATGCAAATACATGAAAGCATGATTCCAAAAACAAATAAGAAATCAAGAAAGAAAGTCCAACTTTAGATAGAAACAATTAAAGCAAAGGACAAATAGAAAGACAATTAAGTCTTAGAATCCTTTATCACCCACACAGCACGAGTTTTTGGCCGTGAAAATGAAAAGGCACGTGTCCTAGTATGATTACTAAAGGACATAGAGGAATTAGAATTCCCTTGAAATTGAGTCAAAAAGCTCAAAGTTTTTAATAACTCACCAAGAATAGGTACAAAGCCTTTAGACAAAGGATGAGACCTATTGGACACTCGCTTATGAGGAAACAACTTGAAACAATTAGGGCGAGTGTGACCAGAATCACCACAATGGTGACAAACATGAGTAGTTTTAGAGCTACTTGGCTTCCTAGAAGGATGTCTAACCTTAGAGGTTGACAACTTAGGACAATTTGGCCTAATATGACCAACAATATGACAATGATGACAAGTAGGGACAAATTCAGAATTTTTATTCAACCTAGCAGGAGTTTTAGACATAGGTTTAGAAACTTCAGCGTTAACATCAAAATTTTTATCTTTGTCTATCATAGCAATATTAGCCTTCAACTCTTCATTATTCCTTTTAAATGGAGGAATATAAAAATCCTTTTATTTTGAGTTAGGTTCAACAACAAGTTTGGCACTAGTTAATTTTTCAACTTCAATTTTGAATTCAACTAGTTGCTCTTCCAAACTTTTAATTTTGTCCACCTAAGATGAAATTTGATTTTTAAAATTCTCATTCAAATTATTGGCTTCATCCAATTTTGCAATCAAATCATCTTTCTCAAGCTTGACCTTTTTAAATTTAGCTTTTAATTTTGTAGAATATTCAAGAGATTTCGTACAAAAATTATAAAGCTTGCAATAGGCATCTTGAATATCATCATCATCATTCAACATAAGATCATGCAAATCAAAACAATCAAGAGTTTCCATGACAACGGGGGTCAATGGATCAACACAACAAATATTAAAACCTAATCAGAGTGTGCCTGCTCTGGTACCACTTAACAGGCCAAAAACGAATTGACCCCTTGTGATAAATTAACCAATTAATTTAGCCAAGTGAATTAATTAAGTTAATTAACATACAAACATGTGGTAGCATAAACAAATCACCAAAAACTAATTATGCAGCAGAAAATAAATAACACGGTGATTTGTTTACGAATGGAGAAAACCTGACGGCAAAAATCCCACTGGGTGATTTTCAGGTCACCACTCCTGAAATTCCACTATTATCACAACAAGCGGTTACAAGTAAATGAATCTCAAGTACCTTACCAACCTACAATTGAACCCTTACCCTAATACCCAATTGGACTTGTTCTGTAGTGACAATTTCCCTTTTGATGCACGGCTCTCAAGTACGTGACTAACCAATGCGCGGATCCCAATACGCAACTTCAAACACCAACTAGAAAGAGTTGTTGGCTGCAAAGTTCTTCAATTCATCCACGATGAAGATCAAGAAGATACTTGGTTACAAAACCCAAAGGTGCACATACACAACAACTTCTTCAGAAGAGATGAACTAGGGCAAAACTTTGTCTCCGGTCACAAATTGCTTGAACAGACTTTGCTCAATGCTTGTGCAATTTGTGTACCCTTTGATGGCCCTTAAAACAATCATTTTATATGTCTAGGGTTAGGAGAAAAGAAGACTCAAACACATAAACACGGATCCCAAGAAATCAAATCAGAAATTTTGATTTTTGTAAACCTTGACAGATAGAAGCTGTCGAGCATCTCAAATTGCTTGAACAGACTTTGCTCAATACTTTTGCAACTTGTGTACCCTTTGATGGCTCTTAAAACAATCATTTTAAATGTCTAGGGTTAGGAGAAAAGAAGGCTCAAACACATAAACACGGATCCCAAGAAATCAAATCAGAAATTCTGATTTTTGTAAACCTTGACAGATAGAAGCTGTCGAGCATCTGTCGAGATAGCTGTCGAGCCACAGGCAGAACAGCTTCCGTAAACCTCGACATATGCTAGCTGTCGAGATTTAGTACTTTTGCACTTTCAGCTTGTTTTCTTAGATAGACTTAAAGGCTTCAACACTTGATCTTGAAAACAACTTACATGGATAGATTTTTATATCATTGAGTTATAATACATAGTCTTAAATATTATTGATTCTCGGGAAAAAAAAAATTCTTAAATATCATTTGTGCTTGGAGTGCATGCGTATCTATATGAGTAATGGATCACATTGTGTCAAGAATGCGAATAATATACCATTCTCTTTCAAAAAAAGAATGCGAATAATAAAAAAGAGATTATTTGTATTCTATGTAAATTCTTATAGCTTTTAGTTATTTTTCCCCAAAATTGTTTTTCAAAGGGTGTTTTGAAATCATAATTTATTTTTCATAGAAGGAGAAAGTATAGAGGGTACCTATTAAGGGTCTATTTGAATACTACTTATTGCTGAAAACTGAAAACACTATAACAAAATAATTTTTAAATGTGTAAATAGTGCCATGAGACTTAGTTTTAACTTAACATTTGGGTTTTTTCGTACTTGTGGTCCTATGACCAGTACACGGGACCCACAGAAAAAAGGCCAAACGCCCCAACTTTCATTTTTCAATGCAATCCAAACTCAACCTAAAGGGGAGTCATATTTGTTTGTTTAAGAGCTTAGCAATTTCATCTTCTTTGTCTTTTCCTAACAAAAAACAGGTAGCAGTTTAGATTTTTTTTTGACATGATGCTAATTTGCTTAAGTTGATGTATTTTGATTACAGTCGTCTAATGTACTTAAAGCCTAATGTAAACTGGTCATATTTTGTCTATACTTGTTCCCTTTGCGTTTAATATGTTTGTTTATGTTTCATTAAAGACAGGTTTCAAGCCTCACATAATAGAATGTAGGTCTAGTTTGTTCAGTGGTTTATAAGATGTGCATGTATTACATTGAGTTTGTAATTTTAATTAAGTCTTCTACTGTAATTTTTTATCACATAATTTTCAAACGGGGAATTTGTTAGGTTTTGGATGTTAGCTAATTCAATGTAATAAAAATAGAATAAAAAAAGGATTGAAATTGATGTATTTGAGTTAGGTTAAAAATATGTCACATTAGTTTATTGAAAATTTTCGTTCAAGTTAAATCAATCAATCATTCTCACTTTAAGAGGAATCGATCTAGTTGAAGCGAATAAAATTTTGCTCAAGAATTCATATAGAAAGTACTTGAGACTCTTGTTAAACACTTGCTCAAGCGAGATTGCATGAATAATAACCCAACTATTTGTAGAACGGGCAGTACTTAGATACTGTTTCTTAGGTTCCTCTCTTAAGATTTTGTTTTTTTTCTCATGGGATGGAAGTATATTTTTTAGTTAAATAGCTATACGGCTGAATTTTAAGATGGGAATCTAAGAAAAACTTTTTTTTTCTATAAATAGTAAATACCAACCCTTGCTAAAGAGAAAATGTTAGAGACTGCCATACAATGTTGTGTATATATAGAGGTTGTACTATTTGAGAATATCTCACTTTAAAAGTGAAAGAGCAAAGAATGCTTAAGGATTGAGGAGGCTTGTTTAATTAGTGAATTTTAGTAAGTTGAGCGACGGGTGAAATTTTTATCATCTGATTTTTTAAACTTTTAGTGAGAATGAGTTTGATCAAGTGAAATCATGACAGAAAATCATTTATCTGCAAAACTTTGCAAAAAAATTGAGGGAGACTGAACTTTACTTTCCTAACAAACAGTAACAATCATAACAACATTTTAAAGGTTGTGCCTCTTAACAAGTGACTTTTGGAATATGACTTTTTAGTGTTCATTGGCATCACTTTATTATTTATGAATAAAAAGTCATATTTAATTTTTGTAAAAATAATTTGCACACCATATATAGAAATTTACAAGATTCTCTAAGTTTGATACTTGTAGAATATTGGCTTAGTTGTATCCTGAAATTAACTTGCTTGCAACCCTTTAGTAAACTCAATTGAGTGGAGGTAAATGTGAGAGACCGCGCCCCCGGCCCGATTTTAGGTATGTTGGGCCAAACCCACGTGAATGGGTGGAGTCGTGTTATTGCCTCTCAAAATGGAGGTTTGACTAGTTATATTTTTCCCCTTAGATTAAGGGTTTTACAATGGAGTCGCCACTTATTTAATTATTGGAAAAATAAAAAAACCATAATTGAAAAATTCCTCATTTTATTAATTTGAAATTTGAATTTACATTGACCATAGGAAAATTACATGGCTTTGGTCCTAGATACAATCTAAGATAAAGTACATGGCTTTGTTTCCTAATTACAATCTAGAAATTGAAAATTACATGGATAAGCATTTGGTCTACTAACCCTTGATCTAAGTTCGGAGGCTATGTTACAAGGTGGGAAGATGTTAGGCACCCACCTTGCCCGGTGAAACTGGTCTTCTAGACTATGGTGGCCAACAATCATATCATATCATCCAATATGTCAATCAATTTACATGTTGAATTTAATGTGTGTGCATGTGATAAACCCTAATTCAATTTATTAAACATTGCATTTGGATTGAAAAATAAAATTCTAGTGAATGTGTGTGGATGGTGATAACCTAGATTCAAGAATTTGAAAGAATTATGAAACAAACATGTTTTTCATATTTTTGATGTAGATTTAAGATCAAAACTAGTGTTATGCATGAACATGTGATGAACAACCAAGAACATGTAAAGAACACATAAGAACATTTAAGAACATTTAAGAACATTCAAACATATTCAAGAGAATTTAAATAATCACTATCATGCTTTAATCCTAAATTCTCATCATGGCAACACAATAAACAATTTAGGAAAATGGATTATACCTTCATGCAAGATCCATACGGTGGAGGAGGAGACTCTTGGTGGAGGTCCTAAGGGTGAAGAAAAGAAGAACTAGGAGAGGAAGAATGAGTCTCACTCAATATCTTGAGTCTCAGGAAGACCAAGATATGACAAGATTACTCAACTTCACTAGAACTCAAGAGAGGAGAAGAGATGGAGTTTTGGTGTGTTTTGAAATGAAGGAGGGAGAGGGTTTATATAGTAGTGGTGGATGAAATATGATTGGAAGGCTATTTAATGAGAGTTGACAAAGAATTATGAACCTAGACCTCATTTTAGCTTTGGGGAAAATCTGGTGCATTAAATGGAAAGATTGGTGAGAGTGAGGAGCAAGCCAAAATTCGGTTTTCCTGTAGCTGCTGTAACAGCTTGTAAAACCAATTTCGAAAAATCATATCTGACTCAATTCTAATTGGAATTGCCTCGTTCTTGTGCTCAAATTGAAGCCCCGGATGTCTAGTTTCTGGGAAAATTAAACTCATTTACAAATTCAAAATATTCTGAGAGATATTGATGAAATGGTGAGCAGAGGTCATTTGTTAGAAAATGGTTTTAGCACAATTAACATTAATAGGTCCCAAATTAGCTCCCAATTAACATTAAATGGCTCCAGTCACTCCCATTTCAGACTTAATTGGTTCCAAATTTACTCTAATTAAAAGTTAATTACACAAATTACTCTTGAATAATTAATGTTTAACTATCTAATTAATTAGGTGTATGCAACCTCACCATAAAATGTAGTCCTAACCAATCAAATTATGACACATCATTGATCTCAAATTGATTACACCTATAACCAATTGAAATCAATTGTTTATAATCACATATATTCGGACTCAATTTGTGATAGTACATCTTAGCCATTAAAACTTGATTTGATGATAACTTTCAATCTGGTGGTCCGATTAGGGCTTATAACCAGTCGATTTGATCGTTATAATATCAAGATCATTTTGGTGAAATGAGTCCAAGGATCTAATGGCTAGAATCAAGATGCATATTTCTAAAGTGAAATCCAAGGATCTAATGGCTAGAATCAAAATGCATATTTCTAAAGTGAAAGTACCCTTTTACCCTCCATGTGAGGTTAAATGCGGGTTGCAAAATGGAGTGTCAACAGAATGCCCCTCATTGGCAGAGCTTGAAAAGCGAATGTCAATGTATGAAAGAGACACCTAACTTTGCAATTAGTATTTAACCGTGGTGAATGTATGATGCATGTAGATAAAAATGTAGATGGTCATGTTATGGATCAAAATGTGGACCGAATCTCCGGGGAGATTGCCTACGTACCTCTTAGTAAGAGGATCAGGTCCAAACGTAGTTCATACATGCAGCCTTTTTTTTTTTTTTTTTGCTTTTTTTTTTTTTTTTTTTTGGTGAAAAAAATGAGCACAAGACATGCTTACCAGTGGTTACGACAAAATGAGGATTTCAATCGTGATCTTGAATTTTGGACATGTTTTCCAGAGGTCCGATGGATTTTGGACGTGCTTCCCAGAGGTCCGTGGATTCAAATTTGGACGTGCTTCCCAGAGGTCCGATAGATTCGAAGTTTGGACGTGCTTCCTAGAGGTCCGATGGAATTGGATTTTGGATGTGCTTCCTAGAGGTCCGATGGATTGAAGTTTGGACGTGCTTCCCAGAGGTCCAATGGATTTGAATTTGGACGTGCTTCCCAGAGGTCCGATGGTTTGAAGTTTGGACATACTTCCCAGAGGTCCATGGATTTGAATTTGGACGTGCTTCCCAGAGGTCCAATGGATTGAAGTTTGGACGTGCTTCCGAGAGGTCCGTGGATTTGAATTTGGACGTGCTTCCTAGAGGTCCCATGGATTGAAGTTTGGACGTGCTTCCTAGAGGTCCGATGGATTTGAATTTGGACGTGTTTCCCAGAGGTCCAAGGATTTGAATTTTGAACGTGCTTCCCAGAGGTCCGTGGATTGAATTTGGACGTGCTTCCCAGAGGTCCGTGGATTGAATTTGGACGTGCTTCCCAGAGGTCTGATGGTTTGAAATTTGGACGTGCTTTCCAGAGGTCCGATGGATTTGGATTTTGGACATGCTTCCCAGAGGTCCATTGAAATTGAATTTGGACGTGCTTCCCAGAGGTCCATTGAAATTGAGAGGCATTATTCATGTCGATGTTTGTGGGCCTTTTACCTTGGTACCTACAAAATAAATATTTTCAATTAGTAATAGAGTTATTCATTGAAAAGATTTTGGCGTACCTGGCGAATGCCCCTAGTTTGGGACATATTCATTGCTTCGATGAATGCTGAGGGTGGACAGTTTACTTGATGTTGCACCATTAGAGAATATAGAAGAAGATCATAGCTTTCTTTTCCTGATGAAGTTTTTTTTTTTTTTTTTTTTTTTTTTTTGAGATTTGAAGATTTGTTCATTATCAAAAAGTGAAGAAAATGAAGATGAAGATGGAGTAAAAGAGATGAAGATTTATTCATGATTTTTTTTTTTTTTTTTTTTTTTTTGGAAAACCTATCCTTTGAATGAGAATAACTTTGGTTGGAGTTGATGCAGTTTGCTGAATAAGTCCTTGCTTAATTCCTGTAAAAAGATAATTTCAATTAGCAATGGATTTATTTATTGAAATGAATTGGAAGTACTTACCCAATGCCCCTAGTTTTGGGCATATTCCATGCTTAGATTGAAGCTGAATTCATTTGATGTTGTGACCATTGGGGAACATGAAAGAAGATCATGGTCCGCCATCTTTGGTTCCTGCAAAAAAGCTTTCTTTCTCTAGCTAGTTAGAAACTAATTATTGTGAAAACTTGCACATAATATAAATAGGCTAATGCTCCAAGTTTAAACATGCTGAATGCAAACAAATGGGCCTAACATGCACCCAAACAATTTTGTCACATTGTTTTGACTTTGTTCTCCAAGGTTGTTTGGATGAATGGGGCCAGGCCTCTGCAAGGCTACCTACGTACCTCTCTCATAGAGGATCAGGTCAAGACGTAGTTCAAGAGAACTAGATTTGAAAAAGAATGATTTTTTTTTTTTTTTTGAATAAGAGGTGATCCTTTGAACAACCATTTTAGTAAATCCAAGTGTTTAAGAATCAAACAAATCTCTTTGATTGAAAAGGATCAAGATCATTAAACTCATGTAATCAAATTTGCTTCATTCTTTTGAACATCGTCAGATTAAGTCTCCAAAAACAATCAAGAAATGAAATGAATCACATTGTTGGGTGCAAACAAGGAGAGTGCTCTAGGTTTGAAAGTTCTTTTGAGTCATTTTGAGGATTTGAGAATTTGAGAAATTTTGTCCTCAGACATATCATCCTGTGGGGTTTGACAATTTTAAGCAATTTTCTTTTTTAATTCAAGAGAAAAATATTGTTAGAGTTTAAGATGCGCCTACAATTAGCAAGACTTCAAGGAGGTCTTATTCATGGGTTGTAATGTAGGCCGGGTTTAGGCTATGAAATGAATGATATAAAAAGGCTCAAAACTCCCTATGGTGTTCCCCTAAGTATGCATTACTCAAAAATCAAGTATTGAAGGAGTTTTCTCATTTCTTCTTTGTCATGTTCTCACTAGTCTTCATTGGTCACTTGTATCAACATTTTTTTTTATGCTATCTTGTAGAATTCTTCTCTTTTTAGGTTGCATCCTCAAGTTTCCAATTTTTTCTTTTCTTCTTCTTCTTTTCTTTGGCCCTAACTTTTGCCTAGACCGCCCTTTTGGGTTTTCAGCCTAGCGAACTTTTTTTTTTTTTGTCTTTCATCTCTTGATTGAATGAACTTTTGGGGACATTTTTCCCTCCTAGTTTTTCTCAGATTAATGATTTTTTGTCATTTTGATGCACTTTCTTGCCTCGATGCACTTGCACCTTTCTGTGCTTGATGAATCTTTCATTTTTTGATGAAATCTCTTTTAGATGAATCATGTATTCCTGTTGGCATGATGAATTTTAGGCTCTTCAAACTTGATGCACACTTTTTTTTTCTCTCACATTGATGGAATTTCATTTCTCTTTCCTTGATTAAGTGAAAGCTCATTTTTCTTTGATGATCTTTAGCTTAATGAATTCTCTACTTGTCTTTCATGTCCTTTAGGAGAGCTTTATCAATTAGCTTCAAAGCTCAAGGTCGACTCCTCCTCAACATGAGGTTTAAGCATGCATACTTTGAATTTTCCCACCCTAGGTTTAGATTTTAGTGGGTTCATGTGAAAAAGAGGCTAAGTGTTTAAAGGCTCAAATGGGCTAGCAAAGGATAATGATCATTCTAGGTATTAAGGTATAATCTTGTTTTACCAAAGACGGCCTCCTATCCCTAGCAATGCTTGCTTGTAGGCACAGTGACTTGAGCTCTTTTAATAAATTCTTCTTAAAAGAAAAAGTATGAATGCTCTATTGGAGACACAAAAGTTTTCAGAAATTTGGAATGAATGCGTGAGCCTTTTGAATTTTCTGATGGATAGATTTTCTTTGATTGCCTTGTAAGACCATTTCTTCTTTTATTCAAAGTAATTTAGCAAAAGAGTTTACACGGATCAAATGAAATCAATCATTTCTCAATACAAGTTGATTGTTCAAGCCTTTAAACATCTTAATTTAGAAAAAGTTTTTTCCAAGGGATCCTCATGTACCATTTTGAAAAAAAGACTTTAAAGAATCTTGAAATCTTTGAAAGAAAAAAAAATGGTCTTTTTGAAAAAATCACTAGGAAGTCCAATGCCCCTAATTCAAAGAAATTTTTTTTTTTTAAACGACTTAAGGGCTCAATGCCCCTAGTCCAAAAAATTTTCTCTTTTTTTGGGAAATATTTGGAAATCTTGAAATTTTTTTTTGAATTTTGTTTTTTTGTTTTTCTTAATATATATACATGAACAAAGCTCATTAAATGCTACATGAAAATTTTGAATTCAAAAAAACATAGAAACATGTAATAAACAAACAAATTTTAAGCTTAACCATGATGTTGCAAACCAAATGTGAAGTGAGGCAAAGTTGGGCCACTTGCTTCTTCTTGGTCCATTTAGGATGCTTGAGACTTGGTATGGTTGAACCTTCATTATGATAAAATGGCTTGGGCTTGCACTTGGAAAGCTTGAACCTTGAATATGATCTTTTGGTATTTGCTTGAAATGGCTTGGGCTTACACTTGGAAGGCATGCATCTTGTGAGCTTTTAGCCTTCGATATTGACCATGTCTATACACTTTCGATGGGCTCAAGTGTTGGGCTTAGACTCATTCAAGAAACAATGTTGGGCTTCCATGCCAAGTAGGGTTCAATCATAAGCTTTCGGGCTTCAGTTAATTCACAACATACAAGGTTCAAACAATCATGATGGGCTCAAGCGTTGGACTTGAGTCATCATGGTTCAAACAACGGCCAAACAAATGCGTGATGAAATGCAATTTACATGGACCGACCTAAAGGTAGGTTCTATGGGCCATTACAACATGGGTAGAAGGTAGGTTAAAGGTCCCCACAAGCTAGGACGTCGTACATCCCAACTTGTGACGCCAGGAGCGCCGCGTTGGCCCGAACGGTACAGTTTGTCCCTATGAACCACCATGGCATAACCATGATGATTCTTGTCGCGGTGGGTGGTAGGTTCACCACTGGGTATGTGAGTCTCAGGAAGACCACAATCCACGGCTAATACTACCGGGCTTCTGGGCTAGCACTCAAATAAAATAAATTTTATTTAAGCAAATGATGCATGACATGTAATATAATGACATATTAGACATATTATATACAAAAATAAATAAACAAGCAACGACATGGTTGGCCACAATAACCTAATTGAAGCTTAACCCTCAATATCCCCAGCGGAGTCACCACTGTGAGAGACCGCGCCCCCGGCCCGATTTTAGGTATGTTGGGCCAAACCCACGTGAATAGGTGGAGTCGTGTTATTGCCTCTCAAAATGGAGGTTCAACTAGTTATATTTTTCCCCTTAAATTAAGGGTTTTACAATGCAGTCGTCACTTATTTAATTATTGGAAAAATAAGAAAACCATAATTGAAAAATTCCTCATTTTATTAATTTGAAATTTGAATTTACATTGATCATAGGAAAATCACATGGCTTTGGTCTTAGATACAATCTAAGATAAAGTACGTGACTTTGTTTCCTAGTTACAATCTAGAAATTGAAAATTACATGGATAAGCATTTGGTCTACTAACCCTTGATCTAAATTCGGAAACTATATTACAAGGTGGGAAGGTGTTAGGCACCCACCTTGCCCGGTGAAACCGGGCTTCTAGATTATGGTGGCCAACAATCATATCATATCATCCAATATGTCAATCAATTTACATGTTGAATTTAATGTGTATGCATGTGATAAACCCTAATTCAATTTATTAAACATTGCATTTGGATTGAAAAATAAAATTCTAGTGAATGTGTGTGGATGGTGATAACCTAGATTCAAGGATTTGAAAGAATTATGAAACAAACATGTTTTTCATATTTTTGATGTAGATTTAAGATCAAAACTAGTGTTATGCATGAACATGTGATGAACAACCAAGAACATGTAAAGAACACATAAGAACATTTAAGAACATTCAAACATATTCAAGAGAATTTAAATAATCACTATCATGCTTTAATCCTAAATTCTCATCATGGCAACACAATAAACAAATTAGGAAAATGGATTATACCTTCATGCAAGATCCATACGGTGGAGGATGAGACTCTTGGTGGAGGTTCTAAGGGTGAAGAAAAGAAGAACTAGGAGAGGAAGAATGAGTCTCACTCAATATCTTGAGTCTCAAGAAGACCCAGATATGATAAGACTACTCAACTTTACTAGAACTCAAGAGAGGAGAAGAGAGGGGATTTTGGTGTGCTTTGAAATGAAGGAGGGGGAGGGTTTATATAGTAGTGGTGGAGGAAGTATGATTGGAAGACTATTTAATGAGAGTTGACAAAGAATTATGAACCTAGACCTCATTTTAACTTTGGGGAAAATCTGGTGCATTAAATGGAAAGATTGGTGGGAGTGAGGAGCAAACCAAAATTCGGTTTTCCCGTTGCTGCTGTAACAGCTTGTAGAGCCAATTTCAAAAAATCATATCTAACTCAATTCTAATCGGAATTGCCTCGTTCTTATGCTCAAATTGAAGCCCAGGATGTCTAGTTTCTGGGAAAATTAACTTCATTCACAGATTCAAAATATTCGGAGAGATATTGATGAAATGGTGAGAAGAGGTCATTTGTTAGAAAATAGTTTCAGTACAATTAACATTAATAGGTCCCAAATTAGCTTCCAATTAACATTAAATGGCTTCAATCACTCCCATTTCAGACTTAATTGGTTCCAAATTTACTCTAATTAAAAGATAATTACACAAATTACTCATTGAATAATTAATGTTTAACTATCTAATTAATTAGGTGTATGCAACCTCACCATAAAATGTAGTCCTAACCAATCAAATTATGACACATCATTGATCTCAAATTGATTACACCTATAACCAATTGAAATCAATTGTTTATAATCACATATATTCGGACTCAATTTGTGATAGTATATCTTAGCCATTAAAACTTGATTTGATGATAACGTTCAATCTGGTGGTCTGATTAGGGCTTATGACCAGTCGATTTGATCGTTACAATATCAAGATCATTTTGGTGAAATGAGTCCAAGGATCTAATGGCTAGAATCAAGATGCATATTTCTAAAGTGAAAGTACCCTTTTACCCTCCATGTGAGGTTAAATGCAGGTTGCAAAATGGGGTGTCAACAGTAAATATCATCTTAAATATAACAATCATTTTGTGCCTCTAAGTCTAAGCCTACTTTGTTCTTATATTCTTTCATAATTTCTCCTTATTTTTTGAACATACAAAACCAAATCTAAGGGTGTGTTTGTTTGGAGGTGAAATAGGGTGGATGGAAAATTTTGGAAAGAAAATAGGAAGAAAAACTTTTTAGAGTGTGTTTAATTTGGTGGGGAGGAAGGAAAATAAATGGGGGGGCCCAGGTGTTTTCTCCCCTGGTCCACCGAAAAGTTTTCTCCCCAAATTGGAGAGAAAACTAAAAGGAGAAAATGAGGCTACTTAATGAACAAAAATGGTCATGTGCTTTTGCACATTTGAATTTGTCCAATTCCTTCTTTCTTTCTTTTTTTTGGATTTCCTAGCCATTGCCTTCTTTTTCTTCTTCTTCTTCTTCTTTTTTCTTTGTTTTAACTAGACATGATTTTTATTTTTTAATAATTTGGGTGATTTTTATTTTTTTGGTTGTTTGTCACTTTTTTATTTTAATTGGCTATCATTTTTTAACAAGGGTATATGAGTAAATTTATACAAACTCACTTTTACCATCCTTCCATTTTTCCACTTCCAACCAAACAAAAATGAGAGAAATTAAAATATTTTCTATCCTCCCACTTTTCCATCCTCTCACCATTTTCTATCCTCTCACTTTTTCACCCCTCCAATCAAACGAACCCTAAGAGTTGAACCTTCTTGAACCGTAAAGTTCTAAATCTGTCCACATATTGTTACTTTTTAGAGTTTCTATTTGTGTCTAAACTATTTATTCCTTGAAACCACATATTAGTTCCTCAATAGTTAGTTAAGGCTGTTTTTGTGTTAAGTTTTGGTTGCAGGCAAGGTCCATCTTGAGGGGTGATTGCTGAGATTACAATAAAGACCTATTTGTGGAAAGGTTTTACAAGTAGATTGTTGTAATTGTTTCTTATAATGATTTTTCTACGTTATTAGATCCCTATTGTTTTTTCCTTTAAGATTGTTCATTGGTTTTTCATTTTGTTACCAAACTTTGTGTGTGTGTGTTTTACCATTTTACATTTTTATTGGTTATGATTTATGAATTATTACTGTGATTGAAATAATTGTTTATGAAATAAATCATAACTTGTTTAATTAATCCACTGCTTAATTTTTTTGGGTCTAAAGAAAAAAATTTCAAGTATAGCTAAGCTGACTACTATGACTAATAATAGAGTGCGGGTTCACAAAATTTGTGGCATTAGTTGTTTTCTTATTTCTAGGGATTTAGAGATTATTATGACAAGTCAAAGGCTAATATGAAAGACTTTTAGTAACATCAGAGAATTTGGATCTTTTTGAGTTAAGGTTTATAGTGATGGTATTTGAATTATGTGATTATGACTACCACTAACTAAAAATGTGCCCTAGGATGATCCATTAAGCACATATCACACGTCAGTCTAGTCAAATATTATTGAGGTGACTACATTTTATATATGCTAGTTTGAGTGGCATGTGCAAGGCATGTGCTGCCCCTTGGGTGAGAAATTTAAGATAAAATTTCTATTTGAAGAAATATGAAACCATGTACTAAAAAATGCATGTCATATAATGCTAATATCATTCATAAAAGAATGTTGATTACATACAAACTTAATGTAACTATTTAACATATGAATATCTATTTTACAATAATAGTTTCTTAGAACCTATTTGCTAAATGTAATATCCACTTACTAAAAATATTTCAAGAATGATAACAATTAGGTTATCAAAAAAAAAAAGAATAGGATAAATTCCAAATAACTACCCTGAGGTTTGGGGTAATACCAAACACATCCAGGATAATTAAAAAGTAACCATTTTAGTCCTAGAAGACAAACGTCGTTACAAGCCATTTGTTCACTACACAAAACAAAATTTGCACAGCTTTTTTTTTTTTTTTTTTCATTTCGAAGGCAACAAGTTCAGAAAATGTACCCCACACCATCTGTTCCCGCTAGGCCAAAATCCTCACATTTGAGTCCAACACGTTTTCATCATTTTTGCTCTTCCCAAGAGCAACAAAGGGCTCTTAATATAAACTAGAAGAAAATAACTCAAGTCAGTTGGTTCAATGGCTCTTTTTAGACTTCATCAGAGTTAGAATTTCAACTCTCACTCAAAAAAAAATTTCGGATTGAGCAAAGAGAAAGAGGGCTTCTGTTCAAGTTTTAATCTGAAGAAAGGTACAAATTAGTTCTTGATATCAAAATATAGCTAAACTTCTTGTAATGGAAGAAGTATTAATTACTTGAAAAATAGTTGATTTAGTTTTTGTTCTGGTTTCTTTTGTAGGTTCTTTTAGCAACTTGGCTCTTTTGCTTGGTAATTTCGACTCTTCTGGCATGTAATCTTGGATTTTTTTTTTCTCTAAGTTATAGTTTTTGGTATGCAAAGAAATAGTTTTTGGTATGCAAAGAACTTGATCTTTATGGAAATGAAAGGATAAACACTAAAAAGAATTTGCAAAATGCATTTAGGCTGGCGGGAACAAATGAGTGTGGGGTACCTTTCTAAACATTCATTCTTGGAAATGGAAAAAAAGCTGTGCAATTTTTGTTTTAGGTGGAGTGAACAAACGGCATGATAACTGTGTTTATGTTTAAGGACTAAAATGGTTGCTTTATAATTGTCTTGGATGTGTTTGGTATTACCTCAAACCTCAGGGTAGTTATTTGGAATTTACCCAAAAGAATAATAACAAATATCATCTTCCAATGATAAGCAACTAAATTTTGCTAAGACATTGTCACAATATTTAAATTTTTGCAATAAATAAGACCATATGTAATTAAAACTCTTCATCAAATACGTACAACCATCCACAACGAATATTTTTATTCATACTTCATTCTTTATCGTATTACTACATTTTATGTGTCTAGCTATAGCGTTTAGCTTATATAGTTTCTATTAAACACCTTTTAAGCAAGAAAATAATTTTTTTTAAAAGAACAAGATAACAAAAGGAATATGTGTCATCGAATTATATAAAATTATAAGTTTGGAAGATTAAAACCTACTAAATCTTATACTTGAGTAGTTGTGAACATATTGTGATAGCAACAAAATGTCATAAAATTTTCACAATACGTTTATTTTCAGTTGTGGTGGGTCCTAGTCTCTAATAATTTTTTATTTTATTTTATTTTGACCTATAAAGAACATACACCTCAGCAGTTGTGAAAATATTGTAATAACAACAAAATGTTACATTTTCACAATATTTTAAGTTGTGATGGCTCATGGTATGATATTTTATTGCTTTATTTTATTTTATTTTGATTTATAAGCTACTCACACCTTAGCAGTTATGAAAATAGTGTGAAAACAACAAAACCAACATCAACTCTCTTTCTTCATCATTGAAAAATGCAAAGAAATAATAAAATCTAAAATGCACAACAACAATGCTGGTGTATATTTGCATAAGTATTATAGGTTAAATGTATTTTGCACAATAAATGCATAAGTTGATGTGGGCGGTTTTTGGAATTGGTTGGGCAAAATTTGGCTCTTATGCCATTTTCCATGAGTTGACACCTTCCCAGCTGCGAAAATATTATAACAATAACAAAATGTCACATTTTAACAATACATTTATTTTAAGTTGTGGTATGTCCTTGTATGACATTTCATATTTTATTTATTTATTTATTTTTATCTATATGCAACTGACGCATTATAAATTGTAAAAATATTATGATAACACCAAAAATGTTATAACATTTTCACAAGAACTTTATTTTCAATTGTGGTTGGTTTCGGTTTGATAGTTTATTATTTTATTTTGTCTTATAAAGAATTGACACCTCATCAGTTATGAAAATATTATAACAATTTGTTGTGGAGGTAACAAAAACACTATATTACCATGTATAAATATTTTAAAAAATAAAAACGGAAATAAGCTCAAAGCATGATTTACACAACTACATATAGATGTTTAAAAAGGAAAATAGAAAAAGGAAAAATAAAGAGTCCTTGGCCAGCAGGCCCAGCACACGTGAAACGCCTCTGTATTACCTATCAAGTTTTGTTTTGGTCTTACGGTGAAATTACTTTTGGCTTTTCGCAACAACACGCACTGTCTTGCTCACAAAGAGACAAAAATTGACTAAGCCAAAGTAACTGTAGAAATAGCTATAGACACTTTTTATATAGTTAGTATATATATTAGACACTTTTTATATAGTTAGTATATATATATATATATATATATATATATGGGCAAAACTGAGGTACAATTCCTTATATACAGTTGCTTAGATTCCCCTTTTAATTTTTTGACACCTGTAACTTAACAAACGGAAGTTAAAGGCTTATCTCTTTTAGTTTTCTTCCATTATTTATTTATTTTTTTGTTTGTTTCTTGACCTGTGACTGCAAGAAAGCACAAAGCAGAAGCTTTCTTCAGTTTAGATCTAAGAACTTTGAACATTGATCATACCTTTTTTTTCTTTTTCTTTTTTTTTGGTTTCTTGGCCTGTGACTACAAGAAAGCACACAGTAGATGCCTTCTTCAGTTTAGATCTAAGAACTTTGAACATTGATCATACCAATGGCGGAGGTGGAGGCTTGTACGACGACGTTTTTGGTGGGCCGCTGAGGTTTGGAGTGGCTGCTACACTTTCGCCACGCGCCGAGGACTACAACGAGATATTCGAGAGCTTCCATGCCTCACGCGCCACTTCCATTATGGTCCTTGACCTCCCAGCAGTCGACGAGGAAGGCTCCGAGGTCTTCTATGATGTCCGGAGCTCCAGCTTCCACTACTTAGAGGTCTTCAGTGGCGGCAGTGGACTAGATTTCGCAACTTGCTTTTTGACTTGTCTAACAGTTGGGATTTCCATTCCACTGAAGAAGATGAAGAAGGTTGGTATGATCAATGTTCACTGAAGAAAGCTTCTGCTTTGTGCTTTCTTGCAGTCACAGGTCAAGAAACAAAAAAATAAAAAATAAATAAATAACGGAAGAAAACTAAAAGAGATGAGCCTTTAATGTCCGTTTGTTAAATTACAGGTATCAAAAAATTAAAAGAGGAACATAAGCAACTATATGTAAGGAACTGTACCTAAGTTTTGCCTGTATATATATATATATATATATATATATTTTGCATGCAACAAATGAGAAAGAATTTGAACATATTTTTTATAGGGATAATTATAATATACTGCTAATTTCGTAATTCAAACATTTTTCCTCAATTTTCAAATATTTTGTGCTTGAAGAGGTGTCAATTCAACTATTAAATCTTTGGCAAAAATAAGAATTTGAACATAAGTACAAACAATACTAGTAAGCCACAAAACTCACGGCTACAATAGCTTGCTACTTATATATTCCTTATATTATTAATTTATTATGTTAGAGATATATTAGTTCATTAGTATAGGCCCAAACCTAATTCTATTTTGTGTGCAAGTCAAGTCTCCTATTTGAATTAGAAGTCTATTAGTCTAAGGTTTAGTCTACTATATATACACATGTTATGATTCATTGTAACACAGGATTTGTACTACATTATAATATATTATTGATGTAACCCTTTAGAGTTTCTTCTGTGGATGTAGGCCGTTAGGCTGAACCACGTAACCCTCGTGTGTTATTATATTTTATACTTTATATTTTCGCTTCCGCATCCATACTAGCATATTCAACATGGTGTATCAATGCTAATATTTAACATGGTATCAAAGCCAACTTCTTGTGGCCATGGTTTTCTGTTCTTACAATATATTTAAAAGCAATCTTTGTCTTCCTAGATGTTTTTTTTTTTGTTGCATTCATCTTCTTTGGCTTCCTACTATTGCCGTCAAAACTCTCTAGTATAGTTATACTACCGTTAGAAGTCGCATCAACACTGCAAGACCATTGCCTTCCTCAAACTACTGTCACAGAGACAAACTTCATTTAAGGGATCTTCTCAACCTTATCAAATCTCAAGATTTCATGAAGCTTCCATCTTGAGTTTGAGAAGGGGTGTTAGAGATATATTAGTTCATTAGTGACGGGACTGACGAGCCCGCCTCACACGGACGACCTCATCTATAGACGAATGCACCATCAGGGACGACGAAGTGATCATTCACGATACTGACAAAGACATACAGGCTATTCAATGCAATCAATTAAACCCAGAACGGTTGCGAGGCCAACTGTATGGACCGTTGGAGCACATTGATGCCACATTACTCTGTCCCAAACGTTACCAAGAGGAGCATTAAGATCTCCATAACTACTCCAACGGCTAGAGGCCATGAAAGAGTATAAAAAGCCCACACATTGCCAATGACAAGGTACATACACACTAAGAGACTTTCTTTTTGCTCGATTCATTTCTATATTGTTTGTTCTCAAATAGCAATTGATACTGACTTTGGCATCGGAGGCACTGTGGCAGGCACCACACCGGTGACCACCTTTATAGGCTGGAGGTTGCTTCCATCTTACGATTGACTGACGAGTTCACGCTTCATCAGTTTGGCGCCGTCTGTGGGGACGACATTTTCGTGTTCCGACTCGAGAAGGTAGTTTCCAATCAACTATTATTTTCAGATGGAATCCAACCAAGATTCCGCAGCCTTAGCCTAGCAGGTTCAAGCTCTCACAGCCGTTGTCGAGGAACTCACCAAGCAAAATCAGGAGATGAAATTACAGATTCAACAGGAGGAGAATCGATCCAAAAACAACATGGAAGACGAAGGAAATAGCCACAGGAGAAGTGGTCATCCAAGGCCTACTACTCCAGGAGATCAAAATTCAGATCTTCTTCAGGAAATGAGGAAAGAGATGGACGAATTGAAAAATGCCATCAGGGAGAAGACAGACCAGAGCGTGGGCAGATTGGTAAGGGCAACAGACTCGCCTTTCACAGTCGCGGTCTTGGGATGCCCAGTACTGTCGAAGTTCAGGCTGCCACAACTGGAACCGTTTGACGGGCTCAAGGACCCACAAGATCACCTCAACACCTTCAAAACGACTCTAGGGCTCCAGCAGCCTCCTGACGAGATAATGTGTCGTTCCTTTCCTACTACCTTTAAAGGAGCTGCAAGGGAATGGTTCACCAAGCTGCCAACATCATCCATTGACAATTTTGACCAATTGAGTAATGCCTTCTTACGGCACTTCATTGGAGGACAGCGTCCCAAGAGGCCAGCGGATTATTTGCTTACCATCAGGCAAGGAGAAAAAGAAACCCTACGGTCGTACGTTAAGCGCTTCACTAGGGAAACCCTAGAGGTGGATGAAGCAGACGATAAGGTGCAGCTGACGACTTTCAAAGCGGGTCTAAAGTCCAGGGATCTCGTGGCTTCACTCGCGAAGAACCCTCCAAAAACGATGGCAAAAATGCTCATAAAAGCACAAAAGTACATGAATGCTGAAGACGCATTAGCAGCCATAAAAGATACAGAAAAGCCAGGAGACAGAGGAAGGAAGGATGACGAACGTAGGGGACAAAAAAGGGAGCGCCCAGATCGTCGGACTAATGACGGTAACAGAAGGAGAGACGATAAAAATCCAAGGACGGTAAAACTTACTCCCCTTGTTATGCCTGTTGACAAAATCTTAACGCAGATTAAGGACGAACACTACCTTAAATGGCCGCGGCCATTGCATTCGTCTCCTAATGTTCGCGATAAGAATAAGTATTGCCGATTTCACAAGGATCATGGCCACTATACAGAAGACTGTCGGGACTAAGGAACAGATAGAGGAGTTGATACGGAAAAGGAAATTACAGAAGTTTGTGAAGAAAGGAGAATACAGTAAATTTCAAGACAGAAATAAGAACCAGCACGAGTCCTCGTCCAGGGACGGTAGCCGCCAATCCCAACCACCTCAGAACGTGATCGGGGAGATACAGACGATCACAGGGGGACCCACAACCGGGGGGTTGTTCAAGTCCCTCAGGAAAGCCCATCAAAGGCAAGTGAATAGTGTCTACATGATACCTCTGTCCAAGCTGCGATGGACGGATCAAGATATGTCTTTCAATGAAGCAGATGCCAGAGGAGTGAAGCAGCCCCACAATGACCCGTTAGTCATAATGCTGACAATAGAAGGGTTCAACACCAAAAGGATCCTCGTAGACAACGATAGCTCAGCAGATATCATCTACTTCCCAGCATTTCAGCAGCTCAAGTTAGATTCAAAGAAACTGCGTCCCTTTGACACCCCGCTCGTCAGTTTCAGTGGAGACAAAGTATATCCCAAGGGCATAGTGTCGTTGACAGTAACGGTGGGAACCTACCCGAAGCAATTGACTCGCCAGATAGACTTTTTAGTGGTAGACTGCCCCTCGTCTTACAATGTGATCATTGGAAGACCCACGCTCAACAAATGGAAGGCAGCCACGTCCACCTACTGCCTAAAGGTAAAGTTCCCAACGGACAACGGGGTTGGAGAAGTAAAAGGCAATCAGGTCTTAGCCAGAGAATGCTACCAGGCCGTCTTGGCCGCAAAAGAAAACCATACTTGGATGATTGAAGAGAAAGAAGAAGACAAAATAGAAGCTTTAGAAACAGTGAAGCTGGACGAAAAAGAAGACACCAAGACGACGAGGATAGGGACGACGCTAAGCCTCGAGATGAAGTCAAGGCTAGTCCAGTTCCTAAAAGAGAACCAAGATATCTTCGCATGGAGTCATGAGGACATGCCTGGTATATTCACAGAAATCATCCAGCACAAGCTGGACGTGGATCCAGAGAAGAAGCCCGTCAAGCAGAAGAGAAGGGTATTTGCTCCAGAACAAGATCAGGCAGTCACAGACGAGGTAAATAAACTGCTAAAGGCGGGATTCATCTGGGAGGTCTACTATCCTGATTGGCTTGCAAACGTCGTCCTCGTTAAAAAGGCGAATGGGAAGTGGAGAATGTGTGTGGACTTCACGGACTTGAATAAAGCGTGCCCGAAGGATAGTTTCCCCCTACCAAGGATTGACCAGCTTGTGGACTCTACTGCCAGACATAAGTTGTTGACATTTATGGACGCCTTCTCGGGATGCAACCAGATAAGAATGGCTGACGAAGATCAAGAGAGGACTGCTTTCATCACAAGCCAGGGGCTGTATTGCTATAAGGTAATGCCCTTTGGACTGAAAAATGCAGGTGCTACATATCAAAGATTGGTGAACAGAATGTTCAACAAGCAGATAGGCAGGAATATGGAAGTGTACGTGGATGACATGCTCGTCAAGAGTAAAGAAGAACTTGCCCATCTGGACGACCTCAAGGAGACATTTGCTACCCTCAGGCAATACCAAATGAAGCTGAATCCTGGTAAGTGTGTTTTTGGTGTAGCTTCAGGAAAATTCCTGGGATTCATGGTGTCCCAAAGAGGAATAGAGGCAAACCCGGAGAAGGTGCAAGCCATAATCAACATGGCATCACCCAAGACCGTCAAAGAAGTCCAGAAGCTTACTGGAAGGATTGCAGCCCTCAATAGGTTCGTCTCTAGGGCTACGGACAAATGCCTGCCCTTCTTCAAAACCTTAAAACAAGCTTTTGCTTGGACGGACGAATGCGAAGCAGCCTTCCAGGAGCTCAAACGCTACTTGAGTAATCCACCCCTTCTGAGCCCGTCCAAAGAAGGTGAGAACTTGTATCTGTATTTAGCAGTATCAGGTACGGCCGTCAGTGGAGCCCTGATCAGAGAAGAAGGCAAGAAGCAGCTTCCGGTTTATTACGTCAGCCAAGCCTTCCAGGGGGCTGAGTCCAGGTATCCAAAGATTGAGAAGATTGCATTTGCATTGATTATGTCCTCCCGAAAACTAAGACAATATTTCCAAGCAAATCCCATCCTGGTGATGACGGACCAACCTATCAAAAAGTCCACGAACAAGCCTGAAACAGCTGGAAGAATGGTCCAATGGGCAATTGAACTTAGCCAATTTGACATCGAGTACCATCCCAAGACAGCCATTAAAGCACAAGCCTTGGTGGATTTCATAGCCGAGTTCACTTCCCCGGATGAGGATAAGCACGTCGACGAGGCCGAGAGATGGACGATACAGACCGACGGTTCGTCAGCTTGAAATCAGGGGGGAGTGGGGGTCGTCGTAGTCACCCCAGAAGGAGAAGTACTGAAGTACGGAGTTCAGTTAAAATTCCCGGCCACCAACAACGAGGTAGAATATGAAGGGATTCTGACGGGATTGAGACTCGGAAAGGTGCTTGGGGCTAAGAACCTATTAGTCCAAAATGATTCAAAACTGGTAATTGGGCAGATCCGGGGAGAATATGAAGCAAAGGAAGAAAGAATGCAGAAATATCTCAAGCTGACGAAGCGTTTAACTCAGGAGTTCGATGAAGTGGAGTTCATACAGATACTGAGGAGCCAGAATATAAAGGCAGACGAAGTCTCGAAGATAGCCTCGTTAGAGGGTGGATCGACGAATGTGGACCTGAGAATGGAAATCCAGAAATACCCCAGCATTGAAGAAGTTCCAACGTTCTCAATCCAGAACACAGATAGCTGGATGACGCCCATCATATCCTTCCTCCAGGACGGGCACCTCCCTCTGAATATAGACGAGGCCAGAAAGATTAAAAAGAGGGCAGCTAGATTTACAATTCTCAACGACACCCTCTACAAAAGGAGATTCTCCATGCCCTACTTGAAGTGTGTTAGTGAAGAAGAAGCTAAGTACATCCTGGAAGAGATACACGAAGGAATCTGTGGGGACCATGCTGGCCCTAGATCCCTGGTAAGCAAAGTTCTTCGAACAGGTTACTTCTGGCCTACTATGCAGGTGGACGCAATGCAGTTGGTCAAGAGATGTGACAAATGCCAACGGTTCGGGAATGTCCAACGACTTCCGGCAGAAAGACTGACGACGATAACGTCCCCATGGCTATTTGCACAATGGGGAATCGACATCGTTGGCCCACTGCCCCTAGGCAAAGGTCAGGTAAAATTCTTGCTAGTTGCTATTGATTATTTCACTAAATGGGTTGAAGCAGAGCCACTGGCAACCATCACCAAAGCAAAAATCTGAAGCTTCGTGTGGAAGAATATAGTTTGCAGGTTCGGGATTCCAAGGACGATCATATCAGATAATGGACGACAATTCGACTGCTAAGGCTTCAAAGATTTCTGCTCAGGTCTGGGAATCAAGAACCAGTTCTCATCGCCAGGGCATCCACAGGCGAATGGACAGACGGAGGTGACAAACCGTATGCTACTCAAGATCATAAAAACTAAGCTGGACGACACGAAGGGCGCCTGGCCAGAAGAATTGCCCAATGTCTTGTGGGCCTACAGAACAACAGCAAGAACCCCGACGGGAGAGACCCCCTTCAGGCTTACCTATGGAACTGAAGCAGTAATCCCGGTCGAAGTAGGAGTAACCAGCACCAGACGAGAAATGTTCGACGAAGAAGCCAATAATGATCATCTACAATTCAACCTGGACTGTCTAGATGAAGTAAGGGACAAAGCTTGCAGCAGAGTGACGGGCTACTAGAAAAAGATGACGGACTATTACAACAGAAGGGTGAAACTCAGACGAATCGACATTGGCGACCTCGTCCTGCGCAAAGTGACCCCAGCGACCAAAGATCCTACTCAAGGGAAGCTCGGCCCCACATGGGAAGGATCTTACCGAGTCATCCATTACTCCAGGCAAGGCAGCTACCACCTGGAAAACCTAGACGGACAAAGACTCCCGAGGCCATGGAACATTGAACACTTGAAAAAATACCATCAATAGAAGTTACGTTGAAATGTATTCATTACTAAAATCAATAAAGATGTTATCCAGCTAATATTTCTCTGTGGGCAGGCTAAGTAACAAGATTCCGCCTTGACGGATGTAAGTTACTGACGACAATAAAATCCCTAAAGGATGTAAGTCACAAAAAGCCAAAAATGGCTAAGTAACAAGATTCCGTCTTGACGGATGTAAGTTACTGACGACTATAAAACCCATGTAAAAGGGTACAAGTAAAGCCAAAAATGGCTAAGTAATAAGATTCTACCTTGACGGATGTAAGTTACTGACGACTATAAAACCCTTCAAATGGGTTCAAGCTAAACCGAAAATGGCTAAGTAACAAGATTCCGCATAGAACGGATGTAAGTTACTAACAATGACGATACCTACAAGGTTAAAGGATTGACCCTACATAGACGAGCATACTGCATGAACGATCAAAGCCAGCATATCGCAAACGACGACCATGCAAACATAAGCACAAGTAAGTACACAGATGAAAATTAAGTTAAAAGCCCAAAACAACGGGCAAATTACAGGTGTTTCTACAATCAAAGACCCATAAACACTGGGCTAAAAACGTTGTTCTTAAAATAGATTAATTGTTTGAAAATTAAAAAAAATTAAAAAAAATTAAAAAAAAAAAAAAAAACCCCAAAACACGGTGGGTATCCCAAAAAGAAAGACAAAAAATTTCTAAGTATTAGGTTCGGGCAGCATCATCGTCAGCAAGAGCTGTGTCAGCGGGAGCCTCGTCATCAGGAGCACCGTCAGTAGGAGCATCATCAGCAGGAGCATCCACAGAAGCTTCAGGCTCGGAAGCAGAAGGTTGAGCAGCCTCGTCTGCAGCCATTTCTTGATCCACCTCCTCCAGGTCCAGCTCCTCCATATTCACCCCCGAAGGGTGCTTCACGAGATATCTCCTCAGAAGCTTGAAACCCTTAAAATACCAACTGAAGAGCACAGTATTGTACTCGTCAGTAGTTTGAAAGGCTTCAACGGACCTGGCAGCTATGGTCTTAAGACTTTCCCTAGCCCCAAGAAGCTGCTCGTCCTTCTCCTTAGTCAATTGGCGCTCAACCCGGAGGTCGTCGTTCTGCTTCTTGACCTGCTCCTTCAAAGTGTTGGTCTCACCCATGGAGGCAATAAGGTCTTTCTTCAGCGTCGAGTTCTCCGCCTCCAAGACCTCCATCCTAGACGTCATAGACGCCACCTTAGCCTTCTGAGTAAAATACTCAGAAGAAAGATGCAGACTCTCTCCTAACACCTGAACGAGCTTGTGGACATGACGAGCCGCGACCTCGTTAATAGGGACGCCAGTCAAAGCCCTCAAGTCTGCAGACGTCACTACCTCGTGGGCTCGCTCCACAGCCATCTTCTCGTCATTCCAAAGGGTGGACGGGCGAGAGGCAGCTTTCTCCTTCTCCTTTTCAAATAGCCGCGGCCTTTTAGAGACGGGAGTGCCACCTATCTCCTCCACGGAAGCCGTAGGAGAAGCCGTCCTCGTCGTCTCACTCGCGGAAACAACTGGACGAACGGTGGAAGTTGGAGCAACATGACTCCCCCTTCCAGTGACGCGCACTGTCTTCACTCCCAAATTCGACAGAGGCTCATCCTTCTTGGATCTCATTTTCGCGTACATGCCCTTATTGAATTTGGTCGTCATTTCTGCATGGGGAAAACACTAGTAAAAAGAAAAAAATCAAGGGGAAGAAGAAAGGTGAGTACTGACGAATATAACACTTACTCTTTTTTCCTTCAATATCAAGGTTACGCAGGACGATGGTAGAGGGATCCGGTCCGAGGCAATAGAAGGCTAGTGTTCTGGGGTCGACAAGCTCGTCCCAGCTTTCAATCGTCAGCGCGTAATCAATCGCCTTCTGTACCTGTTCTCTATACCTACTCTTGAGCTTGGGCCGTCTCTTAACTGTGCAAAAAAAAAAAGAAGGTCAATAGCCGTGGAAGTAAGCACAACAAAATTCAAAGGACGAGGATAGATATTGACGCACCTAAAGTCGGGGTTTCCCACCGACGACGCAACCTCGGGATATCACCCCAAACCTCTCCAGAGGCAGTCTCAAAATCATCCCCAGACACAAAGAAAAATCTGGACTTCCAGTACCTGAAGGACGACGGTAAACCCTTGACGGTCCTAGTTCTTCTCTCCCAGGGCACCAATTCGTAGTACCCATACTCCTTTAATGCTTTTAAACGGTACAAATGGACAAGCTCGTCCACCTTGAGCATATCCCCGTCATTAACGGCCAACCAGATCCCCATACAACTAACCAAAATCCGCCACGAATTCGGCATAAGCTGCCCAGGGGCAATACCTAAATGGTCCAAGAGTTCCATCAAGAAAGGATGGACGGGAAACCTCAATCCACAGACAAAGGCAGATTCGTAGAAACAAATCTCCCTAGGAAAGAAGTGACAGGCCCGGTCTGCCTCGCCAGGCAGACGAACCCTAACTCATTTTGGGAACTGAAACCTGTCCCTGAATCTACCTAGCGCGTCGGCGTCCAAGCCACACTCCTCCCTTAGAGCATAAAAAGCCCTAACTTCTTGAGGCGTGGAGACGGCTGTGTCTTCCTCCACTGGGTTACCGCTAGACGATAACCCAGTCTCGAGCTCACTAGACCTGATCTCAGACATCGTTCTTCCCTCTCTCACCAAATTGTCGAACCAATCTATTGACTGACGAAGCACAGGCAACAGATCAGCCAACGCAACGGCCAAACAACTACCTTCGTAAACAAAACTCTCGAGGTGCGGAAAATTTCCCAACGAACCCCCTAGTCGAGCAAAAAGAAACGAGATGGAGGGGCACGCTATCCTAACCTCGGAACTACCAACCATAAGTAAACCAGAAAGCACAAAAAGCCTAAAAAACCCCGAGACCCGGCGAGCCAAACACGAAAAGAAAAAAAGATGGGAAAAATTAGAAATCCACCACCATATGTACAAACAAAATAAGAAAAGAAATGAATAAGGAAACACACCTCAAGGGGGAGAACCACCACCACACGACGCACCAGTTGGGGAAGAGATTTGCAGAAAGATGTTGGCGGAGAAGATGCCCAGAAAAGTGATTGAAAATTCTTGAGAAAGGTGAAAAGGAAAAGTGAGAAGAAAGGAAGTTTAAAAACTAAAGGCTTTGGAAACTGAAAAACCAGCGGGAAGCCCAATAGTCCCAACTATTCAAGCATTAACTCCATCAGTCAGCACATGCCACGTATGCCACGTTCTATGGAGCGCCGTCACTTCGCACTTAATACGGAGCAGAACCCCAAAAGTCATCCGCAACCTATGACCCTTCACATTCTATGATCGTCAAGAACATGACGAACACAGAATCGGGGGGCAACTGACGGGATTGACGAGCCCGCCTCACACGGACGACCTCATCTATAGACGAATGCACCATCAGGGACGACGAAGTGATCATTCACGATACTGACGAAGACATTCAGGCCATTCAATGCAATCAATTAAACCCAGAACGGTTGCGAGGCCAACTGTATGGACCGTTGGAGCACATTGATGCCACATTACTCTGTCCCAAACGTTACCAAGAGGAGCATTAAGATCTCCATAACTACTCCAACGGCTAGAGGCCATGAAAGAGTATAAAAAGCCCACACATTGCCAATGACAAGGTACATACACACTAAGAGACTTTCTTTTTGCTCGATTCATTTCTATATTGTTCGTTCTCAAATAGCAATTGATACTGACTTTGGCATCGGAGGCATTGTGGCAGGCACCACACCGATGACCACCTTTATAGACTGGAGGTTGCTTCCATCTGACGATTGACTGACGAGTTCACGCTTCATCAATTAGTATAGGCCCAAACTTAATTTTACTTTGTGTGCAAGCGAAGTCTCCTACTTGTACTAGAAGTCTATTAGTATAGGATTTAGTCTACTATATATACACATGTTATGATTCATTGTAATATAGGATTTGTACTACACTATAATATATTATTGATGTAGCCTTTTAGGGTTTCCTCCGTGGATGTAGGCCGTTAGGCTGAACCATATAACTCTCGTGTATTATTGTATTTTATACTTTATACTTTCGCTTGCACATTCATACTAACATATTCAACATGGTGTATCAATACTAATATTTAACATATTATACCATTGCTTTTATGTCATTTTTTTCTCCTATTGAGTGTTTTATAAAGTTTCCTGTGTGACTTATCAAGCATTTAATACTCAATCTTATCTGGCAATGTTTGTCCAATGAAAATTTTTGGCAAAGATTTGTGAAGGATGGAATCTAAGGTCTAAACTGGCCTATCAAAACAATTATAATAAAGTCTTAACCTTCATGAGAATAAAATAAAGTCAAAGCTGGCGTCTTGTCAACAATAATACGAAGAAGTAGAGTTGTGCAACTATAGTTTGCTTTAGTTTAGCTAATATCTTTTCTTTATGAGTTTTTTATTTTTTATTTTTTTTATTAATAGAATCTTTTTATTAAGAGTTGTCAACTCGATCTAATCGAGCTTATCCATTCACCTATCGAAGTTCGTTACGACAATTCTATTTATTCATTATTGAAAAGTCTGGCTACTTTTAATAATTTTGTACTATATATCTTTTTTTCGCTTTATTTAGTTGTGCTCAACTGCTCGTGATAAAGATATATATATTATTAATTTTGATAATGGCCCTATCAATTCGTATTAACTTTTCTAACCGCTCCAGCATCTCCATTCTCTCTTTAATGGAGGTAAATTGGAAAAATTCAAGCCTACGGCTACAAGAGGAATTCGTCAAGCAGGGCCGGCTCAAGGCCTAAGGCCCCACCTAAAAAACAATTTTTTTCTTAGAAAAAAAGGCCCATTTTTCATAGTTAAAGGCACAAATTTTTATAAAATTATATATATTTTCTAAAGATTGTACATTTTTTTTTATTAGTGATGTTAAGAATATTACAAATTTTACTATTGGTTTACAAATTGTCATGTTATTAATCACAAAAAAGCGATATAAACATTCATTAGTTAAATTG
The DNA here is from genome assembly GCA_019022515.1 of Quercus aquifolioides. Classification (NCBI taxonomy): domain Eukaryota; kingdom Viridiplantae; phylum Streptophyta; class Magnoliopsida; order Fagales; family Fagaceae; genus Quercus; species Quercus aquifolioides. The sequence continues at coordinate 76,009,714 of CM032327.1, read as the reverse complement.
ATGAAGTTCATCAATGAGAGACAATGTCACATTATATTTTGAACATTTTATAGTGCTTTTAATTAGCGCATTTTTCTTTTTCATTTCTATTAAAACTCTCAAAGTACGAGACCAATAGAACCTTAACTCAATTGAAACCCTAAAACATTTCAAAAAGATATTGCAAATGTGTTAAATCATCAATTATAGATTAATCTCCCCTAATAGTTTGAGACTGATTTTTGTAAACTAATATCCTACAAAACCACACACCAAATAATATTATATATATATATATATATCTCTCTCTCTCTCTCTTAAAATCAAAATATAAAATTAAAAATTAGATTACAACTTTATTTAACTAGGCATCGTCTCATATTAAAAATAAAGTATCTTTTTCAATCGCAATATATTTTTATTTCTTTTTATTAATATTTATAGTTTAACTATGATATTCAATTCTCTATATGAAATTAACATTAGTCTAGTTGGTATTATTTATGTATTTAATGTATCAAATTAACCTTAATTTGATTAATATTAAATAATTTTGTTTAATTAATATTTACGTATTAAAGGTCCCGCATAAATTTTTCGCCTTAGGCCCCAAATTATGTTGGGCCGCCCCTGTCGTCAAGGGGGCCTCCTCTCTCCATACATTTTCTTGCTTTGCATGGAATTCCTTGGCTACCTTATAGATAAGGAGTGCATGGAGAAAAATTGGATCCCTATGAAAGCCTCAAGGACTAATGTGGAGATAAGTCACCTTTTCTTTGCGGACGATCTTATGTTGTTTGCCAAGGCTGATAAAAAGAGTGATGCTTCCATCAAAAGGGTGCTTGATCAGTTTTGTGTTGAGTCGGGGCAAGCCATTAGTGTGGACAAATCCTGCATCTACTTCTCTTCCAACACCCCAAACAACCTCAAGGACAACATTTGCGAGACTTTGAGCATACAAGCCACATCATGCCTTGAAAAATATTTGGGTTTCCCCCTTAGACACAAAGGAGCTGGCCACAATCAATGCAATTTCATTGTGGAGAGGATAATAGCCAAACTGGCTGGCTGGAAAACTAAATTCCTATCTTGTGCGAGAAGATCAGTGTTAGTGAAATTGGTAATGGAAGCGATCCCTAGCTATGTCATGCAAGGGGCTGCCCTCCCAATACATGTTTGTGAAAAAATTGATAAGGTTAGCCAAGATTTTCTATGGGGATCCACTGAGGATAAAAGGAAACTCCATCTTGTGGGTTTGGGGAAAATTGTTAAATTGAAAGAGGAAGGAGGTCTAGGTCTCCAATCGGCCAGGGCTAAAAACATTGCCCTCCTAGCTGAATTGAATTGGAGGCTTTATCAAGAAAAAGAAGCCTTATGGGCAAGGGTTTTACTTAGTAAATACTACTCCCAAAGCCGTAAAAGGTCTAAAGACCCTGATAAGCTTTCTTGCTCTCCTACTTGGACAACAATTAAGAAGGGATTTTTAGTTTTTGAAAAAGGCATTAGGTGGAATCTGGGTAGAAATTCGAATCTTAGCTTCTGGAATGACAAGTGGGTGAAAGGCCAATCAGCCAAGGAACTTATCTAGGGTCCACTCACACAAAGGGAGCTCAATCTCTCTATTGCTGAAACCACCTGTCAAGGTACTTGGGATTGGGGTAAGTTATCTTTTGAGCTGCCCTTAGATGTTAAAGACATGATCAAAGCAATTCCTTTACAAATTTATGGGGAGAAACATGACAATCTGATCTGGAAAGGGTCTCAAGATGGGGATTTTAACTTGGCATCTGCTTATAAGTTGGCTAGATTCGAGACACCTGATGGCCAAACCTCCCACGATAACTGGGTTTGGAAACTTGACACGTTGCCAAAGATAAGACACTTCCTTTGGTTATGCTTCCATAACGGTGTTCTTGTTAAGAAAGTCCTTGAATCGAGGGGTATTATTCACAATGCTTGCTACCCCTTATGTAGAAACCATGAGGAAACTATTTTACACACTCTAAGGGACTGCCCAGTTGCTATGAATTTTTGGCAAAAGCTTCAAATTCCCCAGAGCATGTCCAATTTCATGCATCTGAGCTTGGCAGATTGGTTAAGCACTAACTGCTTAGACAGCAAATTGAACTGAATAAATGGAGTTCCTTGGTCTATTATATTTCCTTTGATTGTGTGAAATATGTGGAAACATAAAAACAACATGGTCTTCCAAAACTCTCCCTTAAATCTAAACCTCCATTCCCTTTGTATGAAAGTAGCCACTGAATATTTTTATTGTGTGGGAAAAGGGCCGGCTTCCAAAAGACACTTTATCATACCGGTTTGCTGGTATAAGCTACACGAGGGGTGGTTCAAACTCAATTCAGATGGAGCTTCCTTGGGCAATCCAGGGAAGGCAAGGGGGGGGGGGGGGCTCATACGTGACTCCCATGGCAGATGGATTAAAGGATTTATGAGATATATTGGTATCAGTACAAGCATTATTGCTGAATTTTGGGCTCTTAGGGATGGTCTCATGCTTGCCTCACAGCTAGGAATCACACACTTGGCAATGGAGTTGGATGCCAAGGTGGTTGTGGACCTTATTCTCTCAAGGAAAACCCCTAACAATTCATATACATCTCTCCTTAATGACTGCAGGTACTTACTCGGACAGTTTCAGCGGACTGTGATCAGGCATGTGTTTAGGGAGGCTAACAGAGGAGCAGATAGCCTTGCTAAAGGAGCTTGTTCCTTAACTTCTGATTTTGTTGTACTTGATGTTCCCCCTACCCCTGATCTAAATGTAATTGTGAACTCTGATGCAAATGGTTTGTACTCTTTAAGGTTGATAGCCAATATTTCGCCTTTTATGGCTAGTTAATATAATTATCTCCTTTGTTGACCAAAAAAAACTTTTCTAACCGCATGCTTTAGACATATAACTATTTGACTATTTCGAATGAATTGCTTTTTTTTTTTTCCTTCATGGTGGTTCTAATTCTATGATTCTATCTTTTCTACCTGTGGGGTCTAAGTATGACTAATATACATTTGTAGTCTTGTGCATTGTAGAAAGTTTTTTTTTTTTTTTTTGGAACATCAAAAAATGTTGAAGGGGAGAGGACTGAGGGCGTTGTCTACTTGTCTTAGGTTTGCTCACCCTACCTATATATTAGTGAGACTCGAACTTAAGCGTTTATGAAGAGAAATCCAAGCTCATACCACCTCACTGAGGAGTTTTGATGATAAAATAAATGGTACATTGTAGAAAGATGCTCACTAAATAATCCATATTTTGCATTTTAAATTGTTTTAGCCATTGCCTATGTCAAGCAAAATCTTAAACCTATATATGCTTTAATTTTTTGTTTTTCTTCGAAAATATAAAATGTAAAATCAATTACTCTCTCTCTCTCTAGGCTGGACAAAGGACAAATCTTGTCGAGAATGAATCATTCACTTGAAGATAGTCATTGTATCTTTAATTTTTTAATTTTTTAAATTTTTTTTTTACAATTTGTGAATTGATCACTTAAAGAGTTCAAGATATTTTTGTGCATTTGTATTAAATTGATTTCTAATTTTATGTATTGAATCATGGACAGCACGACACTATCAGCCTATACATCCTTGTCTTGCTATCACTATATGGGTACAAGCCTCACAATGAGAAGACCAATATAGTTTAGCTATGTCCACCAAATAAACAATTATGAGCAACCCTCATGATCCCCACATGAACATGTAAATAGTAAGAGTGACAAATTGACACTCCCATATCGTAAGAGAATAAAATTTGATCTTATCATTGTCATGCTTTTGCAAAGAGAGACAAATCATTACTGGTGGTTTAATTTGCCCCCCTATTGGTATTAATTACTTAATTTCATTTGAAAAGAGAGAGAATATCAAAATAGATATTTAATTTTGTATGTCTCTCAACTCATATTAAAGCATATGATATATATAATATATGAGAGAATTTACCACTACGCATTATTGACATGATAGTTTGTACTTGTGGAGTGGGGGTAAGGATCGGGGTCAAGTCTTCAAAAATGAGTTTTACTTATACATTTAGATTATGTTAGAGTAGAATTTCTATTTTAGGGAATTTTTTTAAAAAAATTTAAATACTTTCCATTTTCTCAACCAAAAAAAAAAAAAAAAAAATGAATACTTTCCAGGACCCATTGCTATTGGACTTGAGGTTTCTATTTTACTTGTATCACGTTTTGTCCAAATGTGTCATACATTTAAGGCCTACACAGAAAACGACCATATTACCTAAATGGGCTTGCATAATCCCTCATGATCTGATACTTAATTACATGTGGGATTCACATAAATTTTTTACACGACTTGCATGCACAAAATATGTCAATCTTTAAAATTTCTATAGTACTGCAATGATATCATCACCAATAATACGGTAGAAAATTGAAAATTTTCCAATACATGGCTAAGACTAATATCTATCCAAATTCATAGCCCTTCATAGTGCGATACTTATTACATGAGTATAACTTTTCAAGTAAGTAGGACTTTTTTTTGAATAGTTACAACTTACAAGTTACAACAAGGAAGGTTGATTCCAACTAAGAATGTTTCCATTAAAAAAACCAAAAAAGTTTCTATTAAATTGGATGGCTCTTTGCTTTTACATAGGAACTTACATGCAAGAAAATTTCATCAAAGTTTCCAGATTGTATTGCCAAGGATTTCATCCCTTGTAAGAAGTTGAAATTTTGATAAATTAGACTAAAGCAACTATAGGGACAGAACAATAATTTCAACTTTGTGGGCAAAGGAAACCAAATAATTTTATTATTTAAAAATAAAATAAAATATTAATATTCAAAAATAAAATAATATAAAAAACCAAACTATCATATATTCAATATTAACAAAATATGAGTAAAAGAAAAAATATAAAATAAGTCTTTTTAGATACATTTCTACTCAACCATTTATTAAATGGGATTCAACGTTTTTCTAAATCTCTAAAATTATTTATTATTATGTACTGAAATTCATGGAAAAAAAATACATTACAAAATTAAAATATTATATCTCTAAACATACAATTTAATTATTAAAATTTCCGGGCCATGGCCCTTGGTCTATATTTGGTTTTGTCACTAGATGATTAGGATTAATAGTTGTTTAAGCAAAGGCCATAATCAACGAAACTTTTTTGTGGCTGAATAAAGAATTTAGGGTAAATTATAATTTAACCCTTTTGACTTGGTTAGGTCACAATTTAGTCAATAATCTTTCAATTGTTAGGTTTGACTTTTAAAGTTTAGATAAAAATAAAATTGTTAGTTTTATGTTCCAATTAACATATTTTACATTGTTTGGGCAAAAAAAATTACCACGTTGTGGTAGACCCAATAGCAATTTAATTCCATAAGCTCTTTTTGTTACATTTTGACCCTTACAATTTGGATTAAAATGATTTACTGAAGCTATAAGTCTACCAGTCTAGCTCTCATTTATTTATTCCATGCGGATTGGGTACCTTACTGATGCACGGAAATCATATCTATAGAATGCTTTCCTAGGCATTTCATTTTTCCATGCACATGACAACATTTTTCCTTACATATATGAGCTCGGTTTGTTTTGCTGCCTAGAGTCAACACTAGCGGAGCTGAATTTTCTAGTCATCTTCAATGTAATCATTATTGTTTTTTTAATAGTCGATGCAGTCATTTTTATTTATTGAAATGACAAAATATTATTGATAACTGAAAAAGTAATAATAATGATAATTTTAATTTTTTTTTTAATTTATAATAGAAAAAATTTACTAATTTTAATTTATTACTTTAATAAATTGAAAAAAAAAACTTGAATATTATATCCCTAAGTATTGTTTAAAATCCTCTTTCTAAAATTTTGAAATATAGAAAAAGTTATAGGTAAATTTAGGTAATAAAACGTGGCCATAGAATTTCTACTTTCGGTTACAAATAACAATACATATAAGTTATGAAAAGACAAGATAAAATAGGACATAACTAAAAATCGGAATGCTAACAAATCCGGGTTTCTCCAAAATTGGCAACAAAATGTGACACCTACCACATTGCTTGGGCTCAAAATCCATTCAAACAAGAGAAGTAAGATAACTATTTATTCGAGAAAAAGATACAGTAACCACAAAATACTAAAGAGAAGTAATATAGTGAGGTCATACTATTTTGATCTTCCGTAAGCTCTCTCTCTTCTCTCTTTAATATTTTGATCCTGATCAACTTCATCTTGGATCAAAGCATGTTAACAAAATTTAGTGTATATTTTTCAATAAAAAATAAAAAAATAATAATCCAATAAAAATTAACCCTCACTGTAATGATTCATTGATTAATAAAATTTGGTTTTAGATTTGGGTGAAAAATTATTCAACAATTTCATATAAAGGTCTTTCTTTTCACACAAACAATAAGTTTTATCACGAATTTAATTGGTAAAATATAGTATTAAATAATTGCTCGATTTTCATTAAATACAACTTCCTACGTGATTTTATATGTATATATCTATGAGATCCAATATAAATTTTGTCGCCTATGCCATTAATGGAAAATCATTCACTATGCTGTAAAGCAATGCTTCTCCTCATCACATAAATGGTAAGTCCTGACATAAATTTAGTTAGTATGACCCATCAACAACTTAAATAGATATAAAAGCAAGTCACACAATATTTATGGCCTAAGACCCATAGGACATAATCCAAAAGCTTTGAGAGAATGGTGGAGAGGAAGAGGATGTTCTATTTCCATGAATTACATAAATGAAGAGGTTACACCCTTTTGTGACCAACTTAAATATAACCTATGTTACGTGAGAGTTAATCGCATTAAATAAGCCAGCCAAGGGTCATGTCCATTAATGGGTGAACCGACTGTCCAAATTCTAACAGTAATAATTACAACAATATAAAATGTACCTCTCAAACGGGAGATTGTGATGAATTGGATTTTTTTTTTTTATTTAAGAAATCAAAGACTTGTGCCAAGATAGTTATAATGAAGATACATGAATGAAAAATATGAAGTAATAATTACAACCATATCAAAAGAAATGCACTTTTCTCAAACAGGAGAATGTGATAAATTGGAGAAAAAAAAAGGGGAATCAAAGGTTCGTCAAAAGAAATTTAAGAAGAGACGTGAAGTGAGAGTATGAAGGATTGGGGAGGAAAGGAGAACGGAAAGGAGGAGGTTCATTTTTTAGAGGAAACTTAAAGGAGGATGTTTTGGTAAGCAATCATGGGGGAAAACACTAAACATGTTTGTGTTAGGATTAAAAAATAAAAATCAAAAAATCAAAAGAACGTGTTTGAAAGAAAAAAAAAATACTAAATGTGTTTGTTGGAAAAAAATGACAACGTGATAAGTGAGGAAAAACTAAAGTGTGGCAATTGGCAACTGATCATGGATTCATGATTACGTGTGTCGATAGTTTTTATTAATTTTTCAAATGTTTGAGCAAATGCTACTAATTTAAATGGTCATCTAAGATTACTTTGTGTGTGTAAGAGCATTCGTAGCAGTGGTGCTAAAAAACTATATTGGTATATTTTAGCTCCTCACACACAAAAAACTTGCTCCAGTAGTGGAGCTATAGTTATTTTTTTTAGATGATTTGCTATAGTGCACATCTATAGATAGATGTGCACTGTAGCTTAGAGCTAAAAAAAAAAAATTAATTTTTTATTCTGGCCGCATTAAAATATTGCCCCTCTCTCTCTCTCTGTCAACTCTCACCTCTCTCAACTCTCACCGCTACCAGCCCACCTCCATGCAGCCGATCCACGTCGTAGACCTCGTCGCCGATCCACGCCGCAAACCTCGTCGTCGATCCACACCACAGACCCCGGCCTCGATCCACCCCGCCAACCCATCTCGCGCCTTACTTGGTTTTTTTTTTTTCTCTGCTGTGGGCTGTGGTGTGGTGGTGGTTGTGGTTGTGTGGGTAGATCGGTGTCGGTGGGTGGCTGGGTTCGTCGGCATCAGTGGGTGGCTCGGGTGGGTTTCGTGGTGGTGGGTGTGGGTGTTGCCGCCGATCAACCGTGATTGTTGACGCCGATCGGAGTGCTTGCTAGCTGATCGAGTGGGTTTCTCGTGATTTTTTATTTTGTTTGGTCTGGGTTGAAGAAAAAAATTGGAGATTTGGGTTTTTTTTTTTTTTTTTTTGCCTGCTGTGAACTAGTGGTGGTGGTGGTGGTGGTTGTGGGTGTGGATGTAGCTGATAGTGGTTGTGGTTGGTGCTGTGGTTGTTTTTTTTTATAGTAGGATATATTATTTTATTGTAGTGTTTGTATTATTTTATTGTGATGTGTATATTATTTTATTGTGTTGAAAGCTAAAATAGATTCACTGTTGCAGCATGTGTGTAGGTAAAATAGATAAAGTGACTTTTTGTGTAGCTAAATAGCTAAAATTTTACAACCACTGCTGCGAATGCTCTAAGTATGTGTGTGTGTGAAATATAAAAAATGTGTCAAATTTATACATTTAAGCTTAAATAAAAACTACAATTAAAAAAAAAAAAAAAACCCTAAAAACTACCACACCAAATAATCTATAAATATGTAAATTTCTATTGTTGCTATAGTAACCATGTAAATTAGTAAATATAAACTAGCCTATGAGCCTGAGCATGTGGTCACACGCGTGCTTAGAGGCATTTCAATTTTTTTGGAAAAAAGTTAATAATTTATATCCATTATAATTTGAGATTACTATATTTTCCAATCACAAAAAAACCTAGGAGTGTGATGAAAAATTATTTCATCTGCAAACGTATAATACTCATCACACCCCTACGTTTTTTTGTAATTGAAAAATCTAGTAATCTCAAACTATAATGGATGTAAATTATTAATTTTTTTCCCAAAAAAATTGAAGAGCCACGCGTGTACTCAGATGCTAGTTTTATATTAATTTTTTTATAAGCCATGTAAGCTTGAAGTTGCCAACTGTTCAATCCGTTAGCCACATAGACATTTTTCGTTAATGAGTTAATGGTAAAGACCAAATTTGTAAGTTGAAAACTAGCCGCTGAGTATTAACCTTTACCTAGATTATAAAGGTGCAAATTATTAACCTTTAACCAAAAAATAGATGAGCATCTGAAAAAATTATTTTGCTCACAAACGCATAACACTCACAAACTACTTATTAGTTATCATGTATGTGTTATTCTCACAACTTCCCATTATCATTTGTTATAGAAATTACAATAAAAAAAAATTAGGATAATTTTTAATATTAACCACCACAAACTTCTAACAAAGAGAAAATAGTACTCTATGAGAAGAAAGTTGTAAATTATGTCAAACAAAAGGGAAAAAAAAAAAGCAATAGAATTTAACATTTTTTGTGGGAGTCTGCCTCAAATTTTATGATTACAAACTTTTGACAAAGAGAAAAAGGTACTCCATGAGAAGAAAGTTGTAGATTATGTCAAACAAAGGAAAAAAAAAAAGTAATAGAATTTAACAATTTTTGTGGAGCCTACCTTAAATTTTATGATTATATTTATTGTGTGAGTTTCAAGACTTTTGAATTTTTGTTGTTGATATCTTTTTGTTTTTGGGTTGGGTTTGCTTCTTCTTTCTATTTTATAATATTGATATAATAAAAATTCATTTTAATTACTACATTTTCCAATTACATAAATACCTAAAGGTGTGATGAGTGTTCTGCTTGGGTAAAATTAGTTTTTCATATGTGAATATGAGTGTTTTGCATGTGATGTACCTCTAATATACCAAACAAAAGATTAATAATTATTCAAAAATATGCTAAAAAAATGCCTTTATATTATATGCTCCTCGCAACACAAAAGTTTCAACACAAAAAGCTATCGCAAAGTTTTAAGTTTTAACTGACACCTTCTGAAACATGTATGATCAGCCATTCCTTATCCACCAATCACTAAATACACATTCTTAATCATCACAATATGGTATTTTGTCACTAAAATTCTATAAAGTTGTTATTTTATTGACCATTCGTTCCATCTACTGTTAAATGTATTTCACGCTACCTCAGTTCATGAATGTGGCACATACATCTACCGTGAAAAGAATATATTGTAATATTCTAGGACACCAAAATGGGAAAAGAGAAGTACCTAGAGAGGGAGGGCTTGAAATCGCTGGGTTCTTCACATCCACATTCAGATTCTGCTTCTCTTCAGAGACAAAATACCAACATAAATCCCCTAGCGTAGGTGTTCCTCAAAATAAAAATCCACCAACATTGGTTAAAACCACTACTTTTTATAAAATGAATAAAACAATTTGAAAATTAACAGAAAAGTGGTCTTGTTTTGTAGACAATGTATTTTTACCAGATTATCTCCATGTTTTGCCTCTTCTTAAATGTAGGTTGTAGGGGTATTTTAGCACCACAGACTTAGCGATGGGATGCCCACCAACGGACTCCTGCTGGTAGCGGGAATCGAACCTGAGCGTGTTAGGCAGAGCGGACGAACCATACCCAGCTGAGCCAAGCCCCCGTTGGCACATGGAAAGCCTTTTAAATTGTAGTATAGATGTCAATTGTAGCTTTCTATTTCAATATTTTATATTCTCTCTCTCTCTAAACAAGACACAACCAATCAACCCGTTTACCCACCACTGCAATCCAACACCTCTCACCAACATCGCCATAAACCATTCCAACATCTTATAATTTAAACACAAAAACAACCAAAAATCAATAGAAGATCAACCTAAAATCATAGTAGCAATTCATGAACTCATCAACCACCTTGAGTTAAATTAGTTATCTCCTACCTTCATCTCTAACCCATTTCATCTCAAAACCAAAAAAACCTACGTTTAGGTCATAGGTGTGATTATGCGAGAAGGATAGAGAAAGGGTTTGAGAGGTCAAAGAGAGCCTTTGTTATGACACTATGCACCCATGAGCTCTTAGAGTTGTTGCCGATCATATCAAAAGAGAGAGGTTAGGTCTTGGCCTAGTCAAATCGTGGAAGAGGGGTAAAGGACAATGGTGGGTTAAATTGAGAGAGAAAGAGAAGGGTTTGAGAGGAAAGAGACGTTTGAGATAAGAGCAAATGAAGAAAGCTGAGACAAAAGACATTTAAGATAAGAGAGCTAAGAGATGAGAGATAATGAGAGAAAATAAAGGTGGAAATAATAATAAAAAAGTGAAAAATGATTATTTAAATAAAGTAAAGCGTAAAAGAGATAATCTGTTGTGAGTGTTTTTGAAAAGTAATTGTGTAAAATAGAAAAAATAGGTTTTTATGCTAAAACAAACAATATATATATATATATATATTTTTTTTTTTTTACATTTATCAAAAAAAAAAAAAAATTTTTTTTTTTACACAAGTTGATGTAACTACTCTTAGAAGTTGTGATTGGGATGATAAGGATAAATAGTTTTCTTACGTGGGTTAGTGGAGTTTTAAAATTTTGTATTTTATGTATTTATCTTATTTAGTTGAAAACATTGAAGTTGAATTAGGAGAATTCCTTAAATAGAAGTATAGATAAAAATAGTGTTAATAATTATACGATAGAATCTTCCGTTCGAGGACACTCAGGTGGTGAGTTTAATAGATTTGGACGACATGATGTAAAACTCGAGGAGGTTTGATCCACTATGTAATTGCCTAACTGGTTAATGAGATTTTCAAAGTGTTTCATAGTTAATGAATAATATAATAGTCTGGCTAAAAGTTAGGACACCCAAACCGTTCGATCTGGTAACCAATCAAAAGAAGATTTTCAGAAACTAGAAATGAGAACGGTTGCAGTGAAACACCACCTAACTCCAAAAAATACAGCTTCTCTAACCTCTCTTCCAAATTAGTAGAAGTAGGAATTAGATGGCACGAGAGGACGGGCCAAGGCAAAGGCGGGTCCCAGCCGTCCCTTCTGACGACTTACCCACGTGTCAGCATCCTGATAACCCAGCCGCTCTTCGACACGTCAGCACTTCTCTCTCCCTCTCTCTCTCTGTCTCCTCTGCGACTCTCTCTTACTCTCTCTCTTCTATTCCATGCTACTTCCTTCTCTCTCTCTAGCGCTTCCCATGGCGGTCAACGATTCCATTTCTCACTGAACAAAGCGACAGAGAGAGTTAGAGAGAGAAAGAAAGAGTCCAAGGTGTAGAGTGGTGGTTTTCGCATGGAGCTGAGCTGAGGAAAAAGCGGTTTCGGTTTTTCTTCTCCGATCAGTAGTTTTATTGGGAAGGATGGGAGGTAAAACTAAGAATCAGAGGATTTACTCAGCGAACCCTAGCGACTACAAGCTTCTAGAAGAAGTAGGTTATGGTGCCACGGCTACGGTTTACAGAGCGATCTATCTTCCTTCCAATGAAGTCGTCGCGGTTAAGTGCTTGGATCTCGATCGCTGCAATAGTAATCTGGTTCGCCTTCTTCTTTCTCTCTCTCAGTATGCTTTAGTTTTTTTTTTTTGGTGGAAATTTTTGGTTTTATTGTTTGGTTTCTGTGAGATCAGATTCGAAGTGAGATCTTGTTTGGTTACTGTGATTCGATTTGGCTTTGATTTCTGTGATTGAAACACTGAGGGTTGCAAAATATTCATTTGAAATGGTTAGTTTGAGTTTACACTTCGATTCTGCCGGGAATTTGTTAAGAGTGATTTCAAAATACTTGGTTAGGTTCGCTTCTGACTTTTGGGTTGAGTATTGAATAAGGTAATAACCTTGGAGAGGAAATTTGATTTGTGTTTATTTCAAAATCTTGATTGTGTCTCCACAATCTTTGTTTAATAGCAAAGGGAAAGATGATTCGGTTTCGATGAAATTTTTTACTTATAACGGTAATTGCGGGTTTTAAAGGTGTTGTGGGACTTACTTATAGATGGATAGGAATTGGAAAGTTGTGTTGGTAAAGTTTGACTAAACAAAGAGCTCTATCCGAGTTCATAGTTGGGTCAACTGGATCACTGAGCTTGGCTGCTGGACTAGAGTGGAATTGGAAACACGATGGGATGTTTTGATGAGCCTGAATCTGGTGTGAGGCGGCTTGTGCTTCTTTCTGATTCACTAAATTGCATGCTTGATGTGCTGTAATGCTATTGGAGAAACTGTATTGCACTTGCTTTAAGTGAACTTTTTGGATGTTGAGATTGGATATGTGAGGACATTGCACTTAGGAACATGTCTGTGTGTTTAGGTGGTGAGTAAGTTTAGAGAAAAAATTGTGTTTGTAGGATTTGGGTTGTGGTTTGGGCTTCTTGTTTGATTATGTTTTGACAAGGCCAAGGCTCTATTCTTGAAATTTTCTGGAAAATTGCCAATGGTCTTTGGACGTAATTGCATTTCCTCTCTCTAATAAAACATGTAGGTTGAGTTCAAAGGTTCATTCTCATATGGTTGTGTAAGCTGTGTTTGCCTTTAAAGAAAGAGAAAGGCCAATTTTTGATGTATAAATGTTGCTAAAATTTGAAAATTTTGCGCACAAGCAAATTCTTGATAGTGCCCGTTTGGTTTTGAATCTTTTGATGGGTTAGTTTGTGGCAAAAGGCTAAGGAAAATGTAGTGCTTTTGGTTTTCAAAAGTTTCATGGCAGTATACAACTTGCCTAGAGTGAATTTGCCACTAATGCACAAGACAGTGCATCGCCTGCTGAATCATATTGAGTTTGTATAGCATCTAAATAGAAAAGACAAGCTTTGGAAAGAGCCTCTCTGTAAATGCTAGTGAGGGTTCAGGGTTGGCTTAAAAGTAATGCAAACAATACCAATGAAGAAAAATAAGAAAGAGTTGAAAGCTATCACAAGAAGTAAACTCTTAAAATGATCTCAAACATTCTATCATTGGGGGCTTCAATCCCAAGTATCTTCACCTAGCAAGGAAAAAAAAAAAAAAATCAGAAGTGTATATATACACTCCATGTTACACCTAATGTAACTCTTTGCGATGTTAAGTCACTCTATAACATTTTATAGGATCAATATTTTGAAAGTCCAACTGTTAAATCACAATTTTTGTTGCTCTTAATATGCATGTTAAATTTCGTGTTAATAAGATGTTGTATGCTATTTGATTCACAAACTCATGTTTTATGTATAATTTTTAAGTTCAAAATCTTGAAATTTAAACATTTTATGATGGGATAATGATTGATTTTCGATAATCTTGATATTTGGCAAGTATTGGAGGATAGATGGAGATAATGTAATCCAAATGTTAATTTGTCAAAAATACTCTATCAATGAAAGTAACATCACAAAGAGTTAAGACATGTGTAACTTGAACCTGACCCCCCCCCCCCCCCCCCCCCCCAAAAAAAAAAAAAAAAAACACACACACACATAGAGATACATGCACACACACACACACATATTCTTGAAACTGAACTTTTTCCTGTTTTCTTACTGTTTTTTCAATTATTTCTACTTTTTATTGGTTGCCTCTTTACTTAAGCTTAAATTGTGTAATCTATCAGAAATAGTTGGTTCTTTATATTTTGCTTTAAATGATGGTTAAATTTTAATTTTTTGTGTTATTTTGCAGGATGACATACGTAGGGAGGCTCAAACAATGATTTTGATAGATCATCCAAATGTTGTTAGGGCTTATTGTTCATTTGTTGTTGGACGAAACCTTTGGGTGGTCATGCCTTTCATGGCAGAGGGTTCTTGTTTGCACCTCATGAAGATAGCATACCCGGATGGCTTTGAAGAAGCTGCTATTGGTTCTATACTAAAAGAAGCTTTGAAGGCTTTGGACTACCTTCATCGACAAGGACATATTCATAGGGATGTTAAGGTTAGTTGAATGTAGAACTTCAACATCCCTCCACTACATGGTCTATATTTGCTCTTCTTTTTTTAAAGATATGTTAGGAGGGTTTCAAATTAAGTTTGATATTTGCATCACAGGCTGGAAACATACTACTTGATACAAATGGGGTGATAAAGCTTGCCGACTTTGGTGTTTCAGCTTGCATGTTTGATACAGGTGAAAGACAACGAACAAGAAATACTTTTGTAGGGACCCCATGCTGGTAAGATATATTGTCAATGGACTCAATTTCTTTTTACGATATTTCTTGGTTTGATGCTGTATGTTATTATAATTTATTCTTTTATCCATGTGTTTGAGATTTCAACATATCTTTGCTTTCCAGGATGGCACCAGAGGTATTGCAGCCAGGAAGTGGTTATAATTCCAAGTGAGTTTTATTCCATTTTATAATTTCAAAGAAACATAGAGGAGCTTTGAGGTTAAGGGTTAGGGTTGGAACATGCAGGTGTTGCTTCTGTTCGTCACAGCCCCAATTGAACTTGATAACTTGCTCTAGAACTTTGGCTTATGGTTATAGCCTTTGTTTGCCTTCATGAGTTGCCATTATTTGATTTATTCAGCACTCCCTACTTATTCTGTTTGAAAGCTTTAGCTGCCATGGTAAACTGGGCATAGTCTTTTCTAGGTCAAGGTCTGTTGAGCATGGATTGGGTTGCTTTTGGCCTGGGACAAAAGGCAGGCTTTCATTGTCTTTACATGTTAATATCTACTTATATACACATGTCTGTGTGTAGAATGTAGGCCCCATAATAGATGGTCCTTTAAACTTAGCAAATTTGTGATAGGGACTGTGGCATTTCCTGTATTTTACTGTTATTCCTTTTTTAAACTCTTTATCAAACAGAGAATCACTCTCTTCTGATAGTTGTTGAATGTCTTATTTGCATAAATAGTCAATTTCATGTCTTGATTTGTGGAGAAAATAATAAAATAATATATATACTTGGTTCTCTTTTGCATCATTCTTCTACAGGGCTGATATTTGGTCATTTGGTATAACGGCACTGGAGCTGGCTCACGGTCATGCACCATTTTCAAAATATCCTCCAATGAAGGTATTTACATTATAGGGGTTCAATAAGATTGTACCTGCAGAATTGCATGAGGTTAAGTAGGTTTTCTCTGTAGCACTTTGTTGAAACATCTAAAATATATCTGACCCTTTATTGTTCTATAGGTTCTCCTGATGACGATACAGAATGCCCCTCCTGGGCTTGATTATGATCGAGATAAAAAATTCTCTAAGGTATTCATGTTCTTTCTGGCTAAAGTGAAAAATGACATATATACTTCACTATTTGGTGGTTTCCGTCTTTCAATGTCTTTATATTATGGAATAATATTCTAATTGGAGGATTTCCAGTTGTGATCAGTCTTTTAAAGAAATGGTTGCAATGTGTCTGGTGAAAGATCAAGCAAAGAGGCCAACAGCAGAGAAATTATTGAAACACTCCTTTTTCAAGCATGCAAAGTCTCCAGAGCTTTCTGTGAAGAAATTATTCGCCGATTTGCCACCCCTTTGGAATCGTGTAAAAGCCCTCCAGGTTAACCATCATACTGCTGGAATGCAACATTCATAATTTCACTTGTCCTGGTGGGCTTGTCTGATGGCATTGGTTAATTTTGCAGCTTAAAGACGCAGCACAACTAGCTCTAAAGAAAATGCCTTCAGCAGAACAAGAGGCTATATCACAGGTCATAAACCTTAGTTCACGCCATTTATTTTGAACTTAAATTTGATTTACCAGTGGTCATAATGATGTAGCAAATTGTCTTTTATTTATTTTTTAATTATTTTTTTCTAATATTCAACTGTTTGCATTTCTTGAGAATGCTTTTTTGAACTTTAACAATTCCCCCCCCCCCCCCCCCTCCCCTGTTCATATTCTGTCCATTTGTGAAAACCTCAACTAAGATGATCAAATAACTATCAGTGATAACTGCCCCCTATTTGAATATGTGTGCCGCTTTATTACCACTGAGGAATCTAAGTTACAGTCATGTATGTTATTTGGTAGTTGACTGGGTATGTCCATCCTAAATTCTGAATCCAGGAGAAGCCATTAGATCAGAGGAAAACTTCATATTTTTCTTTAAATGATTATTGAAGACTCTTAATCCATAGAAAACTGTTGAAAAAGGAGTAACAATATTGAAACAGAGAAAACAATCTGTTTTAGAGTGTAGGGCTTTTCAAACGAGGGGTTTCCTGTGGTCGATGCGTGCCAACACCTTGTATTTCTGATTTGGAATTTGCTCTTTTATCCAGCTTTGGTCTGTTTTCTAACTTATTTTGCAGATTGATAATAATGATTATACAAAGAAGATATGTAAACTTTTTTTTATCTTTATGGATCATTCAAAAGCTAGAGATTAATCTCGTTTATGTCATATATGTTTCTTTGCACAGACTAGAATTAGTGTAAATAAAAAACTGGGAAAATGTTGTTTATGTAATATCTTACATTTAGTGATCAGAGATATCTGTACATAAAATGTTACTTTACTCTTTTTCTTATCTTTGGTGGTAATGTTTTGTCTTGCTGCTATCAGAGTGAGTACCAGCGAGGAGTTAGTGCCTGGAACTTCGATATTGAGGATTTAAAAGCGCAAGCATCACTGGTAAGAAATATCCTTTTTAATCTTTACCAATTATCAAGTTAGTTCATATTGAGACAGTATCTTCTTTTGGACAGTGTTTGGTTGGTTATACTAGTCAGTTAATCTGAAGTAATTTTTTTCTAGGTGAGAGATGATGATGATGATGGGCCAGAGATCAGGGAAGAAGATGAAAGCATGAAATATGATGTCAGTGAGAAGGTAGTAATATTTTAAAACTACATCAGACATCTAATTTTCTTTTTCAAGAGCAGTCCAAGTGTTCAATTTTTCTCCTGCTTCTTGAGAGTGCATATCAATCTTATTTTATCTTTGTTTTCTCTTTGAAATTTTGATTCTAAGCAAGTGAATTAATATTTTCTCATCTTTCAATGGCAGGATTCAATTGATTTCCATTCCAGTTTTGGGAAATTGAATTTAAATTATGAATTAGCACAGCCCGAGTACAGAGGGCGAAATAGTGGTGAAGAAAAACCACAGGCTGACGTCCTGAATAGAAAGGGAAAGGTTGTGGAAAGTGATTTACTGGAATCTGGATGCCAAGAGAAAGTTGGTTGGAGGAAAAATGGCTCAAGCACTGAGGCATCTTCATCAATGTCAGAAAAGGACATGGTACAGGCCAAGACTAAAACTCAAACAGTGAAAATTCGCCAAACTCAGAGTGGCCCACTTATGCCCGGTGCTGTGCTTAGTCATTCAGTATCAGAGAGAGGGCGAATCTCTGAAAGGTTTGTCATGATGTATTTGGATTTATTCTATGAAGCCAAATTATTAACTTCTGTTTCATTTGAAAAGTTTCATTTTCCATATGCTCTTGTCATTTGGATATTTTTCTGGTGGTGTGGGCAAGTAGCTGATGTTTAGTTAATTACTAGGACTGAGCTTGAAATTCAACCATCTACTGAGAAAGTTTTCCAACAAGTACGGCGGGCACCAAGCTTTAGTGGTCCATTGATGCTTCCAAACCGAGCTTCGGCAAACAGTTTATCAGCTCCAATAAAGTCTACTGGAGGTAATGAAGTAATTCAATATGCATCAAATATCATCATTATCATCACTGCTTCTGATGCTGCTACCAATAGACTGCAGGTTCACAGAATTTGTGACATTAACTATTTTTCCCCCTTAATAGGGTTTAGGGATTCTTTAGATGACAAGTCGAAGGCAAATCTGGTGCAAATTAGAGGAAGATTTTCAGTAACATCAGAGAATTTAGATCTTGTAAAGGTAAGGCTTTATAATGAACACCCCTTCCCTTCCCAAGGCAACTCCCCTTTCTCTCCCTCTCCCCTCCCAATTATATGACTATCACTAACTTAAAGATGTGCCCTAGGATATTCCATTAAGTACAGTTCCACGACGGTCTACACAGGTATTTGGCCAATTTTCACTTGAAAATATTGTTGAAGTAATTACAATGGGTTTCAAATTCTCACCTGATGTTCTGTTTTGTTGTTTTTAGGGATCTCCATTAAGAAAGTCTGCTAGTGTTGGTGAATGGATTTTTGATTCCAAGCAAGCGGTTAGTATACTGACTTGCTCAAATAGTTTAATTGCTACGACTTAAATAATGCTTCCAAGTGCAGGATTGTTGCGAAGTAATAACTCAGAAAGTCCGAGGTCGAATCCACAGGGAGAAGGGAATTGATTAGCAAACCACAAGAGAATAAAAGTAAAATAATAAAGTTTAACTGAAGAGATTTTTGATAGTTTAGTAAAGGTAATTTAAATTGAGAGCAAATAATAATATATTAAGGCACTAAGGTTTAGGGATCCACATACAACACATCTATTGGTAGTCTTAACAATATTTATTTTATAACTCAACTAAAATTCATACGAAGGATGATCTTAGTCGGATGATTTAACAATAAAAACTCAAGAATTAATTGTCTAAGGTAGTTTCATGCAATTGATTGATTTTAGGCAAAACAAAACTATTGAATTAGTTCGCAGGGAATACTAAACATTTAACGTGCCCGGAGTCTATGATAAATTAAAGGATTATACAGAATTAAACACTTTTCTAGATGAGTAAAACAATAAAAAACATAAAAACATAAGCATTAAAACCAATAAATAATTGTTAAAAACATACCAATAAACAGTTGGGTTTCATCCCTTGCCTTAGCAAGGCTTCTAGCAAGCCATAACACAAATAGAACTCTAAAAAATTGTAAAGAAACTTTGAAAAAACCGAAATTATGTTCTATAGTGCTCTCTTCTATTTCCTGTAGCTCTTGATCTTCGTGTATTTGTTTCATTGTTCAAAGTGTTCACCATCGTGAACATGTTGTTCAATTTTTTCAATAAAAGTTTTATTACCTATCAAAAAAAAAAAAAAAAGGTCAAGAAATCATATTACAAGTTAAATTCCCGTTTGGAGAAAATCCTAGGTTTTTAGGCTTCACTTAACTGACGTTTTTGGCCCATTTAACTTCAGAATTCGGACTTTTGGTAAACTACAAAGTTGTAGCCCTTTAAGTTAGCTTTCTAGCCCAACTTGAATCATCTCGATTGAACATCTAAGTCGAAAGTTATGCTCCAAATACTAATTGGTGCGCAGGCTGGAATCCTAATCCGAATTGGACTTGGATTTGGTGCAAATTTCATTTGATTCCTTACTCCAATTGGACTTGAATTTAATTGGGTTGGCCTTCTTTGACTTCATCATGACCTTTGTAAAATTAAAGTTCATTAGATTTCTTTTTTGCACAAATTCACTTATTTAAATTTCATCATCCTACAAAAAGCAAATTCACGCATTAAAATTCAATTAAACACAAAATTGATTGCTTAGCATTGTATCAAAACCAACTATAAAATGCATGAATTAACTCAAAATAAGTATGATAATGCTTTCTAATAATGATATAAATATGCAAAATTAAGCTATTATCACACTTCCCAACCAGCTCATTGCTAGTCCCTAGCAATTTAAGTGACTCGAAACAAAGACACAAAATAACAAAAAATTATTACTTTAGTAAAAATAGTTAATCAAAGGGCAAAACTCTAACAACCACCAAAGATATTCCACATGCCATCAATACTTGGTGTGTGAATAGTTTAGCCAACACAAACACAACCTTAGTCTTATGATAAAATAAGGCTTGAATTTCTATCCAAAGTTATGCTTCAACTTAAATCTCATAATTGTTAACACTCAACAAATAAAATTACTCCGAAAAGGGTGTAACACTCTCAAACATATGTAAGCAGAATAATATAGAACAAAGACTAATATCTCACATATAAATAAGATGAAGAACGGTGAAGCAAAATAAATGATATTTATAGTATTATGAAAGGATGCCAAACACTAAGAATATTACACCACACACATTGATTAGTCATGTCAAGATCCAAACCATACTTTCCTCAAATAGGACTTTCATTGGGACGTAATGTAGGGTAAAGAGGAGGAATTTAGAACAAAGGGTATAAGTAAAAATAAAAAGTGTTCACAAGAATAATTAGAGAGACAACTTCTTTGAATATATGCCAATTAATTTATTCTCTCAAGTTTCTTGAATATTGCACTCACTTTTTTTTCTTTTTTTCTTCATAATTTCATCAACAGATTCATTATCTATTTCTTCCTCTTTAACATTCTTTTTTTTTTCAGCATTTTTCTTTTTCTGTTTATGATTTTTTTTGAGTGAGTCCTCCTTTTCTTCCAACTATTTCACCATAAATTTTTCGTAATAAGACAATTTGATTGCATTCATTCTTGGAACACCTTAGGAAAGGGTTTGAGAAAGAATGGCTAAAATAATAGGCTCAAATGGGTGACTAGCGGTAATGAATCAAGAAAGAAAATAATAAAGGCTCAAAATTAACAAAGATGGCCTAAAAATCATCTCTTAAGGATTGTGATAGTTCTTCAAAATCCATGACTTTAACATATTTAGGTGTGGCATAAAATTGATGAATTCTTAGCATTCGACCAAATCAAAGAATAATGAGACTAAGCAACAACAAAGTTATGTGCTTCCAAATGAAAAATGAGATCAAAAGAAAATAACCCTCTAAAAAAATGAATGGCTCAAGAACTCACTTGGGTTATAGTCTCTACATTTTATTTTCAAGATTTTCAAAGTCATCTCTCAACCAAGAAACATATTCATGTGACTAAAGTGCACGTGCATACTAGTTGAGCATGAAAAACAGTGGAATTCTTTAGATAGAAGTAGCATAAAGAACTTTGACTTAAAACTCTTGCTAAAGCAACACATTTTTTTTTTTTTTTTTTTATAAAAAAAATTGGACTAAAAACAAAAACAAAAAATCACTAAAAATAACCAAAAAAAAAAAAAAAAAAAAAAAAACATAAAATAAAAACAAATGCAAATCATCTCAAGTTCCTCTCCCTAACCTAAAATTTACATTGTCCTCAATGTTAACAAAGAAAAACAATAAAGAGTAGAGATTACGGATAGTACCTTGAAGAGATGAACATAAATGAACAGAGAAAAACTTTAACACCTGCAAAAGGGGTTAAGAAAACAAAACAACAAAAATAATAAAAAGAAGGAAAAAAAAAAAAAAAACACAATCTAAACTATGACACAAATACTAATGCTAATTGCTTGGCAAGTCTTGATAAATAGGATCCTCCAAATTAATGGATTCCTCCTCTTGTGAAAAATTCTCAAGAAATGGTTAAAGACGTTGTCCATTCACCTTAACTATGTTACCATTCTTAGGATTTTCAATTTCTATGGCATCATGGGGGAAAACATTTTTAACAATAAAAGGCCTAGTCCATATAGATCTCAATTTTCCGGGGAACAAATGTAACCTAGAATTATGCAAAAGAACTTTTTGCGATGGTTCAAAAGATTTCCTTAAAATTTGTTTGTCCTGAAAAACCTTCATTCTTTCTTTAGAAATCCTAGAATTCTTATATGCATCACGCCGAATTTCTTCCAACTCATTCAATTGGAATTTTCTCAATGAACTAGCCTTGTCTAAGTTAAAGTTAAACATCTTTATTGCCCAATATGATTTATGTTCCAATTTCACAGGCAAGTGACAAGCTTTACCATAAACAAGTCTATAGGGAGACATACCAAGAATCCAAAGTGCATCATTCAACCTCAAAGACCAATTTTTACGATTTGGGTTAACCGTCTTTTCCAAAATTTGTTTAGTCTCCCTAGATGGTTTGTCATTGTCCTTTAAATAAATCTTATGAGTACAAACCAATGGACTAAGTCTTTTTATGTTAGCCATGTTCCTTCTTACGACACCCTTATGTTTACTCAAAACATTTAATAACTTACATTCTTGCAAGGAATCAAGTTCAGAAAATATTACCGTATGAAAAGTCTCACTGGTTCCTAGAAAAGCATACTTGAGATCATTTGGCTAGGGCTTCAACTTCCATTTAGGTACTTGCTCACTAGATGGGAACAACTTTATCTCACAAGGTGGCAACTCCTCATATTTTAATTTTCAATTGCTCGCTTCCAATTCCTGTGCAGATTCCAAGAGACAATGAATGTATGCAATTTCGGAATTCTCATCAAAGTTAAAATCACATGAATTGACTAAACAAGTTTCTAATGTTTGGCCTTGAACAATTGTTTCAATCAAGTTAACTTCATGCACATCCTCTTCATCCCTAGTTTGCTTACAAGCATTAAAAATATTAAGCTCAAGGGTCATATTGCCAAAAGATAATTTTAAGACCCCACTTCTTCAATTTATCAATGCATTAGAAGTTGCAAGAAATGGGCGTCCTAAAATCACAGATATTTGAGAATTAGCATTAGAAACAGATGCATGTCCAAAATAATAAAGTCAACAGAAAATAAAATTTGTCCACTTGAACCAAAATATCCTCAACAAACACCCTTTGGTACAATCATAGATCCATTGGCAAGTTGCAAAATTGTGGAAGTGAGTTTTAACTCTCCTAGACCTAATTTCTCATACATTGAATACGGCAAAAGATTCACACTTGCCCCAAGATCAAGCAAAACTTTCTCTATTTTTGAATTACCAATCACACATGAAATAATAGGACAACCTGGATCTTTGAACTTAGGAGGTCTATTGTTTTGAATGATTGCACTAACTTGTTCAGTCAAAAATGCCTTCTTATGTACATTAAGCTTACGCTTAACTGTACACAAATCTTTCAAAAATTTAGCATATGATGGAATTTGCTTTATGGCATCCAAAAGAGGAATGTTCACTTTAACTTGCTTAAGCACTTCAAGGATTTCAAAATTTTGATTCACTTTTTAAGATGGAATCAACCTTTGGGGAAAAGGAGCAGGGATAGGACACCTTTCAATTTCATTAGATTTAGGCTTAAGGACTTCATCACTACTCTTTATTTTGGAAGACTCATCATGTGTATTGCTTTTAGGAATATCTTTTTTGATGATTTTTCACTATGAAGAGTAGTTACAGATTTAACTTGACTCACTTTATTTTCAGAGGAACTACAATCATCAACACAAAATTGACCTTAGGGGTTTGGTTGTGGTTGAGATGGAAACTTACCCTTTTCTATTGTGCTCATGGATGTGGTCAATTTAGTGAGAGTGCTCCTAATGTCATTTATGGCTTGTGAGGTTTGATTATTAATGGTAGATTGAGTTTGCATGAATTGTTGCAAAGTGTCTTCAAGACTTTTCTTTGGAGGGGGATTATAGGGAACAAAATTTGAAGAACCATGTGTAGGAGGTGCAACCACATTATCATTCCTCCAACTAAAATTTGGGTGATTCCTCCACCCTGAATTTTATGTCTCTGAATAGGGGGAAGGGTATGAATTTTTCACCATGTTCATAGCATCTACTTGATCATGCAACACCTCTTCAAAAGCTGGAATTGTAGGGCATTCGTCGGTAGGGTGTTCCATGGTCTCAAAAATTCTAAAAACTTCATCAATTTTAGGTACAATATTGATTCCATTGACCTTTCTTAATTCCATGGCTTCAAGCTTCCTAGTTAGACTAGCCACCCTAGCACTTAGGTCATCATCTTCCCTAAGTTGGTACTTACCACCCCCAGAGAGGTTGGTGGATGCTCTAAACCTATCTGAGGTATCAGTAGTATTCCAAGATTGGGCATTCTCAACTAAGAGATCAAAATAGTCAAAAGCCTCATCAGGATCTTTATTCAAAAACTCTCCATTGCACATCATCTTTACAAGTTGGCGCATTTTTTGAGTCAAACTTTCATAGAAAAAACTAATTATACGCCAAGTTTCATAGCCATGATTTGGACAAGCATTAAGCAAATCTTTAAATCTTTCCCAACATTGATAAAATGTCCCATTATCTTTTTGTGAAAAATTCATTATTTTTCTTTTAAGTGCATTAGTCCTATGAATTGGAAAAAAATTCTTTAAAAATTGAGTGTACATCTCTTGCCAAGTACCAATTGACCTAGGTTTCAAAGAATTAAGCCAAGTTTTTGCCTTGTCTTTAAGAGAAAAAAGAAACAACTTCAACCTAATGGTCTCTTCATTACATGATTGGTCATGGAAGGTAGAACATACCTCCTTAAATTCCTTAAAGTGTAGGTAAGGATTTTCAGAATCTAAGCCATGAAATTTAGGAAGCAATGAAATCATATCGGGATTAAAATTAAAATTATTTGCATTAGTTGGAAAAATGATGCATGATGGTGCACTACTCCTAATAGGTTGCAAATAATCCCTGAGAGTTCTAATGGGTTGGTGAGCATGGAAGTTTATATTATTTAAATTATTCTCATCACCTTGATTACTCTAAGTCCGCCATGATATCAAGTGTATCAGAATGTGTGAAAGAATCAAATAAATTGCCAAACAAATTATTAGAATCAATTCTAACCAAGCGATTATCACTATCATGACACCAAACATGCATGCAATAGTAAAGCAAGAAAAAAAAAGAAAAAAGAAAAGAAAAGAAAACAACAAATACCTTTAACATTAAAAAGAAGTAAAAATAAAAGTAAAACTCTAAGAGAAAACTAAACTACTTAAAAAGAAAAGAGTTTGAGAGATATTACCAAATATGTGAAGAAATTTAATGTCGAAAATCTCTCCAAACGAAGTGGAACGCTTCTCTAATTGCCTAATTCCTTGGCAATGGCGCCAAAAACTTGCTGCGACTTAAATAATGCTCCCAAGTGCAGGATTGTCGCGAAGTAATAACTCGGAAAGTCCGAGGTTGAATCCACAGGGAAAAGGAATTGATTAGCAAACCACAAGAGAATAAAACTAAAATAATAAAGTTTAACTGGAGAGATTTTTGATAGTTTAGTAAAGGTAATTTAAATTGAGAGAAAATAATAATATATTAAGTTGCTAAGGTTTAGGGATCCACACACAACACATCTATTGGTAGCCTTAACAATATATATTTTATAACTCAACCAAAATTCATACGAAGGATGATTTTAGTCAGATGATTTAACAATAAAAACTCAAGAATTAATTGTCTAAGGTAGTTTCGTGCAATTGATTGATTTTAGGCAAAACAAAACTAGTGAATTAGTTCGCAGGGAATACTAAGCATTTAACGTGCTCGGAGTCTATGATAAATCAAAGGATTATACAAAACTAAACATTTTTCTAGATGAGTAAAACAATCAAAAACATAAAAACATAAGCATTAAAACCAATAAATAATTATTAAGAACATACTAATAAACGGTTGAGTTTCACCCTTTGCCTTAGCAAGGCTTCTAGCAAGCCATAACACAAATAGAACTCTAAAAAACTATAGAGAAACTTTGAGAAAACCTAAGTTATGTTCTACAGCAGCTCTCCTCTAAATTTTGCCCTAAAGAGCTTTTAAATAGGTCAAGGAATCCTATTACAAGTTGAATTCTCATTTGGAGAAAATCTCAGGTTTTTAGGCTTTACTTAACCGATGTTTTTGGCCTATTTAACTTCAGAATTTGAACTTTTGGTAAACTACAAAGTTGTAGCCTTTTAAGTTAGCTTTCCAGCCCAACTTGAATCATCTCGATTGAACATCTGAGCCGAAAGTTATGCTCCAAATACTAATTGGTGTGCAGGCTGGAATCTTAATCCAAATTGGACTTGGATTTGATGCAAATTTCTTTTGATTCCTTGCTCCAATTGGATTTGAATTTAATTGAGTTGGCCTTCTTTGACTTCATCATGGCCCTTGTAAAATTAAAGTCCATTAGATTTCTTTTTTGCACAAATCCACTTATTTAACTTCATCATCCTACAAAAAGCAAATTCACGCATTAAAATTCAATTAAGCACAAAATTGATTATTTAGCATTATTTCAAAACCAACTGTAAAATGCATGAATTAATTCAAAATAAGTATGATAATGCTTTCTAATAATGATATAAATATGCAAAATTAAGCTATTATCATTAATTATATAAATTATGTTAATAACCACCTTCATTTGTAGTACAATCACATAAAAGATTTACTAATATGGTAGAATAATACTATCTTTTTGGGGGATTTTTTTTCTTGAGAGGAAAGAGACAATATTTGACGTCTGTGGGTGTCTGCAATGTTGTGTGAAAATTAGATATTACTATTTGTAAATTTTCAGACTTGTGTGCTGTACTTTGTTAATTATTAATTTGTGTGTGTGTGTGTGTGTGTGTTTGTGTAAGTGGGTGGACGATAATGCCCAATTGTTAAGTAGCATTTTATCTTGATCCACATGTTTACATTTAATATATCCGACTCCCAAGTGGCGGATTATATTGAAGATCAAGTCTGACATTCTAGTATACTTGTAAGGTTTACTTTAGTCATAGAATTGTCCTTATGATGGTCTTTATTTTTCCTTTAATTCATATAATGTAATTCTGTGTTTTCAGCCTATCAATCAGTCGCCAAAGGAATTTAGCAATGGTAATTTACCTGCTTCACTTCTCATGCCTCACCTTCAGCATCTTTTTATGCAGACCACAACGCAACAGGTGAATCAAACTTATAAAAGAGATTATGATTTTATGTTTGATTTTGACCATTAAAATAGTCCTTGACAATCTTAAATCTGTGTTCAATAGATTCTTTTGCTAAAATTTTACTTGTATACTAGGATCTTATCATGAATTTGCTCTACAGCATGCAACCAGCTGAGGTAGCAGATGGTGAGTATGATTCTTGAGGTGGTTATATATAGTTATATTGAGAAAATAGGTATCAAACACGTTTGTAAGGCACTCCTATTTTCTTTCAGCTACCCAAAATGGAAAGTTGCCGCCATTGCCTCGTAGTTCAGAGAACAATGGAACTGTAAGTATATTATCTATGTGCTTCTGGCTAGTTGGAAACTGTTTGAATTCATTTTCTTTTTACAAAAGAAACTTTGAAATTTTGCTGAAGAATAGGTTGTCCTTGCATTACTAAGACTATTATTAGCTTTGCTAGTTAGTAGAAATGTATTTATGAATGCAGCCAAGGTTTCTGTGATTAGACTTCCCTTCTGTAGGTTGCATTCTTACTTAGCCTTTTTGTTTTTTGAAGTTTTGGACGGAAAAATAAAGACAATTCTGAGACTTCCTTCGCCAAAATTCATTCTAAGTTCTCCATGCCAATAATTGCTTTTTTATATTTTATTCTTTCGATAAGTGATTATTGATTGATTGTTTTCATGGAAAGCACTCCGTTTGTATTAGTTTTCTCATGAAGTAACTTATTAAAAAAAAAAAAAAAAAAGTTTTTCCTCATGAAGTACTTTCATTACTCTCCAATAAATTTGGTATGAAAATCGAACTTACCAATTGTTATTGCATGACGATCCTGTGGCCACAGTTCCAACAAAATGAGATGAGGGCATATGCAATTATGAATGGATCAAAGTTGGCACTTTATGTTCTTTGATTGTGTGTTGACTGGCATAATCTCATCAAATGTGACAAGTGTATGTGATCAGACAAGGATGATGTTTTTGCTCACTATTTGGCTTGTTACACCACTATGATAAATATGATGAATTGGCATACATAGTTTTAGGTGCCAAAAATTTTCAATGTGAAGGAGTCTGGTGAAAAGGTTTTTGAGAGCACCATTATGGAACCCTTACTCCATTATCTTGTTTAAATTCCATAATAGATCTAGTTTGTATAAAACAGTTTCATGACTAATAACTATGTGTTTCTTTGCTTGGTGCTGATGACAATTGGACTGACATATTTCGATTAATGATTTGCTTGATATTCTTCCCTAGTTTCTCTGATTTGTTCTTTCAACAGATTGAAACAGCGGCTTCTGAGAGGGAACGTTTACTTCTTCTCAAGATCTCTGAGCTTCAATTTAGGTTGGTATCATAAGTACTTCTGATCTCTCTTTTGTTTATTGTTTGTTTTTCCAGTGTGTGGAGATTTCTCTAAATTTCTCCCCGTTTCTGCAGGACGGTCAATTTGTGTGAAGAGCTGACTGCTGAAAAGTTAAAATACATACAAGTGAGTTGCTCAGGGGGGGTTCAGTTTTGAATTATCTGTTTCCATGACTTTGGGATGGGCCTAGCATGGGATTTTTAAAACAAGATAACTCACTCTAATAGAAATAGGTTGGTTTTGTTCAGTACTGATTGGCTGTTGACCTAGGAATAGGATTGTTAGTAGATTAACATGACACCTGGATAGGTTCCTTTCAGGAATGCTCCATGGGCATCGTCTTTTTGATTTTTTACCCATCAGGGGATAGAAAGAGGGTTGGGGTCCAATTGTTTATGTAGGAATTAATTATTAACATCATTTGAAGCTTGCATTGATAATTTAGTTATCACTAAACAGTTGCAGCAGCAGCTAAATGCTGTATCGGGTCAAGAAGAAAATGGAGACAGGAGGGAAGGGGATGCCTGATATTAAAAAATTCAGGTTATGTAAAGTGAAATCACCATGTACATCCAGGCAAGAGCTGTAAATCATATGCAGAAAGTGTTTTCCTACATTCTTTCTCAGTGCCAAGAGGGAACTGTTTTGGCTCATAGCAGTAAATAGAAGCAAAGTGGCATCCATGTATCTGGATCTCTCTCTACCTACAGCGTGCAATAAGTTTCTTTGAAGATTTTCAGCCACCAAATATGACAAGAAAAAGTTCAAA
The DNA here is from genome assembly GCA_019022515.1 of Quercus aquifolioides. Taxonomy (NCBI): domain Eukaryota; kingdom Viridiplantae; phylum Streptophyta; class Magnoliopsida; order Fagales; family Fagaceae; genus Quercus; species Quercus aquifolioides. The sequence goes on along the minus strand of CM032327.1, from coordinate 75,980,232 downwards.
GTTCATCAGTTGCTCTCATACAAATAGAAATGAGCTCCTCTCCCGCAGTCTCATGTTGTAACTTGGGAGTTGGCAGTTGATTCTTTTTTCTTTTCCATTTCTTTCTCAATAGTTGCCATGAGAAGGGAGGGAATAGTGGGGTTGTTGGTATACATTTTACAGTTTACCTAATTGTAATGTTCAATTATATATATTGAAATAGTTGTGTAAAACAGGATTTATGAGCTTTTATTTATGAGCTTGTAAATTGGGCGATAGATTACTATCTCCACCTCTTTGTGCTTTTTTGTTGCATTAAACTTTCACTTGTGTTTTACTCGCGGTACAAGGTTCGCATGGAAAATTCTTAGGTACTCTCGGAGCACAGAAAAATGATGCTAGGGCCTCTCACATTCATGGTGGATCTCACCATGAATTTAACGAGCAGACCCCACTGTGAATGTGAGAGGAGGGAGCACCATTCTCTATACTCCGAGAGTACCTAAGAATTACTCGGTTCGCATAAAGCAACCTATATTTAAACCTTTAAAATATAGTTCCAAAAAAAAAAGGGAAAAAGAAAAGAAAATATAAGTACAGAAGAAAGATTAAAGTTGAGACATTGAATTAGCCCATCCCTAAGACCACACAGTTCTACAACAAAGCTGGTGGTAATTCCAATCTTTTTGGCATAGCCACAGATCCATTCACCATTTTCATTTCTAATGAGACCTCCACTTCCAGCAGTACCCGGGTTCCCTTTAGATGAACCATTTGAATATAATTTGACCCAACCAATGTCAGGTTTCTCCCATCTCACTCTTCTGATAACCTGCTTGCATAACCTTCTAGGGGCTTGGCATAATGTTCTAACTCCACGGCTGCTTGATATGCTTCAAACCCCAGCCTGTGTTGGATGGGAATAAGCAGAGCCTTTTCAATAGCAGATATGCAATGAACCACGGTTGACCAGTTCTCCTGTGGATCGAGATGCCACCTTCATTAAACTCACCTTGGGCAATGCCATGAAGAAATAAGGACCATTGGGGCAATCACCTCTACATTAAGGAGATGTTTTCACCTAATCTCTTCCACATTAAATGCTAATTGACTGGCCTGAATAGTGAAAACACCCCTAAAAGTCCAATTTCATGATGAAAGAGTGGTAGAGCAGAAGAGTGATGGGACAAATATCCCCCAAATCCAGCGGGGAATGGGCTAGCTGGGGAAAAGAAAGAAGGAAAAAATGTCTATAAAAGGAGGGGAAGTGCAATAGATGGGGGGATTTAGAAAAATTGAGAGAAGATTTATAGAAGAACAAGAGAGAGAGCTATAATAGTAGAATATGTCTAAGAGTTTTTAGCTTTTTAATCCTATCCCTCGTACCTTGGGAAAATTGTTCCCATATCAATAAAAGCCTTTTTTGATCCTTGCTATCTTTCAATCTGTTGTTTAGCTTTTCCATTGTGGAATTTCTACCATTTCTTTTATAAATTAATTGTGTAAGTCATTTTGTTGTCACTATGGTTGTTTCTTGACCCCCACACTTTTATAATCCAAATCAATATCTAAATTAATAACTTAATTAATAATTATCAAAACAGAATGTTTCTATTTCACTTGAATTGTGGGTGTGTGCAATTTACATTACAAATACTGCACAATTCACATCAAAATTTGAAATCTCACAACTAATATGATAATTTTTAAACAATAAATTTATATGGTAAAGGGATGTTAAAAAGTAATTTCAAATTAATGCTGAGTTTTATAGTTCAATAATTGTTTAATTCTTCCATCCAAAATAACACACACACATATTGATAATTCAATAGTTTGGAAAAATAAGATTTGAATTCTAGACATCTTTGTTGAAAATACCAAGAGATATTCATTGCGTTACAAAGCTCTTGGTGGCAAAAGAACCTATACTTTCAACAACTTAAATTTTGAGTTTTTATTTTTTATTTATTTATTAAATGATAGTATTTGAACCTATAAATCTGACATAAATTCAAATTATATCATATTTTTTTAATTAAAAAAGTTGTGAAATAAATTTTGTGTTTCATTTTATATTTTTAAACCTTTATCTAATTTATAGTGACCAAAAAAAAAAAAAAGTCGATATATATTCTCAGTAGTTTGCTCTCTACCCTTTACCAAGCTCCACATTCTTTGTAGCTTCAACTGCCTGTAAAATAAACACAAGAAAAGATGGGAAGAAAAAGGAACAAATAAGAGAATAGGTGTAAGTTATATTTAACTCCAGTGTCTAGAATAATCCCAACAATAAGTAGACAAGAAAACAGTACACGACACATTTTGGTGATTACAAATAAAAGAGTGAAGGAAATGCTTTTGCTTCATGTTCAGTTAATGTATTGCATCACTTTTCCACCCTAGGATTCAGCTCTAAATGTAGTGTTTGGATGCATCTAGAGTCATGTTCAATCTAACTGTAACACAATTTAAAGATGTAAAATATGCTTCCCCAAATGTCCGATTGATGAAGTTAGAGATTAGACAACGATAATTAAAGCATAAAAAACATAAGGGAGAAAAAAATTACACCTATGAGCTCGTACTTCCCTAGTGACATACCCATGGTTTATAAAGCTTGCACTTCTTAGATGGTCAGGTTGAAATTCATCAGGCTCCTTGAACTCTGACATATTTGATTTACAGGTATCAGCAGAATTTGAATTGGCATTATGGTGGAGTTTTCTTCTAGGCATTGCTCTATTAATGGCATCTTGGAAGCGTATGGCTCTTAGCTGATCAAATTGCATTGTGACTGAATGAAGTCTCTCACTTAAAATTAAAACCTGCAGCTCAAGAAAATATAATAAGAAAATTAATCTATCAGATATGACAGGAAAAAAACATTATTAATCAGTATTAAAAATCCCTGATGACTCGTGAAAAAATATCAGCTACCCAGTAGGCAAAGTTAACCTTGGGAAATAATGAAAACAAGACAAGTGGTCCTATAACCACAAAATCTAGGGCAGTTAGAAGTAGGGTTTCAGAATCAGAGAAGATAAGCCAATTGAGATAGACAAGGGTATCAATGAAAACATGAATTGGAACTTGATGAAGTGCAAATCGTCAGTATTCGTGAGTGCGTCCAGATGGAGCTGTGTCCTTGTCTGTGTTCTGCAAGTATAGGAAAATGGCTCCCTCAAGGTGGTCACCGGTGTGGTGTCTGCCACAACGTCTCCGATGCCAAAGTCAGTACAAGGAAGCCTTTTGAGAATAATAGAATATCAGAATGACTATGAATGATTTTAGGTGTGTCTATGTACCTGGTATGTAGCTGATTGTGGCGTATATATACAACTTTGAGGTTCCTAGCCGTTGGGGGCTTTAATTGTGGCTTTAGTGCCTTTTTTATAATGCCTCAAGGCTTATGAATAGGGGTTTTGATGAGGCTCCAATGATCTGCCAACTATTTAGTAACCGTCCTGGGCATTGAATATTCTTATTAATGGTCCCTCCGTCTTCGTCCGCGTCGCATCGAGGTGGATGAATATGTTTGATGATATCGTCCAGGTAAGTTGAGCTCTTCAGTCCCATCAGCTGCCCCTGGGTTCTGTGGTCGTCGTGACGTGTAATGACGAACATCAGTAGATGAAAGGTTTTCCTGATCGAACATGGCTCTTGGGATTTCACTCCACATTTAATACGTAGTGGCGGCGCTACCCGTATCGTGGCCACGTGGCACGTTCTGGCTAGTGGAGTTAATGCTCCAATTGTGTGACTCTTGGGGTTTCCCATTGAATTTCAGTTTTTTGTGCCTTGGTTTTTAAACTTTTCTTATTTTCATTTTTCCCTTCACCTTTCCCAAACTTCCAATCATTGCTCTGAGCTTCTTCTCTGGTTTTCCTCTGTTATTTTCTCCGAGTCGGTGCATTTAGTGGCCGAGTTCTCTGCATTTTCCTTTTTGAGGTATGCCTTTTTTCCCTTTCTCTGCTTTCTTTTATGGCATGGACATAGACTATCACAAATTTCTGATTTCTCTTTCTTTATTATTATTTTTTTTTTCAGTGTTTCGGTTTTGGGGTTTTTAGGATTCATCTTTTTCTCTCTGTTTTCTGGTTTTCCATGGTTAGTAGCTCGGAGCTTAGGATAGCTTGCCCCTCGATTTCTTTCCTTTTTGCACGTTTGGGGGGTTCTTTAGGTGTTTTCCCGTACCTTGAGAATTTTGTCTTTGAGGGTAGTAGTTTGAGTGTTGCATTGGCTGATTTGCTGCCTTTACTTTGTCAGTCAATTGACTGGTTTGAGAATTTGGTGAGGGAGTGAGGGATAATGTCTGAGGTTAGATCTAGTGAACTCGAGACTAGGTTGTCCTCTAATGACAGCCCAGTAGAGGTTGGGGGCGATACTGCTGTTTCTGCTCCTTGGGAGGTTAGGGCTTTCCATGCCCTTGATCAGATGTGTGGTTTAGACGCCGACACACTTTCTAGGTTTAAGGGTAGATTTCAGTTCCTGGATAGGGTTAGGGTTCGTCTACCCCATGAGGAGGAACGGACTTGCCACTTCTTCCCTGGGGAGGTATGCTTCTGCGAGGCTGCCTTCCTGTGTGGGCTTAGGTTCCCCGTCCACCCATTCATCATGGAGTTGTTAGGCCACTTTGGTATTGCTCCCGAGCAACTTATGCTCAATTTGTGAAGGATAGTGGTCAGCTATATGGGATATGGCAGGCTGCTATGGATGGAGACATGATCAGAGTGGATGAGCTCGTCTACCTGTACCGTTTAAAGGCGTCTAAGGAGCATGGGTATTATGAGCTGGTGCCATGGGAGAGGAGGACTAGGATCGTCCGGGATCTGCCTTCGTCCTTCAGATACTGGAAGTCCCGATTCTTTTTTGTGTCTGAGGATGATTGGGAGACTCCTTCAAACAAAGTTTGGGGTGATCTCCCGAGGCTGCTCCGTCGGTGGAGTACCTCGAACTTAAGTGCGTCATTATTTCTCCTCGTCCCTTAATTTTCGTTGTGTTTATTTATCGTCATTAACTCTTTCGCCCATTGTCTTGTGCAGTTAAGAGACGGCCTAAACTTAAAATTAGGTACAAGGGATATGTTGAGAAGGCGATTGAGTACGCGAGGACGATCGAGGATTTTAACGACCTGGTAGACCCGTGGACTCTTGCTTTTTACTGCCTTGGTCCAGAACCGTTTGCCTTCGTCCTGCGCAATATTAAGATTGAGAGAAAAAGAGTAAGTGTTAATCTCGTCAATGTTGACTTTCTTGCATATATACTTTTGCTCACAAGTGTTTTTTTTTTTTTTTTTTAGGAATGACAACGAAGTTTAATCAAAGTATGTACGCCAAAATGAGGGCGAAGAAGAATGAGCCCTTTTCCAATCTTGGGGCCAAAAATGTGAGGGTGATGGACAAGGGTGCCTTCGTCACTCCTGCTACCCTGGTTACTCCTTGCATTTAGACGGCAAGGACGGCCTCCCCAACTATCTCGGTTGAAGAAATCCCTCCCCAATGGAAGAGGTAGCGGACCGGTGACAAGGAGAAGGAGAAGGTCAACTCTCGTTCGTCCAGTGTCTGGGGCGATGTTGGGGTTGCAATGGCTAGAGCGCAGGAGACTTTTACTGCTGAGGAGATGAAGATTTTCTTGAGTTCATCTCCAAGTGAGCTTATGGGTTGTCATCTCCACAAGCTCGTCCAAGTAATGCACTTGTGCAAGTTCATCCCCTCTCCTCTTTTTTTCTTTTTTAATTTTTGCCTTGTTCTAAGATTTGATTCTTCTTTCTTAGGTGCTAGGGGAGAGCCTCCACCTTTCCTCAGATTATCTTACTTAGGAGGCCAAGGTCGAGTCTGCAGTTTCCCAGGTGGCGGCCTTGGAGGCGGAGAACTCGAAGTTGAAGAAAGATTTGATAACTGTCATGGACGAAGCTAACCTCACCAAGGAAAAGGCCAAGACCCTGAGTGACGACCTCAGAGCTGAATGGTAGTTGACTTTGGAAAAGGACGAGCAACTCCTAGCTGCCAAGGAGAAGATCAAACCATAACTGTTAAGGCCATCAAGGGTTTCCAGCAGATTGAAGAGTACAATACTATGCTCTTCAGCTGGTACTTTAAAGGGTTCGAGCTCTTGAGGCGATACTTCATCAAGCACCTTTCTAGAGTAGATCTAGAGAACCTGGACCTCGAGGAGGTAGACAAGGAGATGGCTGCTGACGAGGCCTCCCACTCCACAGCCCCTGATGGTGATGCCCCCGAGAGTGCTCTTCCTCCTCCAACTGGTGATGATGCAGTCGCAAACGCCTGAACTTGTTACTTTATTTCACTTTTTTGTTGTTGTTGTTGTTGTTATTGTTGTTGTAAGTGCCCCGTGTGTTTTTGGGCCTTTTAAGTCTATTTTGAGAACAATATTTTCATTCTAATTTGAGTACAATGCTTTTAACCCAGTGTTTATGGGTTTTTAGCTTTGATGTGAAAACAATGGTAACTGCCCCATATTTTTGGGCTTTTAATTATATTTGTAATTGTATACTTAGTTGCCTATACTCCTGTTTATATGTGATCTTTGTTCCTTTAGTTTTTCTTCCAGCGTCCTTACCTTGTGCTTAGCCAAATTACTTGCCTATACTCTTGTTCATTTTGTCATTTCGTCAATAACTTACATTTGTCTAGGCAGAATCTTGTTACTTGGCCATTTTTTCTTTTTATGACTTACACCCTCTTAACGGATTTTGTCATTTTTTAGCTTTGTTAGTAACTTACATCCATTTAGGCAGAATCTTGTTACTTAGCCATTTTATTCTTTTTATGACTTACTCCCTCTTAATGGATTTTGTCATTCTTTGGCTTTGTCAGTAACTTATATCCGTGTAAGCGGAATCTTGTTACTTGACCATTTTTTTTTCTTTTTATGACTTACTCCCTCTTAAGGGATTTTGTCATTCTCCAACTTCGTCAGTAATTTACATTCGTTTAGGTGGATTCTTGTTACTTAGCCATTTTTTTCTTCTTTTGATTTTTAAGTTGCTAGGTTCGTTTGCATTACAACATTGGCTGAATAGTTCTTTTATTACTTTTAAGAATGAATACAATCGTCTGTTACATCTATTGGTGGTACTTCTTTAGGTGCTTAATGTTCCATGGTTGTGGGAGCCTCTGTTCATCTAGGGTCTCTAGGTGGTAGCTGCCTTATTAGAGTAATGGACGACCCGGTATGGTCCTTCCCAAGTTGGGCTGAGCTTCCCTTATGCAGGATCTTTGGTTGCCGAGGTAACTCTGCGTAAGACAAGGTCCCCTATGTCAAGTCGTATGAGCTTCACTTTCTTGTTGTAGTAATCGGCCATCTTCTGCTGATACTTTGTCATTTTGTTTGCTGCTCCGTCTTTAACTTCATCTAGGCAGTCCAGGTTGACTTTTAGCTGATCGTCGTTGTCGTCTTTATGGAACATTTCTCGTCTGATACTGCTCATTCCCACTTCGACTGGGATCATTGCCTTAGTGCCGTAAGTGAGTCTAAAGGGAGTTTCTCCTGTTGGAGTTCTTGTTGTAGTCCTATAAGCCCATAAGACATTGGGCAATTCCTCGGGCCAGGCCCCCTTGGCATTGTCCAGCTTGGCTTTGATGATCTTGAGTAGTGTCCGATTAGTCACCTCCGTCTATCCGTTTGCATGTGGATGTCCTAGGGATGAGAACTGGTTCTTGATCCCTAGACCTGAGCAAAAATCTTTGAAGTTTTGATTGTCGAACTGCCGCCCATTATTTGATATGATCGTCCGTGGAATCCCAAACCTGCAAACTATGTTCTTCCATACAAAGCTCTGGATTTTTGCTTCGGTGATGGTTGTTAATGCCTCCGCTTTAACCCATTTCGTGAAGTAATCAATAGCAATTAGTAGGAACTTTACCTGTACAATGTCAATTCCCCATTGTGCAAATGGCCAAAGAGAGGCTATCGTCGTCAATTTCTCGGCTGGAAGGCATTGGACATTCCCGAACCTCTGGCACTTATCGCATTTCTTGACGAGCTCTCTTGCGTCAACTTGCATAGTAGGCCAGAAGTAACCTATTCTGACGACTTTACTTAGGGGTGTGCAGAAAACCCACCGACCCGCCAAACCCGACCCGACCCAACCTGACCCGCTGGGTTGGGTCGGTTTTTAAGGCTTGGTGGATTGGGTTGGGTCACAAATTTTTTTTTTTTATAGCGGGTCGGGTTGGGTGTGGGTCATAAAATTACAAACATGCCAAACCCGACCCGACCCACCCATATTTAATATATATTTAAAATATATTATATATTTAATAATTTTTTTTTTAAATCAGTTGTAAATTTAATATATACTAATAATAATAATATATTTAATATATACTAATAATAACATTATATAATATAAATGCTTATATATAAGTGCATATATATAATATTATATATATATATATATAATATATGCTATATACTAATAATAATATATTTAATAAATTTAATAATAATAATAATAATAAAAATTTGTCAAACCCATGGGTTCAACCCGACCCATGTGGGTTGGGTTGGATTTATGTGATGGGTTGGGTTGGGTTGAATTTTTTTTGACCCACCATGGTGGGTTGGGTCAAAAAATCCTCTCAACCCGACCCAACTCGACCCATGCACACCCCTAACTTTACTTACCAAGGATCTAAGGCCTACATGGTCTCCGCACACCCCTTCATGAATCTCTTCCAGAATATACTTGGCTTCCTCCTCATCTACGCACTTCAGGTAAGGTATGGAAAACCCCTCTTATACAGGGTGTCATTCAGGATCGTGAATCTGGCTGCTCTCTTCCTGACCTTCCTGGCCTCTTTGACGTCTTATGGGAGATGGTCTTCTTGGAGGAATGATATGATCGGGGTCATCTAGCTGCCTGTGCTCTAGATTGTAAATGTAGAGATGCTCGTTGATTCTTCTTCTGACGACTCTAGCTTTGCAATTTCATCTGCTATCAAGTTTTGGCTTCTGGGGATTTGCACGAACTCCACCCTATCCAGCTCTTATGTCAGGCGCTTCGTTAGCCTGAGGTATTTTTGTATTCTTTCCTCCTTTGCTTCATACTCCTCCTTTATTTGCCTTATTACCAGCTTAGAGTCGCTTTGGAGGAGCAAGTTTTTAGCTTTCAGTGCTTTTCCGACCTTTACTCCCTCAACATTCCTTCATACTTGGCCTCATTATTAGTGGCCAGGAATTTTAGTTGGACTCCATATTTGAGCGTTTCGCTGTTTGGGGTGGTTATGACGACCCTTACTCTGCCCCTTTTTTGGGCGGACGAATCGTCGGTTTGTACCGTCCATCGTTCTATTTCTTCGGTGAGGCTGTCCTCGTTTGGAGGAGTGAACTCGGTGATGAAGTCTGCCAGAGCTTGTGCCTTAATGGCTGTCTTGGGGTGGTACTCGATGTCGAACTGGCTAAGCTTGATTGCCCATTGGACCATCCTCCCTGCTACCTCGGGCTTATTCATGGACTTCTTGATGGGTTGGTCTGTCATTACTAAGATGGGGTTCGCCTGAAAGTACAGTCGCAGCTTGACCGAAGCTACAATTAATGCAAATGCAATCTTTTCAATCTTTGGGTACTTGGCTTCTACGCCTTGAAAAGCTTGGCTGACATAGTAAACTGGGAGCTGTTTCTTGTCCTATTCTTGAATCAAGGCTGCACTTACGGTTATGGTTGATACTGCCAGATATAAATATAGGTCTTCTCCTTCCTTGGATGGACTTAGGAGGGGCGGATTGCTCAGGTAACACTTGAGTTCTTGAAAAGCTTCCTCGCATTCGTCAGTCCAGGCAAAGGCTTGCTTCAATGTCTTGAAGAATGGTAGGCATTTGTTCGTCGCTTTAGAGACAAACCTGTTGAGTGCCGCTATCCTTCCTGTGAGCTTCTGGACTTCTTTGACGGTTTTTGGCGACGTCATGTTGAGTATGGCTTGCACCTTCTCCAGGTTTGCTTCTATCCCCCTTTGGGACACCATGAATCCCAAGAACTTCCCCGAGGCTACTCCAAAGGCGCACTTACTGGGGTTTAACTTCATCTGGTACTGTCTGAGTGTGGCAAATGTTTCTTTGAGGTCGTCTAAATGGGAAAGCTCTTCTTTACTCTTGACGAGCATGTTATCTACATACATCTCCATATTTCTCCCGATCTGCTTGCTGAACATTTTATTTACTAACCTCTGGTAAGTTGCTCCTGTATTTTTCAGTTCGAAGCGCATTACCTTATAGCAATAGAGCCCTTGGCTTGTGATGAAAGCAGTTTTCTCCTGGTCTTTTTCAGCCATCTTTATCTGGTTGTATCTCGAGAAGGTATCCATGAATGTTAGTAGCTTATGGCTTGCTGTGGAATCCACTAGCTGGTCTATACTTGGCAGAGGGAAGCTATCTTTTGGGCAAGTTTTGTTTAGGTCCGTGAAGTCCACGCAGATCCTCCATTTACCATTTGATTTCTTCACTATGACGACATTGGTGAGCCACTCTAGATAGTAAACTTCTTGAATACAGCCTGCTGATAGCAACTTGTTAACCTTGTTCGTAATTGCTTGATTCCGTTCTGGAGCGAAGACTTGTCGTCTTTGCTGGACGGGTTTCTTCTCGGGGTTCACATTTAGCTTGTGTTCGATGACTCTTGGGGATATGCCCGGCATGTCCTTGTGACTCCATGCGAAGACATCCAGGTTCTCCTTAAGGAACTGGACAAGTCTCATCCTCATCTCGGGACTCAATGTCGTCCCTATCCTGGTTGTCTTGGCTGCTTCTCCTTCGACCAGCTCTACTATCTCCAAGGGTTCCACTTTATCTTCTTCATTTTCCTCAATCATCCATGTATGGCTTTCTTTGGCGGCTAGCACGGCCTAGTAGCATTCCCTGGCTAGTATTTGATCTCCTTTTACCTCGGCCACGCCGTTCTCTGTTGGAAACTTTACTTTACCTTCAAGCAGTAGGTAGACGTGGCTGCTTTCCAACGATTGAGCATGGGTCTTCTGATGATCACATTGTATGACGAAGGATAGTCTACTACCAAGAAGTCCAGCTGACGAGTCAGCTGCCTCTGGTGAGTCCCTATTGTAACCGTCAGTGTCACTATGCCCTTGGGATATACCCTGTCTCCACTAAAGTTGATGAGGGGGGAGTCGAATGGTTGTAGCCTTCCTGGATCTAGCTTCAGCTGCTGAAAAGTGGAGAGGTAGATGATATTCGCGGAGTTGCCATTGTCTACAAGGATTTTCCTGGTATTGAACCCTTCTATCGTGAGTATTATGACTAGAGGGTCATTATGAGGCTACTTCACTCCTCTAGCATCCTCTTCCGAGAAAAACATATCACGGTCGGTCCGTCTTTGCTTAAATAGGGGCATTCTGTGGATACTGTTCACCTACCTCTGGTATGCTTTCTTGAGGGATCTGAATGACCCGCCTGCGGACGGGACACCTGTGATCGTCTTTATCTCCCTGATCACACTTGGCGGGCGCTGTGATGTGTGATCCTCGTCCCTGGGAGAAGATTCGTGCTAGTTTTTGCTGTCGCCTCTAAACCTACTAGATTCTCCCTTTTTCACACATTTCTATAGTTTTCCTTTACGTATAAGTTCCTTTATTTGCTCCTTTAGGTCCCTGCAATCCTTTGTGTAGTGGCCGTGATCCTTATGGAACCAACAGTACTTCTTTTTGTCACGCACGTTGGGCGACGAATGTAATGACCTTGGCCATTTGAGGTAATGCTCGTCCTTAATCTACGCCAAAATTTTGTCAACAAGCATAACTAAAGGAGTGAATTTTACCGTTCGAGGAGTTTTTTCGTCTTTCCTTTTGCTCCCGTCACTAGTCTGACGATCTGGGCACTCCCTCTTTCGTCCTCTACGACTGTCCTCCTTCCTTCCCTTATCTCCTGGCCTTTCCACATCCTTTATGGCGGCTAAAGCATCTTCAACATTCATGTATTTCTATGCCTTCAGGAGCATCTCAGCCATCGTTTTAGGTGGATTCTTCGCAAGTGAAACCACGAATTCTCTGGACTTCAATCCTGCTTTAAAGGTTGTTAACTACACCTTGTCGTCAGTTTCGTCCACCTCCAGAGTTTCCCGAGTAAAGCGTTTTACATACGATCTCAGGGTTTCTTTCTCCCCTTGTCTAATGGTGAGTAAGTGATCTGCTGGCCTCTTCATACGTTGTCCCTTGACGAAGTGGAGCAGAAAGGCGTTGCTCAACTGCTCGAAGCTGTCGATGGATGATGTTGGTAACTTTGTGAACCACTCCATTCCAGCTCCTTTGAGGGTGGTGGGGAAGGAACGACACAGTATTTCGTTAGGAGGTTGTTGAAGGCCTAGTGTCGTCTCGAAGGTGTTGAGGTGGTCCTGAGGGTCTTTAAGTCCGTCAAACAACTTAAGCTGAGGAAAGTGAAACTTCGACGATACTGGGCATTCCAAGACTGCCGTGGTGAAGGGTGAATCTGTTGCCTTGACCATTTTATCCAGGCTTCGGTCTGTTTTTTCCTTAATGGCGTTCCTTAGCTCGTCCATCTCCTTTCTCATCTCCCGGAGAAGATCCGAGTTTTGTTCATCTGGAGTAACCGGCCCTCGACAGTCACTTCTTCTATGGCTATCTCCTTCGTCCTCTCGATTGGCCCTAGACCGGTTCTCCTCTTGCTGAAGCCATAGCCTCATTTCCTGATTCTGTCTAGTGAGCTCTTCGACGGTAACTGCAAGAGCTTGGACTTGTAGAGCTAATGCTGTAGAATCCTGGTTGGACTCCATCTGAATGTAGACATTAATTGGAAACTATGCTTTTGAACCAAAGTACGAAAATGTCGTTCCCACAGACGGCGCCAAACTGATGAAGTGCAAATCGTCAATATTTGTGAGTGCGTCCAGATGGAGCTGTGTCCTTGGCTGTGTTCTGCAAGTATAGGAAAATGACTCCCTCGAGGTGGTCACCGGTGTGGTGCCTGCCACAACGTCTCCGATGCCAAAGTCAGTACAAAGAAGCCTTTTGAGAATAATAGAATATCAGAATGACTATGAATGATTTTAGGTGTGTCTATGTACCTGGTATGTAGCTGATTGAGGCGTATATATACAACTTTGAGGTTCCTAGCTGTTGGGGGCTTTAATTGTGGCTTTAGTGCCTTTTTTATAACACTTCAAGGCTTATGAATATGGGTTTTGATGAGGCTCTAACGGTCTGCCAACTGTTTAGTAACCGTCCCGGGCATTGAATATTCTTATTAATGGTCCCTCCGTCTTCGTCCGTGTTGCACCGAGGTGGACGAATATATTTGATGATATCGTCCAGGTAAGTTGAGTTTGTCAGTCCCATCAGAACTCACAAAGTGGTAAAAATAATCTAATTGGCCACCTCTAGATCAGGTGAGACCAGACTTTTAAAAAGGAAGATCTGTCCAAACCCAGCACAACTCCACTAAAAGATAAATAGATTTAGTAAAAATTAGGGGAAAAAAAAAAAAAATCATACCACACCATGTTTGTGCGCTATAGTATCGGCATTAGTATTATCTAATACTGCACTTACACCAAGCCAGCCCTTGGAGTTTGCTTCTTCATTGTTTAAGCTATTTTTTATAATATCAATTTGTTCTTGGCATGCTTCAATGAAAGTACTAACCTGCAAAGAATTGATTTAAAAAATGTGAGTGTAGTCTAATAACTATGCAGCTTCATCTTTCATAAAATGTACAAAAGGATTTACCTACTAAAAAGAGAGAGGCCCCTATATTGTATAAAGTTACTCTATTGTGGAGAATGGAAACTAGTAAAACAAAGCAATTAAGCACTTCGTGCAAAAATTAAAACAGGGTCAACCTGAAATAAACTACAATATGTGTTATATATACATATAACTAACTTGCAAAGCCACATTGAATGCCTGACACATGTAATTCTTCAATAATCTGTGTGGAAGAAAAACATGTTAAGACCCATCACAAAAACATAAGCATCTGATTCTGTTGTTTTAGATTATAAAGTGATTTCCATATGTTGACAGAGATAATAGAATGACTTAGAAAAGGGTTTCTGAGGATAACTTTGACAACTTACTTCATGTTCAATGCTATCTCTCTCCTGATCAGTTGTGTGATAAAGATCCACATAATCCTTTCAATGTTTCAACATAAACTGTTCCAAAGCTTCGATGCTTTCTAGCTAATAGATGATATAGAGAAGAGTTAACAACAAACTATATGTAAATGTTCAAATGCTCCCTTTCCATCAGGGAATAAAAAAACACCTGGAAATCCTTACGTATCAAATTTTTTTTTTTTTTTGCTGATTTCTAGTGAACCAATTCCCTTAACCAAAGTAAAGGGGAACAGAAAAATAAAGGACTAGTAATATTGAATGTACCGTCTTCAGTGCAGCTTTAGTGAAAGCTGACCTTGCTGATGTTTATGAAAGATTTCAAAATGGCTGCCAATTTTGACCGCCAAAAGCAACAACACCTCACTTAGGAAACGGGGAAAAAAATAGTTTATTTGTTGTCAAGATAACAAATTATGTATTACATGCACAGGCCAAGTCACTTACAGGGACATCAAGATACAGAGTTTCACAATAAATAAAGATACAAGCAGATTTTGACTGGTTTGTATTAAATACACATCAGAGATAGGAAAAAAAAAAAAAAATTTATAGGGAATAACAAAAGAACAAAACAAACAACTTATATCTTTACACCAACATTATAAGTTTATAACCAAAACCTTTTCCCCAGAGCTCCATCATGCCAAAAGTTTCCATCACAAGAAATACATCATATAAATAATTAGAGAAAAAATGAATCCAAATGATAAACGAACCTCGCTATATTACAAAGAAAGAGAAGTCTTCCTTACAGCATCCTTCAGATCCTCAGTCCTGTCTCTAACTCTCGACATTCTTCATCAACCAACTCAGAAAAAAGCCTCTAAAAGCTTCAGCAGCAGCATACTACAGACAGCACAAAAGCAAAAAGGAAAGGAAAAATTACATTAATCCCCTTGAATATTATACTGGTTTCAATTAAACCCTGGATTTCTAATAGTTGCCACTAAAACCCAATATAACCTAGAAAGGTTATCTGTTGACTGTTGGATTTCATAAAAGAAGGGAGTTCCTCTAAAGTATATTAAGACAATGAAGGACTATTATGACGATAAGTTTGCATAACTTGCAGAAGCATCAGTATCACACTTAAATTTCTAATCACAATAAGTTTGCATAAAGGTTCAACTTTAAGTCCATATCTCTTTGCATTGGTTATGGATCAACCGCTTTTTTTTTAATTTTTATTTTAACATAGGGAACCTTTCTAAATAAGAGCCCTTTGGACTCGCCTCTAACCAATAAAACCTACGGGCAATTGAACCCACCAGCCAGAACCAGTTCCCTGGTAATCCAAAGACATTCACCCCTGATGAGCTAAGTAGTTTATACTCATGCCCAGGAGCAATTGGTTACAAATGAACTTACTACTTTACTAGACCTATCCTAGATACCTGGAATGGAAGTGCACTTATGCATGCTGCTAAAGCATAAATAGAACAAAAATCAAACAAATGCAAGGAATTCAATTCTTACAAGTAAACAGTCAATACCCATGTAGGTTTTTTAGAATTTTTTTTTGAATCCATGGCACAATCAGATTGACACTTTCATGTTTAAAACACAATTAGTCACTAATATATAGAATTGCATACAAACATATATACATATATAGAAAGAGAGAAACAAAAAATGAAATAGAGAGAGAGAGAGAGAGAGAGAGAGAGAGATAAAGATGAAAAATTCAATTACCTTTTAATTTCAAAAGCTTTCAGACGCAAACAAGGAAAACGATTAAACTGAATTTCAACAGGGGAGCTGAATTTTTTTTCCATTTGGCCTTAAATTTTGAACAATTTCGTTAGTGGTGATGTTTGCAAAACAATGTGGAAAAATAGTATCTCGAGTTTTTAAGACTCGAGTTTCATGATAGAAATTGAGTCTTAAATGCTAGAGTTTCTGAGTTGGCAAACAAAAATTATCCACGTGGAATCCACGTTGAACTTGAGTTTATAATACTCAAGTTCCTCTTCTGCACTTCTTCTTTCTCATCTGCTTCTATAGATTCTTCCTCTGTTTTTCAGATCGCTGTTCTACTCCTTCGGATCTGCCCTTTGTTTTTTAGATCGTTTTGCGTTCTCCAAATCTTTGCTTTTCTTCTTCGGATTTGCGTTTTCCAGATCGTGTCTTCGGATCTGCATTTTCCAGATCGTTCTTCTTTTCCTTCGGATCTGGTTCTTTGGTTCTTCAGATCTTCTTCATCTTCATGCATTTTCTAGATCGTGTTTTCCAGATCATGTCTTCAGATCTGCGTTTTCTAGATCGTTCTTCTTCTTCCTTCGGATCTGGTTCTTCGGTTCTTCAGATCATCTTCATCTTCATCTTCGTTCTTCAGATACTTCTATAGAACTCAAGTCTGAGAAACTCGAGTTCCACGTGGATAAATTACTCCACCTCAGCAGTAGAACTCAAGTCTTTGAGGCTCAAGTTTGTCACCGAACTCGAGTTTCACAAACTCAAGATGCTAGTTTCCTAAATGGTTTCAAAAACTTACTATCTAACGATATTCTCTCCCAAAATTATGCTAGCCTGCAAATTACCTCCAAGAGAGCTCTGATCTCTTGATGTAATGGTGTCATTTTTGCTTTAAGCGCCTTTTTTTTTAATAAAATTTTTAATTTCACTATTTCTTTAATGGTTCTAAATTACAAGATTCAATGTGTAACCCGGCTAAGTATAAGGTTTAAAATGTATTTTTGCCTCTAAAGGCATGTTAAGTTGGAAATCTAGAGTTTTTCAAAAAAAAAAAAAAAAAGTTGGAAATCTAGAGTGATGTCTAAGAAAAGGAAAATGCTAGTGTTACTAGCAATTTTTTTACAAATTTTTAAGAAAAAGGATTTAGGTTAAGCAGGTAAAAAATAGAGTACATGAACAATAAGTTTAGTACACAGATTAACAATGATTGAAGAATTGTAAAACATGAAGTCAAGAGAAACCAAAGAGTGGTTGCTTTCAATATCTTAGATCAATAATTCATAAAAGGATGAAGAGGTCAAATAAGATTTTAATCATAGATAAAGAGCAAGTGAGGAAGTGCATTGTATGGAGGACTACAAAGATTGGAACTCACCCTCTTTTTTCCCAAAACCAACTTAAGGTTAAGGGGGGAAAATACCCCAAGTTTTGCTTTAGCCTAAAGAAGGCATGAGAGAGAAACTGAAATGAAACTAAAGGCAAAGTATTGTAAATTACTCCCTCCATCCAAAATTTGTTGGTCATGTTAAGAAAATCCAATATTTTAGGGAACATCATTTAATGAGTTTTCTTTTAGTTTAAAATTATAAATGTTTTCAAATTACTATCATTAATTTAAACTTTAGTAAAAGAATGGTATTGAGATTTTAAATAAGGTAACAAGTTAAACTAGGAAATTTGTTCATCGATAGTATTGACATTAATTTAAACTCTAGTGTGGAGGGAGTACATTTTATAAATTAGTGTCAACATTAATTTACCCTCCATCTTGTATCTATAATGTATCATTTGTGCTAGAACTTACTGACAATATTATGTTACTAAACACTAAGCATATTGGATTGTGAAACAACCATAAGAAGCTTGGTATATGGTCTTGAATAATATTATATATTGGTCACAATTACATGATCCTAGTTCAAACAACTTTCAAAACTAATATTTTTTCAATATTAGAATTAGGGCTTTTTTTTTTGGTTGTGTGTGCAATTTCATCAAGATTGATGATTCAATAGTTGGGGAAATAAGATTTGAATCCCACAAACATTTGTTGAAAATATCAAGAAGTGCTAGCTACAAGGCTCTTGGTTTGATTAGAGGAAATGAGATCTTCACCGAAATTAAACTGATGTGGTGTCAAGTTGATAATGGTACATAATAAAAGTGATATCAATGGTGGGCTAGATGAGAACTAGAAAAACTCGCGAAAATATCTAGTGCCACACATTTTTGTGCTATAATTTTACCACAGCTTTGATGTGATAGACTGTGAGTAGTGGAGGAAAAATGGTAAGTTCATGTGAAAGTGATTGACAACTAGTTATAGTCTGTCACATAAGATAATTGTAGAAAATGGTATGAGTTATTAAACTCGTCCCAACTTTGCTGGTTGGACTAGGAACCCAATGAATCAGTACCTAACTTGGTTCAGTTGTTTGATTGGATAACTTATGCAATTCACCTGGTAAAACATAGTAAAATCAAGTAGTTTTTTTGTAACCAACCTGTGCAACTCGGACGGGTTGATGTGACCCCTTCAGTTTTGAATAAAATTACCTTTATGGGTTCATTGCAGTACCTTTTTTTGAATTCAAAGTGTAATGAAAACTAGAGATTTTATAATAAGGTTGATGCTTGACTTTTCAATATAGATAGAGTTTCAAGTTTTGATTTCATGAGATTTAAGCAATGAGTAAAATATGAAATATGCATAGAATATAAACTTTGGGATTTGAGATACACTTTTATTTTTAGAATTTGAAGATATATAATGTAATAAGATTTTATTTCGCAAAGACTTGGCTACAAGTTTATGGCATTCTTTTTATTTTCTAGTATTGTTATTGGTAAAACCTTGACTTTGAATTTTATTAGGAGTCTTGATTTTTAGACTTAATTTTAATTAGTAATTTAGGCATATGCCTCTTTTCTAATTTTCATATTTATTTTATGACTTCTCAAACTTATTTTAATATTTATTTAATCATGCGGTTCAACCGCTAACCAAATAACTCAATTGTTATAGTGCTCGTTTGGTTTGGCTTTTAAGGGGGAAAACAACACCATGTGGTTTCAAAACATACTTTTTGGCGTTTGGTAAGCATTTTCCATACTACGTTTTCGGCCCCAAAACGTGAAATATCACGATTTTGCATTGGATCCTTAGAGGTCCAATGCAAAAACGCAACAAGGCTACCGTTGGAAACTTTTTCTCATTTCCTTAATTGTCCTTATATTTTTTCCCAAAACCCAATTTTACCCTTCTTCCCCAAGAACACAACACAAGTATGCAACCTAGAAAAATCAACACAACACAACCCATTCTCAAAAAATCGATGTTGTTGGTGACCAAACTCACCTTGTTGGAATTAGGGCCAGTTGCCGAAGAGAGAGAGAGAGAGAGAGAGAGAGAGACCTCGTTTGCTGAGAAGTTAGAGGGTTGATTTACAAAATCAATAATAACCACAAATGAAACCATAACAATGTTTCTTGTATACCTGCACATGGCATAGAAATTAAAGAAATAGATGTACAAATTGGAAGATAAATTCCTAAGAAGATTCGAGAAATAC
Organism: Quercus aquifolioides; assembly: GCA_019022515.1. Classification (NCBI taxonomy): domain Eukaryota; kingdom Viridiplantae; phylum Streptophyta; class Magnoliopsida; order Fagales; family Fagaceae; genus Quercus; species Quercus aquifolioides. The sequence continues at coordinate 75,960,880 of CM032327.1, read as the reverse complement.
AGAGGGAGAGAAGGAGAAAGGTAAAGAAGATGAGGAGAGGTAAATGGAAATTGTATTGGAAAAATAAGTATTGCATGGCACACATGGTATAGATAAGAAGACAAGAATCTCCGCAAGTTTGTTACACGTGTAAGTAGCTTAATTTTTTATTTTGACTAATAATATGCTTCACTCAAAATTAAAGGAAAAAAAGTATTATATTTTATATTAAATTCTTATGAAAGTAATGTACTAGTAGTATCACTTTATCAATTTTTTTTACCATATAAAATTACTTTATCTATTTGCTTGTTACTTGTATCTCTACATTATAATCCAATTTTCATTTTCTTAAACCATCTTATATATGTTTTGTCCTTTTTAGTAATTTATACTTCAAATTGTAATTTGATAAGTGATAATTACTAGCCAAACACTCAGTTTTTTCAAAAAGCATTTTTTAACAACTTTTACCAAACACTTAGTTTTTTTAAAAAGCTCAACTTCATATTGCACTTTTTAAAACCACCACTTTTTAAAAAGCACAATATGAAAAAGTTGAACCAAACTTACTCATCATTGCGCACCCTTGATGCGGTGGTTACTCCATTAAGTATAAGTACTTATAGAGTGTGGGGGGAAATGACTGAGATTTAAGTTTTCAAGAGGGAGTTTCACACTCATATACACTTAGATTAAAGTATAGTAGAATTTCTATTTTATATAAAATAAAAATTAAAAAAAGAAAAAGAAAAAAGAATTGTCCTTACTTAAAACTCAGCATGAGCCAAAACTCTATACCTTAAACACTATGTTTGGAAAAGGGTGAAAGGTTGAGAAAAGAAAAGAAATGAATGGAAGTTGTATCATTTCTATTGTTTGGATTCCAAGGGAGAAAAGAAAACAGTGGAAACCAAATCTGCTGGGTTGGCTGAGCTTCGATCGGTGATTGCGTGCGTGAGGAGGTGAGGGCAAGACAGAGGCTTCTAAGGACTTGTGGTGGTATGAAGATGGAGGAGTGGTCTGGTTGAGCTGAGAGAGAGAGAGTCGTTGCATTTGCCATCAAAAGCAGCGCATGTTACTTTAATGTGGTCCCTTATTAATTATCAAAATGCCATTGAAAACTGAGATTTGGAAACTGAAAACACCTAATATGTGTTTTCAGTTTCTATAACTCATCACTAAAAAATTAGAGAATTGAGTGATGGAAACAAAAACAGGAAACAAATCTAAACAGACTTTTTTTCGTGGGACCCACATATTTTGAGTTATGGGTGATAGAAATAGAGTTATGAGTTATGGAAACAGCAAATCCAAACACCCTCATAGTAATTCTTCTCTCTCTCTTTTTTTTTTTTTTTTTCTTTCTCTCTCTCTCTCTCTTCTTGTTTCCAAACTTACATTAAAGAAGTGTTTTCCTTTATTGTCTTTTCCCTCTTGTCATTTCTTTTCCCTCAGTAAACCAAACAAAGAAAATCATAGTAATTCTTTTCTCTCTCTCTCTTTTTTTTCTCTATCTCTTCTTGTTTCGAAACATACAAGTGTTTACCTTTATTTTCTTTTCTCTCTTGTCATTTCTTTTCCTTTCTTTTCCCTCTATAAACCAAACAAAGAAAATCATAGTAATTCTTCTCTCTTTTTTATTTTATTTTATTTTATTTTTTATTATCTCTTCTTTTTTCCAAACATACATTAGAGAAGTGTTTTCCTTTATTTTCTTTTCCGTCTTGTCATTTCTTTTCCCTCAGTTGCAGCCAAACAAAGTGTAAAACAAGGAATGTGTTTAAGGTAAGGTGAGATAAGTCCATGATCAGTCACCTTTCCCGAGAGACAGACCCGAGGCTCTGTAATCTAATCTGTATCAAAAAACTAAACTTTTATCTCTTATATTCTCATTTCTCATTCCTCATATTGCTCTGCGAATTGGATTACTTGCTTCGTGATGATCCCACTACTGCGCTTTACTTCTTCAACCAATCCTCTCTTACCAATAATACCCACTACTACTCCCTTCTTACCTTCCCTATCCAAACTCTCTCACAAAAACCATAACCAGGTATTTTTAATTTCAATATTATATCCCTACTCTCAAACCCACTTTTGTTTTTTTTTTAAATAATTTTTTTTGTTTTGAAAAATCAGCTGATGAAGAAGAAGATGAGTAAGAAGTTGAGGTCGTGTAGAGCTGAGTTCGCAAACGACGCGCCGTTCGCCGCCGCAATCGGTGCTTGTATGCTCACTTCACTGCTTCTTCCGGTAACCGACGGTGATGGTACGGAGGATAGTGATAACAACGACTTGGCGTTTGGTTTGTCCGATGCCAGGTTCTCGGTTATGGGGATCATAAGCTTTATCCCTTACTTTAATTGGCTGGTAATTCCTAAATTTTTATTTTTCTTGAGCTTTTTTAGTTTTTTTTTTTCCACTTTGATTTTTTTTTTTTTGTTTTTTTTTTGTATGCTTGCCTGAAAATTGGAAAAATGCTAAAGCTACAATGTGCTTGATCATAATTATAATATTTACTGTTGGTCTCTAAACTTGAACTCATAAGCGGTTTTAGTCCCTAATAAACTTAAAATGATTGCTTTTAGTCCCTCGGAGTGATGACATGTCATTTTTTAATTTGTCCACATTATCTAAGGGACTAAAATCGATCACTTGTTAAACTTCAGGACTAAAATTACTTATGCCCTAAAATTTAGGGTGCAACAGTATATTTAAGCCATAATAAATGTCAGATTTTTTTTTTTTTTATTGGTCAATGCTTATGTGCTAAGTTTATAGTGTTTCTAACATCACTCCCTGAAATTTACTTCAGAAAAGTATTCGATATTCAAGAGCAATGTTTTGACTAAGTGAGATCTGACCCAGACTATTGAATAATTAGTTTTTATTTTTTATTTATTTTATGAGATTGAATAATTAGTTAATTACTTGGGTATGGTATCATATTTCCAAAATATTTTTATCTCAGTCACTCCTTACTTTGGGGATATAAATAAAAGGCTAATAACACTTGAAATAAATAATTGGAATCATTAGTTGGTACCATATCCAGAGGTACCATTGAAGAATCCTTTTAAAATGTGTTCCATCTATAATCAAAGAAATTGCATTAGAGTGTGAACATATCACTTGTAACATAAAATAGAAGGAGACAGAACTGTAACCCTTTAAATTTTAAGTATGAGTATGGAAATTGGGCCACATTTTAGGGACGAATAATGTATATTTCATCGTTTTCTAAATATTAAAGTTGTAATTGCTTCTATATTTTGTTAATTTGGCTTTCTTTATTGGTTTGGTTGTTAGAGTTGGGTGTTTGCTTGGCTTGACACTGGGAAGAGGCGTTATGCGGTATATTCACTTGTGTACTTGGCACCATATATAAGGTTTTTTTCTAATATCTTTGAACCTTTTCTTGTATACATTTTTTCTTTTCTTTGTGTGTGTGTGTGTGTGTATTTGGCAAACTCAATTTCAATCTTTGACATGGTTTCTTTTACAATCGTTATTCAGACAAACTTCATTTGTTCAATGTGATGCCTGCAAGTAAATATATAGTTTGATTACTTTCGTGTCATTTGTGTAGAACAAAGCCTCATTTGCAGATATGCCAATAGTTGCAGAACAGAAAGTACCAATATCAAATTAGTTCGTTCGATGGCATTAGTCGGTGTGTGTGTGTGTGTGTGTGTGTGTATTGCTCTCTGCTGAAATGAGCGGAATCCATGTGGATTTTGCTGCTCTTTTTGCCCTTTTAAAAGATTAATTGCTAACCAAGGAGAAATTGTTTGTTGATGGACCAGAAATAACATGTGCTTCATATTCAAAACTGCTGCCGTGAATGTGACAAATAATAATGATGAATGGTTGTTGTGTTTGCATCTTGGTGCATTGGTCGTCCAGTCTGATGAACTGAGCCAATGTAATATTTCTTAAGCTCTATGCTTCGTGGTATTTCTTAACAAACAAATGGCTACAAAACTATTCATATCCTACCTTTCTCACAGAACTGTATATAGATCATTTCAAAATGTCAATGGTTCTGGTTCACTCCTTTGTAGAGAATGTCACGATAATTTGGACATGTTTTCGTTATAACTGCTACATTTCTCTTAAGACATCTAAATATTACTAGCAAGTCACTGAGCGATACATAAGCAGTGATATACTTTGGTGGTTTCTACTCTAATGCTGTTTTTGTGGAGAACATACATATTACCTTGTGAATATACTTTGGTTGCATCTAATCTAAAAATGTAACTCTGATTTGAGCGCATGACAATGAATACAAGATTTTCTTTTTATCATCTTTATGTATTAGGTCAAATATGTCGCTGTCGCTAGAGGAGAGCTGGCTGCCAATTGCTAGCATTGTATTAGGCATAGTTCACATTCAGGTAAAAAGATTTATCAAATGTTGGTTGCACTGTTGATTTGGGGTTCTTATACACAAATTGTCTCATCTCCTTATTAAGTGGAAAAGGTTTGAACCACATATGTTACATTATTTGTGTTATGTTAGAATATATTAGGATATTTCCATGAATAAGTAGACCATGATTTTGTAGAATTTTGTGGGTTACCGTGGTTTTGTAATACCATGGGCTGTTGTGGTTTAAGTTTATCAGACTAAACCTAATGTATTCCTATATATAGCATATATTTGGCTCCTTATAATAGACAATTTAATATGATAATGATGTAGCTACTAAGAGTCTTATGTTGTGGGGGTTCAAGTGATAGCCCAGTGGTACTGGTACAGGCACCCTCTGTGGTGCACAGTGGACATAGGCCATCTGGCCAAACCATGTTAATTATCTTGCTTCTGCACTCTCTCTCTACATCATTTTATTTTATTCCTTCTATTCTAACAAGTTAAAATAGAACTAAGGCTATATGAACAAGTTAAATATTATCAATTTAATGGTTTTTGTTTAGGTGGTGATTGGGCAGGCTATTAACCTATGCTTTAGTAGATGTCACCACGTTGGAAACCCCTGAATGCTCTAATATCTATGTTTCTGTAATTTGGACTCTTTACCATTTTCAGCTGGAAGCAAGCATAAAAAATGGAGATATTCAGGGATTTAATATTTTTAGCAATGCTGTAAAGCAGTTTTCGTCAATGTCTAGTCAGCAAGATCATTCAAAGGGGCATGAAGGAATTTCTGAGGAGGTGCTGACTAACTGAATCACATTTTCTAAAGTATCGTGGATAATTTTTCTATTCTTGTCTGACATAGGCTTTAACTTCTGATATTAGAGGAAAGCAGAGAACATTAATCTGCCACCTGCTGAAGAAGAATCAAGAAATGAGATTCCGAGGTGGGAGGTTCCCAAAAGGCCCTCAGGTGATCAGGAACACTTGAATGAAGATGGCTATGATGATGAGGAGGGAAAACACTAGCAAGTCAGCATCCAAGCATTTAGATATAAATTTTGATAACAATATATGGCTTGCAGCCACTTTACTGTTTAAATGAAATATGAATGACATTGATGGCATCTTGAAGTTCTTTGAATTCACATTAACTACAAGACCACAGTGCAGGCTTAGTGCCGGTGAGAGAGAGACCTTGCCCTTCTGATTCCTTCCATTGGAGAACCTGAATAGGGTTCAAGGGCTTGGTTCATTATTTATTAACTGAATTTATGTAATATTATGCTGCAGCAGCATTTTACTGGTTTATTCATTTGAAAAATATATTTATAGATATACTTTTTACTAAACTGTTTACAAAATAGTGGCATATATTTGCCTTATTACTGGTGGAAATTGTTCAGGTGACAGACTTTACACCCAACCTCATGCTGTCGGGTTTTGGGTTTACTCTATATGAATATTTTAGGACCAGGGAGCTCCTATGGATTGGGTAGAGCCCCCAGATTCCTGTGTATGGATAGGGCTGGGGAGTCAAAGAAAGTGATTCCTATTTGACGCCCAGAAGTACTTGCTTACAGAACCCCTACAGATATGTGATAAAATGATGGTAGCAGATGATGGAAAAAGCTTTCCTAAAAAAAGTTGATATGTAAACCTTGAAGTAGTGGGAGTTCATGGAATGACACTATCAAAAGAATGTTGTCCACCACAGCAATAAGAATTCTGAATCCAACCTTTTAGTTTATAACTCCTGAAGTTCTTTTGATTTTAGCTTCCAAAACATTCCATTTCCAAACACTGGAAGTAGATTCCAACTTCCAAGCAGAGAAGCTAGATTCAAATTTTCTTTGCCACCTGTTTTAAGTTGAAAAAAGTTTGGATGTTTTTGCTTCAACAAAAATGGACAGTTCAATAGTTCATGATCGCAGAAATGACTTATTATTTGAAACCTTAATACATTGCTTGAATTTGGGCAACATCAATCCAGGACATACTATTTGATTCATTTCAAGTAAACAGATTATGCCAAGGACAACTCCTGCGTAGTTGGCTTGCAATGAGTTCCAACTCTGTTTGGTATTCATTGTAGATGGTAGCTTCTGATTTGGTTGCAGTCACTCAGTTCAGTCCTTTGCCTGATGCATCAAAGCACACTCCACAAGGCATTCTTTACTATCTACATTTTCTTTGGAAAAGGGAGGAACACCTTTTGGATGTGTCTAACAAAAGGGTTGATCTACCAATAAACCGTAATTCTAGATCATTGCATCACTTTGGATCCAACTCGTAAGATATTTGGTTAAAATGGAGAAAACAGAAACTCATCAACAGTCAAAAGCACAACTACAATGAATTCTAAATGGGTGTTGCATTTCAGAAGACATTAGTCGAAAACTCACGTGATGCATAAAAAAATGTAATATAATTATTGTGGGGCCCGTGGGCCTGGGAAGCCCCAGCCCACTTTTAGGCTGGCCCAAGGCCCATGCCGAGGAGGGACAATTGTCTCAGGCAGGCGTCTATGGGCTTCAGCCCTTACTAGGCCCGCGCCGAGGACACCCCTTCCTCGGCGCTCCTAGCCTAAACTCCCGGTGGTCACATCCACACTTAATGCGTTTACCTAACTCCCCTGGCAGCATTAATACTGATAGGACTCCTGAACGGCGGAACCTTGGGTGCTGCGACCCACAGTAAGGTGGGGAACGTGGCTGATGGGATAGGTCCTTAAGCAATGGTCTAGATGATTGACAGTTGGAAGGCTAGGATTGACCAAAGAGGGTATATAATGCAAAGGGCCCTTCAGAGTGAGGGGCTCATCGGCCGTCCGAGGAGCAACCCCCAAGCCAGAAAGAACAGGGCTAAGTCCCCTCGAAGAAGGAAGTCTCTGAAGAGCCGGTGGCCAGCCTGTTAGCGCCAAACCCTACGTCCCACTCTCTAAAAAATGTATTGTTGGGGGATCTACGACAAAACTAGCCCCTACAATTGGCGCCGTCTGTGGGAAGGGTTAGTGCGCCGACCGGCGCAACCGGCGATCGTTCTAAACAGTCACTTCGCAAAAGAAAAACAAATAAGTACAGTTGCAGCAAAATGGAAGATTCAACAGCAGAAAAAGAAATGAGAAAAGAGTCTGATATTATTTCATAAAAAAGAAAGTTACAAAATACAATCAGAGGCTCAGGCAGGCTTGTTTTACAAGCTTTATTACAAGCTAATCCTACAATTGGAGGCTCAGGCGGTCCGATTCTACAACTAGCTAGAGGGAGGGGGAAGTGTCAACCCGTGCTTTTATTGGCATCAGCAGAACGGGAGAGCTTGACAATAAAAGCGGGGAAGGGGGCTGGGGCTGGCTCGCTTCAAGGCGGAAGCTTGAACAAAGTGAGGAGCAGATGCAGGGGCACCGGAATGTCCTCCCCCGTGATGTTCCCTTGATGCTCTCCAACCCTCCCGAGCGCCGGCCGTTGGAGACGGCAACACTCAGGCGCCAGCCATGACATGAGTTCTCGTGTCTCCTCCACCGAAGGTGCGCTCCGGGGAGAGACGTTAGGTACTTCAACAACGTCCCACCTGGCCACCGCGTACGACACTGCCGGTGTTACGCCTAGACTCTGCCGCACTAGAAACCCAGTGGGGGCTGCGGCCACGGCAGCCCTTAGCCCCATATCTCCTAACTCCGGTCACAATTCCGACGGGGTTATTAAAGGGGCATGGGGAGTGGAAAAATGGTGTTCTTTCTGTTCGAGTTGGGAGGCTCATGGAGTATGAAGAAACCATCCCCCCAGAAAGCCTTATATAGAGGAGGAGGGTTGGTGAGAATTAATTCACGCAGAATTCGAAAAGTGAGTTACCGAGGCGGCGGACAATAATGAAGCCACCAAATTCCAAGGGGGCCGCAGACCGTTGTACTTCTGTTGATTCGCGGGACCATTAATGAAGGCGCGTCTCGCGCACCGAAGCGCCAGGCGCAGAACACGAACAGCCAGGAAACGCTTCCCAGATAGAAGATGGGGACTCGAGCTGGAGGCGAGATCAACGCCACGTGTAAAATCAATGTCCGACCGAATGAGGAATCACCCCCAGAAAAACGGTCCGAGGACAAACCCTTACCTACAGAAAAGTGGAAGTGTTAGACAGAACCAAGGCTCTGCATGGTCCTCGGACTCAGGCCTTTGGGGAAACTAACTACTTCAGAAGACCAAGTGTTAGACAGAACCAAGGCTCTGCATGGTCCTCGGACTCAGGCCTATGGGGAAACTAACTACTTCAGAAGACCAAGTGTTAGACATAACCAAGGCTCTGCATGGTCCTCGGACTCAGGCCTATGGGGAAACTAACTACTTCAGAAGACCAAGTGTTAGACAGAACCAAGGCTCTGCATGGTCCTCGGACTCAGGCCTATGGGGAAACTAACTACTTTAGAAGACCAAGTGTTAGACAGAACTAAGGCTCTGCATGGTCCTCGGACTCAGGCCTATGGGGAAACTAACTACTTCAGAAGACCAAGTGTTAGACAGAACCAAGGCTCTGCATGGTCCTCGGACTCAGGCCTATGGGGAAACTAACTACTTCAGAAGACCAAGTGTTAGACAGAACCAAGGCTCTGCATGGTCCCCGGACTCAGGCCTATGGGGAAACTAATCACCACTACTCTTGAAGGCAGCACCTGTGCCTAGGTCTTGCATGGTCCTCGGACCCAAGCCTACGGAGAGCTAGCCACTACTCTTGAAGGCAGCACCTGTGCCTAGGTCTTGCATGGTCCCCGGACCCAAGCCTACGGAGAGCTAGCCACTACTCTTGAAGGCAGCACCTGTGCCTAGGTCTTGCATGGTCCTCGGACCCAAGCCTACGGAGAGCTAGCCACTACTCTTGAAGGCAGCACCTGTGCCTAGGTCTTGCATGGTCTTCGGACCCAAGCCTACGGAGAGCTAGCCACTACTCTTGAAGGCAGCACCTGTGCCTAGGTCTTGCATGGTCCTCGGACCCAAGCCTACGGAGAGCTAGCCACTACTCTTGAAGGCAGCACCTGTGCCTAGGTCTTGCATGGTCCCCGGACCCAAGCCTACGGAGAGCTAGCCACTACTCTTGAAGGCAGCACCTGTGCCTAGGTCTTGCATGGTCCTCGGACCCAAGCCTACGGAGAGCTAGCCACTACTCTTGAAGGCAGCACCTGTGCCTAGGTCTTGCATGGTCCTCGGACCCAAGCCTACGGAGAGCTAGCCACTACTCTTGAAGGCAGCACCTGTGCCTAGGTCTTGCATGGTCCTCAGGACCCAAGCCTACGGAGAGCTAGCCACTACTCTTGAAGCCAGCACCTGTGCCTAGGTCTTGCATGGTCCTCGGACCCAAGCCTACGGAGAGCTAGCCACTACTCTTGAAGGCAGCACCTGTGCCTAGGTCTTGCATGGTCCTCAGGACCCAAGCCTACGGAGAGCTAGCCACTACTCTTGAAGGCAGCACCTGTGCCTAGGTCTTGCATGGTCCTCGGACCCAAGCCTACGGAGAGCTAGCCACTACTCTTGAAGGCAGCAACTGTACCTAGGCCTTGCATGGTCCGCGGACCCAAGCCTACGGGGAGCTTGCCACAATCTTTAAAGCAGCAACAGAATCTTCTATAGGAAACTAACTGGTTACCGAAGAATTGAGGCACCAAGCTGACCATTTGGGGAAGAACCAGCTAACGAAAGGCCTTCCGGAATATGAGGGGGCCGTGGGTATCAAAACCCTCCTCCCCGTCCGAGGGTACGTGTAGCAGGATTTTTAGGGGCTATTGTGGGGCCCGTGGGCCTGGGAAGCCCCAGCCCACTTTTAGGCTGGCCCAAGGCCCATGCCGAGGAGGGACAATTGTCTCAGGCCGGCGTCTATGGGCTTCAGCCCTTACTAGGCCCGCGCCGAGGACACCCCTTCCTCGGCGCTCCTAGCCTAAACTCCCGGTGGTCACATCCACACTTAATGCGTTTACCTAACTCCCCTGGCAGCATTAATACTGATAGGACTCCTGAACGGCGGAACCTTGGGTGCTGCGACCCACAGTAAGGTGGGGAACGTGGCTGATGGGACAGGTCCTTAAGCAGTGGTCTAGATGATTGACAGTTGGAAGGCTAGGATTGACCAAAGAGGGTATATAATGCAAGGTGCCCTTCAGAGTGGGGGGCTCCTCGGCCGTCCGAGGAGCAACCCCCAAGCCAAAAAGAACAGGGCCAAGTCCCCTCGAAGAAGGAAGTCTCTGAAAAGCCGGTGGCCAGCCTGTTAGCGCCAAACCCTACGTCCCACTCTCTAAATAAATGTATTGTTGGGGGATCAACGACAAAACGAGCCCCTACAATTATTTTATAATAATATAATGTAAAAATTTGCATGGTAAATAGTGTATGCATTATTTAAAAGTATTTTCTATTTTTGCAAGTCTTATATAATGAAACATATAATATATTTTGCATTTAACAACAATTTTATATATATATATATATATATATATATATATATATGAATAACGTAATTTAATACAAATATTTAAATTACATGATTATAATATTGTGCGCGCCCAAAAATGAAGCCTCTGGGGCTGGGCCTCACTCGGACTCACAACTTATTTGTATGATGAGTTTGGATTTCCTACACTGGGTCGTCCTTGGCACTGAGACTCAATGAGATCACTTTTCTCTTCTCAAGGGTCTGGATCACCTTGTTCTCACCCTGCTCCCCCTCTTTTACAGTCAATTTTCCAACCCCCATCTTTCCCACACTTCTCGTATTTATAGTTCAAAGTTGGTGGAGAGGTCATGATCACTTATTAGTTAGTGCAACAAGCGGTCCAGTATTATCGATCATAAGTGGGTGGTTAGGTGGGAGGGGGAAGCGGTGAGAATGGCTTTGGAACTTCGTTCCCACTTCCGCAACTATTCTCGGACGGGGTGTTTCGAACGTCGCTTCTTCATCATTGCTCGGGACAGTATTGCCGAGAAATGATGAAGTGGCAAAGTTCGGGCCTGCAGCACGTGTGGCTTTGGGATGGGCCGCTAGGTAGAAAAAGATTGGCTTTATGGGCCATACATCCAGGCCAGTGTCCTAGGCCCAAATGGGCCCTGGTGCGGGGGCCGTACAATAGCCCCCCCTTGATTCGCTCCCCATTCTCGGGGATGAATCCAGGATCACAAGGGGCGGAAATCCACCCGGGAAGTCGAAAAGTCAGTACCCGTCCGTTGATGAGTGTATTAATGCGCGCCTCAAAAGACGCGTTTAAACTTGGTTGACGGCTTATCCGTCATCATTATCTGACGGTTCGTGAACCGAGGCGTCATGCGCGTGGCAGTTGAGGCGACGATCTGCGTGGTCTCTTGCCAGCAGATTATTTAATGCTACTCATCTTGCTTCCTACACCTATAAATAATCGTTCCTGTTACTTTCCTTCACTTTTGCATTTCTCACCTTTCAATCTTTTACTCTGCCGAGCATTGTTCCTTCGTGGTTCATCTCCTAGCCCAGAATACACCTCCTCCTTAGAGCCCACAATAAGTTCCTTTTCTTCTTCTTCTTCTTTCTTTTTGCTCCATTTCATTCTATTCTTCAATAATCTTAGTATTTCTTTTCTTTTTAAGAATACTCGCTTGTAGAATGGGTTACTCCCACCTCCTTTCTTCTGCAAACACCTTGGCTAGTTTTAGGGCTACCTACAATGTTCCTAGGGACGTAGACATTGCCTACTGTAACATGGGCGATATTGACATCCAAAGGCGCCGTGGTGTAAACACGGTTTTCTTTCCCTTGATGGCTATTCTAGAGGGTGGGCTTAGATTCCCGGTTGACCCTCTGATCCTAAGTACCCTTAGGTTTTATGGCCTTTGTCCCGACCAACTCCCGCCCAACTTTTATCGGGTAGTGAGTTGCGTAAGTAGGTTGAACCAGTTGTTCGGGTTACAACTAAATCATCACGACATTAATTATATGTATAGTTTGTGTGGCAACATTGAGTCAGATTACTATTTAAAAACTAGGGACGTAAGGGTACGGCTTATTTCGTGCCTACCATATTCGAATAGAAATTCGGCTAGAGATTTTGTACGAGTGAGCGGCAATTGGTTTGTCGAGGAGCTCCCCTGGCATTTTCGCTGCGCGATGTCAGTCGGTACCAAACGTTTATCTGTTTTGGCCTCTTTTGATTCTGGTCCGGGTAAGCAATCACTAACTAACTCGTATTTCCTCTATGCAGAGAGCAAAAGATTCAAGCTGGATCTCAGAGTGGTACATGTTCGGAACCTGAATTTTGTGCTTAGGTCGGAGATTTTTGTTCACTCAGACGGACAACTCCGAGCGTCTCATCTTATCCTCGGTGTAGATCCCGTTTACTCAACTTGGCAGGGATTCAGCCAAGCCTTGTTAGTTGACAGCCCTCTCCTCTCATATATAGACATCTGACACGCGAACTTCCTCCCACCAAAGCTCACAGTAGGCGAGGCACATGATCTCGGCCCCCGGTTCATTTGTTCGGACGAGCGCCAGCCCACACGTGACGATTCAGCCTAGCGTGTGTCGCGAGAGCGCCGAAAGCATGCTCACGAGCAAGTTCAGCCAGGAGCTCCCGCCCAGCCCGAGAACCCTGTAAAGTTCGGGGCTCCTGCTCAAGAGGCAAAAGGTGCAGCCACAGAATCAATCAGCTCTTCTGAAACAGAATCCGACCAAGGTAATGCCATGGTGACCAGGAGGAAAATGACAATCAACCGTTTTGTCCCGAGTGCCCAGCCAGCTGTGTAGCAGCAACAAACCCCTGGCCGAGATGCTTCGCCTCCCGCTGCCCCAAAAACCCGTGTTCGAAAAAGGCCGTGCAAGGCTGATCAGACGCAGACGAGCTCGGGCAATGCGCCTCTCCGGCCGTCAGCGGGTATCGTTATCCGGGAGCCGGCAACACAAACCGGGGTAAACCTGGCGTCTACTTCCCGGTCTTCGGCGGAATGGCGACCCTCCTTCCAACTCGACGGCAAGCCTCTTCTTGCGACGGCCAGTGCACGAATATGGGAAAAAGGTTATGGGGGTCGTGTTGCCCAGAGTCTGGCGCGTGGCCTTCTTTTACCCGAAGATGTGCACGCTTTTGCGGAAGGGACGGACGAGCCTTTGGGGAGGCGATTGCAGTGGCACACCATAGCGGTAACTGTTCCATTTTACTTTATCATCCTTGATTTTCTATTTGTTCATGTATGTGTACTTTCCATTTCTCCTTACAAACGTCATTATTGTGTGGTCAGGCCGCGCAACTATCGCATATTGTGGACGGGAGGATGAGGGACCTTGTTGAAGACGTTGAGTGGGAGAAGGCTTTGAAGGATGTTGCCGAGGCCACGGCGAAAGAGAAGTTGAAAATTGCCGAGGAGGCAGAGGAAAAAATTGCTTTAGCTGAGAAGGCCCAGGCTCTGGCCGAAGGGAAGTCTGAGGAGCTCGAAGTGCAACTGGGCGGCACCGAGCTTAAACTGGCGGAGGCCCAGAGTTTAAATGTTATGTTAGAAGAAAAACTGGCCGACTCGAAGGCGACATTGGAAGCTTGCGAAAGTAAGTGGTACGACGAGGGGTTCGCAGATGCCGAGAATTCGGCGGAACCGGTCATTCGCCAGGCTCACAAGCTCGGATTCGAGGAGGGTTGGTTTGCCACCCTTCAAGCCATGGGGATCCTCGAAGATTCTCCCCTGAGGGATCGCGGCAAAATCCCTTTCCCGAACCCCCCACAGGCCGCGCAGCATGCACCCCTTGTTATCGACGACGGAGAGACCTCAAGCATTAGGGAACTGGTGAATGCTATTGATTCTCACGCAGGGCCGGCCGACATGGAGGCGACTAGCCACCCTCATGCTGGGGATCAAATTGAGGGAAATGTCCAGTTGCCAACTTCTTTCGCGGACCAGCGGCCTCTAGAGGATGCATCCTTCGTTCACGCTGCGGATCTCTGAAGTCAGATGCCGAACATGATTTTTCGTGCTTTGTTTTTCTCTCTTTTTTAAGAAAATAAATGAACTGGATTGCCTATGTCACCGGGCTGTGGTGACGGAACAATTTATTTACTTTATGTTGTGTTTTCTATCTTTCGAGTTGCCGGGTTTTGGCAACTAAACATCAGTTTAAGTTTTATATGCCTTACTGTGAATGCTTTATTATGGTGCTTCAGCCGAGGATGGGTCTCTGTCCTCGGAGAATATAGGCTAAGGCTTCCTTCCGCTAGGTGAAGAGTATCAATTCGGAGACGGCTTTCTGTCCTTAGATGACTTTTAGGATTTCCGCGTGCTCGAAAATGGGTTAAGGACCGAGAGGCAGGTTCCTGCTCTTGGATATTTTGGGTTTCCACCTGCTCGGTGATAGGGATCGAACCAAGGGTCAGGTTTCTGTCCTTAGAATAAATGGTTAAGGTTTCCACCTGCTCGGTGATAGGGATCGAACCAAGGGTCAGGTTTCCGGGGTGGAACCGAGGGTCAGGTTTCTGTCCTTAGAACAAATCGTTAAGGTTTCCACCTGCTTGGTGATAAGGATCGAACCGAGGGTCAGGTTTCTGTCCTTAGAATAAATGGTTAAGGTTTCCACCTGCTCGGTGATAGGGATCGAACCGAGGGTCAGGTTTCTGTCCTTAGAATAAATTGTTAAGGTTTCCACTTGCTCGGTGATAGGGATTGAACCGAGGGTCAGGTTTCTGTCCTTAAAACAAATGGTTAAGGTTTCCACTTGCTCGGTGATAGGGATCGAACCGAGGGTTAGGTTTCTGTCCTTAAAACAAATGGTTAAGGTTTCCACCTGCTCGGTGATAGGGATCGAACCGAGGGTCAGGTTTCTGTCCTTAGAATAAATTGTTAAGGTTTCCACCTGCTCGGTGATAGGGATCGAACTGACGGTCAGGTTTCTGTCCTTAGAATAAATGGTTAAGGTTTCCACCTGCTCGGTGATAGAGATCGAACCGACGGTCAGGTTTCTGTCCTTAGAATAAATTGTTAAGGTTTCCACCTGCTCGGTGATAGGGATCGAACCGAGGGTCAGGTTTCTGTCCTTAGACTAAATTGTTAAGGTTTCCACCTGCTCGGTGATAGGGATCGAACCGAGGGTCATGTTTCTGTCCTTAGAATAAATTGTTAAGGTTTCCACCTGCTCGGTGATAGGGATCGAACCGAGGGTCAGGTTTTTGTCCTTAGAATAAATTGTTAAGGTTTCTACCTGCTCGGTGATAGGGATCGAACCGAGGGTCAGGTTTCTGTCCTTAGACTAAATTGTGAAGGTTTTCACCTGCTCGGTGATCGGGATCAAGCCGACGGTCAGGGGTAGAACGATGCGAATCTGCACGAGCAAACATCACTACTATTATTAACAAAACATATACAAGAAATCGTACTTAACTTTATGCTCGGCGTATTGCCCATCAGTGATAGTACTTCTTCAGATTATGGACATTCCACGGTCGGGGCAACTGTCTCTCGTCTAGGTCTTCCAAGAAGTAAGCCCCGGTGCCGGCCATCGCAGTCACTCTGTAGGGCCCCTCCCACGTCTGCGCCAATTTCTCGGCATTAGTGTCTCGCATGTTGCCCACGGCTCTTCTGAGAACCAAATCTCTGGCAACAAACTCCCTCGTTCTTATGTCTCGATTGTATCTCCGGGTGAGCTTCTGCTGATATTCCGTAAGTCGTATAGTCACCATTTCGCGGCATTCGTCCACCTTGTCCAAGCATCCTACCATCATCTCGTCATTTTGGGCGGGATTGAATCCCGCTACTCGCGCACTGCACAGACTCACCTCGGTAGGTATCACGACTTCCGCTCCGTATGTGAGAGAGAACGGGTCTCCCCGGTGGACCTTCTAGGAGTTGTGTGGTATGCCCACAAGACTTTGGGCAGCTCCTCGGCCCAGTTTCCCTTCGCACCCTCCAGCCTTTTCTTCAGCCCATTCACAATTACTTTATTTACGGCCTCGGCTTGACCATTGCTCTAGGGATACGCTGGAGTTGAGTACCTGTTTTTGATACTGAGACCACCACAGAATTCTCGGAATGCCCGGCTGTCAAATTGTAGCCCATTCTCTTATATAAGCGAGTTCGGCACCCCAAACCTTGTGATTATATTCTTCCACACGAATTTCTTTACATCCACATCTCGTATATTGGCCAAAGCTTCCGCCTCCGCCCATTTGGTAAAATAGTCGACGGCCACCAGAACGAACTTCCGACCACCAGTCGCCCGGGGGAATGGGCCGATGATGTCCAGCCCCCACTATGCAAAAGGCCAAGGACTGCTGATTGGGTTCAGATGGCCCGCGGGCTGATGGATTAGAGGGCATGCTTCTGACACTGTTCGCATTTAAGCATATACTCGGCAGCATCCTTCTGCATTTGAGGCCACCAAAATCCTTGAGTCATTGCCCGGTGTGCCAATGAACGTCCCCCCACATGGCCGCCGCACACTCCACCGTGAAGCTCGGCCAAGAGCTCACCCACCTTCTCTGGGCGTAAACACAAAAGGTATGGCCCTCTGAAGGACCTTCGATACAAAGTCCGATCTTCCGATAGCCAATATCGATGAGCCATTCTACGGATCCTGCTGCCCTCCTTTTTGTTACTCGGTAGTCGGTCCTCTGCCAGGAAGTCGATGATGGAGTCGATCCAGCACGGCGCAAGGGTTGTGACGGCTGCGTCGATCCCTGCAGTTCCCGACTCACTCAGTACCCTCACGCTCGGCTCTGAAACCAGCTCGACTTTAATTAGCCGCGGTATCTCTTCGGCTACTGACGACGCCAACGTGGCGAGGGAGTCAGCGTGTCTGTTTTGCGTTCAGGCCACCTGGAAAACCTTCACCGTGCCGAAGCCGGCCATAACCTGCTTCGCCTTTTCCAGGTACGCTTTCATCCGGAGATCTCAGGCTTCAAAACTGCCCTGCACCTGATTAACCACCAGGCGCGAATCTGAATACACGTCAACTTCCCGAGCCCCTAAACTCGAAGCTGTCCTCAGTCCAGCCAGAAAAGCCTCTTATTCTGCCTCGTTGTTGGATGCTTTGAAACCCAACCTAAACGAGTGCTCTAACCGTATTCCTTCTGGGGTGATTATGACAACCCCTGCACCGGCCCCTGTGGAGCTCGACGCACCGTCCACGAATACCTTCCACGGGTGAACCTCTAGACAGCAAACCATCTCCCCTTTCAATTTAGGCGAAAACTCGGCGATGAAATCTGTAAGGACCTGGCCCTTCACCGAGCTTCGGGGTTTGTACCGTATGTCGAAAGAACCAAGTCGAGTTCCCCATTTTGCTATTCGGCCTGTGAAGTCTGACCTCTTTAATAGTGACTGCAAGGGATACTCGGTTAGGACGTATACTGTATGAGCCTGAAAGTAGTGCGGCAGCTTCCTGGTGGCATGTATTAGGGCTAACACAAGCTTCTCCAAGGGTAAGTATCTCGTCTTGGCATTAACTAGAGTTTTGCTGATGTAGTACACGGGTTGTTGGATTCCTTTGTCCCTCAGTAGCACAACACTCACGGCGTGCTCAGATACCGCCAGATACATGAATAACTCCTCACCCGGCTCTGGTGCCGTAAGCATGGGCGCCCGCGCCAAATAATTCTTCAGATCCATAAAGGCCTTGTCGCATTCTTCGCTCCACCGAAATCCAGTCCATTTCTTCAACAGTTGGTAGAATGGTCGGCAGCGATCCGCGAATTTGGAGATGAACCGATTAAGGGCAGCTAGCATCCCGGTCAACACTTGCACTTCCTTCGGGTTACTCGGCGGCTTCAGTCTTTTTACTGCTTCAATTTGGTCGGGGTTGACCTCAATTCCCCGCATAGTGATCAGGTACCCCAGGAACTTTTCGGCCCCCAAGCCAAATGCGCACTTCTCCGCATTAAGGCGCAACTTGTGTTGTCGGGGAACTTCGAAAACCACCTGAAGGTCCTCCATGTGCAGTACTTCCTGTTTGCTATTCACCACCATGTCGTCGATGTACACTTCGACTGTATGCCCTATCTTGTCTCGGAACATTCTCATCATCATTCGTTGGTATGTGGCCTCGGCGTTCTTTAGTCCGAAGGGCATCATCGTGTAGTGATAATTGGCCTCCGGGGAGATGAACGCCGTTTTCTCTTGATCCTCGGGCACCAGGGCGATTTGGTGATACCTTTGGAAAGTATCTAGAAAGCTCATCCTCGGGTGCCCATACGTGGCGTCCACCAACTGATCAATCTTTGGCATGGGAAAAGGGTCTTTCGGGCAGGCTCGGTTCAGATCTGTGAAATCCACGCAAACCCTCCACTTGTCGTTCTTCTTCTTCACCACCACGGTGTTTGCCAACCAATCCGGGAAGAAGATTTATCTAATTACCCCAGCATCCTTCAGTCTTCGAACTTCCGCTTTCACCGCCTCAGCGTGCTCCCAGGCCGATCTCCTCGGCCTCTACTTCTTAGGAGTGAACGAGGGGTCGACCTCAAGTCTATGGACGATGAACTCGGGATCTACCCCGGGCACCTCATATGGACTCCATGCAAACACATCGACATTCTGGATTAGGAGTAGCAACATTTCTACTTTTTCCTGGCCCTCCATGCTCTCCCTAATTTGGAAGTACTTGTCTACGTCTGGAAATACTTTTACCTTGAGCATATTCTCGGCGCGCGCGGCCCCCTTCTCCTCTTGCGGGTTCTGTAATTGCTATAAAGGAGTCCCCGATGACGAACATTTGAGCTCGGCTTGTTCCTTTTGGTCGGTCTGCTCTTTCTTCCAATCGACCATGGTGACTAAACATCGCCTGGCCACCCGTTGACTTCCTCGTATCACGGTGATACCATAATCGGTGGGAAACTTGACTTTCATGTGTAGAGTGGACGGGACAGCCCCCATTGCATGGATCCATAGTCTTCCTAGTATTGCCGTGTATGGGGAGAACGAGGCAACTATTATGAACTTTACCACTACCTCCTTGCCCCCCATGTCCACGGGTAGAGAAATTTGCCCCTTAGGAATTACCACTTTCCCGTCGAACCCAACCAAGGGTGTGCCGTACTTTGAAAGATCCTCGTTCCTCAACCCGAGCCCACTGAAGAGGTCTGGGTACATAACCTCAACCCCACTCCCCTGGTCTATCATTATTCTCTTCACAATGAAGCCGCCTATCCTGGCCGAGACTATCAATGCGTCGTCGTGCAGCTGAATTGTTCCTTCCAAATCACTATCGTCGAAAGCGATCGGCTCTCGGGTGGGTCTCATCTTCTTTGCGGCAGGAGGCTTGTCTGTACTTCCTTCAACTGATACTACTATCAACACCTCTTTCAACCTTGCCGTAGCGAGGCCCCTCGGGGCGACGTGGATAGCATCAATTACCCCAAGAGGGGGTGGAAGGGGGTTCCCTCTCTATGGGGTGCCCTGCCCTGCTCCTCGATTCCCGGCATCCGTCACAAACTCCTTTAGATGCCTAGCCTTAGCCAGCTGCCCGAGCTGATCCCTCAACACTCGGCATTGCTCGGTGGTGTGTCCCCTGTCTTTATGGTAGGTGTAGTATAGGTTCTGATTCCTCCTAGAGGGGTTGCCAGCCATCCGGTTTGGCCACCTGAAATATGGCTCGTGTTTAATCTTGTCCACAATTTTGTGGACGGGCTCCTTGAACGTCACGTTCACCTCTCCTACTGGTGCTTCTGGTTCTTGAATCCTCAAATTCCCCCGTGCCCTCGGTTGAAAACAGCTTTGCCGAGGACGATCTGTCATCTGCGCCTTGCCTTTGCTTTGTATTCTGTCATCTTCCAGCCGTTTGTATTCTTCAATGTGCCTCATTAGTTGCCTCAGCCCTGATTCCTCAGGCAATCCCATTCTAAAAGTGCTTGTGGCAATCTTCTCGTTCCCTCCGCCGATCTCGTTGTAGAGCTCCTAGTATCGGCTAGCATAATCACGAAGGGTTTCCTCTGCTCTCATCTTCATGGATAGCAGCGCGTCCACCGGTTGCGGCTCCCGGCTGCATGTTACGAATCGGGTCCCGAACTCCTGTATCAGCTCTGCGAAACTGTGGATGGAGCCCTTGCGCAGCCCGTTGAACCACCTTAAAGCCGTGGGACCAAGGCTGGAGGGAAAAACCTTGCACATCAGAGCATCATTGCGGGTATGTAGAGACATCATCTGGATATAGTGGCTGACATGCTCCACCGGGTCCGTTTTCCCACCATATGAATTGAAAGGTGGGCGCGTAAATCTGTCCGGCATTGGCGCCCGCTCAATGTTCGCTGAGAACGGGGATCGAGTTGCCCTGCGCAGTGCACGGCTCATCGCATCCATGGCCGCATTCTTTGGCCGTCTCTCCTCTAGAGAATCCGAGCCTCGATCTTCATACTCCCGTGAATGAGAGCGATTTCGTCGTCGACGAGATTCCCTTGAATGTGAACGGTCTCGGCGCCGACGGGACTCTCTTGAGTGTGAATGCTCCCGGTGGTGGTGGGATCCTGATTGATTCGATCCCATTCCGCGTCGTTCTTCCCCGGCGTCAGGCCTTCTCCGTCGGTTGTCTTGATCCATCCTGCGGCGCTCGTTTCTTGCTTCCAACTCCAGGTTTTGTACTAACCTGCGCAGCCGTTCAAGCTCCTCATCTCTCTCGTCAAACTGGCTGCGCCCTGAAGCATCAGACACTGTCCTATGCGTTTGATATGACCATTCTCTAAGGTCAGACCGTTCTTCCAATTGTTCGTAAGCCCGATCTTTGCGTCTCTTCTACCTCTGTTCCCGCCAGGTGGATCCTCGGGAAGATCTTGCCGAGCCACTCTCGGCATTACTTCTAGACATCTTCCTGCGCACGAGTCTCGGCGGAACCACTACTTAGTAGGAGTTTCCCACAAACGGCGCCAATTGTGCGCGCCCAAAAATGAAGCCTCTGGGGCTGGGCCTCACTCGGACTCACAACTTATTTGTATGATGGGTTTGGATTTCCTACATTGGGTCCTCCTTGGCACTGAGACTCAATGAGATCACTTTTCTCTTCTCAAGGGTCTGGATCACCTTGTTCTCACTCTGCTCCCTATCTATCTCCCCCTCTTTTACAGTCAATTTTCCAACCCCTATCTTCCCCACACTTCTCGTATTTATAGTTCAAAGTTGGTGGAGAGGTCATGGTCACTTATCAATTAGTGCAACAAGCGGTCCAGTATTATCGATCATAAGTGGGTGGTTAGGTGGGAGTGGGAAGCGGTGAGAATGGCTTTGGAACTTGGTTCCCACTTCCGCAACTATTCTCGGCAGCGGCACCTCCTGAGGCACGGCCGAATATGTAAAGGACGGGGTGTTTCGAACGTCGCTTCTTCATCATTACTCGGGACAGTATTGCCGAGAAATGATGAAGTGGCAAAGCTCGGGCCAGCAGCACGTGTGGCTTTGGGATGGGCCGCTAGGTAGAAAAAGATTGGCTTTATGGGCCATACATCCAGGCCAATGTCCCAGGCCCAAATGGGCCCTAGTGCGGGGGCCGTACAAATATTATTTTATATAAATGGAGAAGGAAAAAAAAATTTACACCCCCATTCCATGAAACACATGTAACATTAAGTTTAAATTTTTATATAAGTTTAGAATTATAGCATTTTTATTTTCTTTCCAAATATAAGTGTAATGCCTACATTATTGAAACTTGTATTTTAAATATTTATCATTTTTATTACTTTTTTAGGGCTATATCTTTAATTTCTAAAATCTATTTTGCTTATATTTTTTAGCCTAAAGCTAAAGAGATTGATCCAAATAAAATAAAATTTCATTATTTTCAACCCAAAAATTAAGAAAAAGAGAAAAAGAATTTTGATCACAAAACTGAAATGGAAACCTACAAAATAATCAATTTAATGCCCAATTAACCCAAAATGGACCGAAGCGGACTGATTGACCCTAATGGACCCGAGAGGACTGAATTTGACCGATTCAAAATAGAAGTGGACCAAACTGCACCAAAATGGACCGAATGGACTGAATTAGACCAAATGAACTGCAGTGGACCAAAATACTACGCTGATGTGTATTAAAAAGAGTGTAGTAAAAATAAATATTACACTTCAATTTTTAGATATTATATAAATAAATTTCGCATATATTACATATTATAGCTTTACATTTGAATTTATGATCTGGCAATTGTATAACTATCTTGAAAATAGTGTTTCTAGCATATATGGACATTTACCTTGAAACTGATCTTTTGATAGGAAATGGACTAAGTAGCTTCATCTTAAAACGATAATCTAGACCAACAGCAGCAAAAATAAAAAGAAAAAGATTCCACCATGAAATTAGTTTAATTAGTAACATGGATTGATATGTAGTTACTCAGTTAGTTGAGAGTAATAATTTTACATGATTGTGAGAGAGGACAACAAAAGGGTGTCATTCCTACTTCCTATTACCTACATGGAATGAGCATCACCTCAAAATTCCCAGTAAAATAATTTCAATAATAAAACATAGTACTAATAAGTTATGAGCAATTGGTATGAAAGACGCAAGAAAAAAAATCAAAATTTTCCTCACAGTTTGTCAAAGTCTAAACATATGATTGGACCGATGCCACTTTTGTTTAAGTCTATCCCCATCCCATTATCCAATTTAAAAAATATATTATATATATAATTTATTTTTCATTATATATTAATCATAAGAAACTATATGTCACAGTTGTGAATAAGGTTGTGAGCTTGTTTAGTTGATTATTTTAAAACTTATCTTCATCAATTCAAAACAAAATATGATTGGACTTATGTGTGTGTGTATATATATATATATTTGTTAGAATTGATTTTTTTGATAAATTTTTGGGTTATAGTGGTTCCTTGGGTTGATTTTTGGAAAGAGGAAAAATAATATTTAAATGGAATGTATATAAAGTATTAAGACTAGTGGTTTAAGAATAGTAAATTAGTTGAAGTAATAAAAGAAAAATTTTTGAGGTCAATTTAACTAAGAGTAAAGTTAAATTAGAGTATTGGTTTAAGAAATATTTTTATAAATTATTTATTAGAGAAGAATAAAATAACTGATTTTTTTTACAACTTTTTATATTTCCCAATGAAATTTGTATATATCAAAGTTTTCTTACAATAGTTCATTAATAAATGTCCTAAGAACACCCATCAACTGACCCACTAACTAAAACTGCATTAAATTTGATACTAATGCTCTAATGCTCTAAGCTTAGCCAAGTTCATAGATCACAATCCTCCAGTGTTAAAAGCATTCGTAGCAGCCGTTGCAAAAATTATGCCATTTTGCCACACCAAAAGTCTACTTTATTATTTTACCACATCATCTTACAATATCCCATTTATCAGATGTTCTATATTTTTACCACTTCATTTAAATATTATTTCTTAATTCTTTTTAATTCTTATTTTATTCTTTCTTTATTGTTTGTTCAACGGTAATATTTGTCATATTTTCAAATCTCATCAATTCTAACGATAACATTTTCAAACAATACTCTTAATTCTTTTTTTTGGAGAAACCGGATAGCCTGGGCTTTATTGAAAGAACCTCAATGGCCATCAAATGTAACTAGAGGCGCAATGTCAGCTGGGATGTAATCCAGCCACACCTGCTGCCCTGTACAAAGTTTGGCCTTTTTTGCTAAAGCATCAGCCACAGTATTACATGCATGACAAAATTCTGAAAACTGAAAATACTCTTAATTCAACTGTCATATTTTTAAAAATTAATATTTTCTTAAGCATTTAAAAATAAAAATAAAAATAAAAAAACTTAGAACCTGTCACCTTCAAAAAAAAAACTCAGAACCTGGGGACTTCAAAGTTCAAAAAACCTCAGAACCAGTCACCTTAAAAAAAAAAAAAATGTTGAACTTGTCACTGAGTGAGAGCAAATGAGCAAAAGAAGCTGTCTCCTGTATCAAAGAACTCAAACTGATCAAAACAACACCTATCCAAAAACCAAGAACTCAGAAAGATACTGAGTTTGAACAAACCACAAGGCTAGATAACAAAACTCAAGCACAAACAGGTTCTGAGCACAACCGGGCTATATAGAACAACAAGTAACGCATGCACCCAGATAACACCAAATACCAAGGCTCATATCAAAAGCCAAAAATATATGCAATCTAAAAGCCAACCTATCAAGTTGAAGTTGTTTCAACTGAACTAAACTACCAATGTAATCCATAGAAAACTTACACAAATAACTCATATCCAATAACATTAACTCACACAGAACCTATTGAATTAAACATAGTTGAGCTTGCCACTTCCTTGATGACAAATGGTACTTAAATTTAACACAACAAAACAATTGGCTAATACTAAACTTAACACAACAAAACAACATAGCCAATGAGTTTAATGGTAGCTTCATAAAAACAAAATGAAACAAATAAACCAAATCAAAAGTTTTAATGGCAACTCCATAAAGAAGAGGAGACAAATAAACAAAACCAAAAGTTTTCATGACTCTCCTTGTAATTGCCATAAATGTTCAACAAGATTCATTTGGAGTTGAGAATGAACTTCTCGATCCCTAATGCATTGATGAACTTGAATGAACTCCGTAAATTCATTTGTTGGCTCATGTGACATTGGTGTACATGAAATCTCATCAATTTGTTCATAATCTAAGTCCACTGCTTCAGCTTCATCTCGCTCATCTTCAATAATCATGTTATGAAGAATTATGCATGCTTTCATAATGTCTTGTAGTGTTTCATGATAGAAAAACCGTGCAAGTCCACGTACAATTGCAAATCGTGCTTGAAGCACTCCAAATGCACGCTCTACATCCTTCCTATATGCCTCCTGAGCTTTTGCAAATAATTTTCTTTTTGCTCCTAGTGGCCTTGGGATTGTCTTCACAAATGTTGACCATTGTGGATATATGCCATCGGCAAGATAGTATCCCATTGTGTAATCATGACCATTGATTGAGTAATTAGTTGCAGGAGCACGTCCTTGTGCAAGCTCAGAAAATACATGAGACCGCTCCAACACGTTAATATCATTATTTGACCCAGGTAACCCAAAAAATGAGTGTCATATCCAAAGATCATATGAAGCCACTGCTTCCAAAATAATACTTGGCTCACGAATATGACCACAATACATCCCTTTCCATGCAGTTGAACAATTTTCCATTTCCAATGCATGCAATCAATACTTCCTAACATGCCTGGAAATCCACGGTTTTGGCCATGGGCTAACAATCTAGCGATGTCTTCATTGTTTGGTGACCTCAAGTATTCCTCTGAAAAAATAGCAACCACTGCTGCAACAAATTTTTTCAAACTGGTTATTGCAATGGTTTCTGCTATTCTCACATATTCATCCATAAAATCAGTTGCTACTCCATAAGCAAGCATCCTAAGTACAACGGTCATCTTTTGAAGGGGAGATAGACCAAGCTTTTTGGCAGCATTTCTTTTTTGGGTAAATAGCAACCACTGCTGCAACAAATTTTTTCAAACTGGTTATTGCAATGGTTTCTGCTATTCTCACATATTCATCCATAAAATCAGTTGCTACTCTATAAGCAACATCCTAAGTGCAGCGGTCATCTTTTGAAGGGGAGATAGACCAAGCTTTTTGGCAGCATTTCTTTTTTAGGTAAAGGTTCATGAGCTTCTACCTTAGATAGGATTCGGAGAAAAAAAGAACGTCTCATTCGAAATCTCCTTCGAAATAAGTTGGGAGGATATACAGGTTCTTCGGCAAAGTAGTCATCATAAAGCCTTCTATGGCCTGCCTAATGATTACGGTCGATATATCGACGATGCTTACGTTGTGATGTCGAACCCGCGAGAAGTTTTATAATTATCTCATCTTCATCTAAGTCATCATCAAGCAATTCACGAAAAAAAGAACGACCCATGGAGATAAACTATAAGAAAACATTAGAAACCAATTATCAATATAGATGCCATTATCATAATATGAAATGAAATCAATAACTTTAAAAGAAGGTTTGATTGCAATATCTTATAAAAGAAGGATAAGCACATGTCATATAAAATCTATAATCTATAATGTGAGTCTAGCCAAACGGCAATATAGACCTATTTAAATTTGGGCCTTGTTCTCTAAGATATCAAATTTGCAAGTTTACACATCATTATATCGTGAAGGAATTAAAGAGTAAGAAAAATAGAGAAACAATTCACACAATATGATTAAAATGCAACCTAATCCAATTCTAACTTCAGTCATTTCAAAGAAATGGACCTTTTGTATAAGCTAAAAATACAGCTTCTAGATCATATTTCTTCAAAGGCTTGATTGCAACCAAGAAAATACTACTAGTCCTAGCCTTCTAGGAAAACCACATACTCCACCATAAAATCTTTTAAATCTTTAGTGCATTAAATATCGGTGGAACCTGTAGCAGGCCCCATTTAAAGTGATCTTAGGTTGTTGAAGCCTCCTGTTAGCTCAATCATAAACTTGAAAGCCTTCACACATTTTAGAAGGACAAATATTTGTACCATCATACAATCTAAAGCCACTGCCCTTCAAATGTCTCCATCTCAAGCTCAAACTAATTACCTTTCTTTATAAAAGAAAGCACCTATGCTATTATATTGTTCAAAAGCTCTGTATTAGCATATTTATGTTGTCTTTTTAGCACAACAATTTACCCCCTAAGCTACAAGCTGATACATTAGCACAAATTATATGTCAAGGATAAACAAACTTCATGAATCAACAATTGTATTATTATTTAGGTTTCTAATATAGACCATCACAATGGGGCTATAAAACAACACCAAAAAATATTCCAAAGGGAAAAAACATTCAAGTAAGACAAGTACTGTCAGCAAATTACAAATCTATGATAGTGCTCACAAGCACTTATGATCATTTTAAACGAAAAGGTTAAATATGTAACCATGACCTGCTCAATTTCCCTCTTTTTTTTTTTTTTGAGAAATTATTTCCCACTAAAATTAGAAAGAACGCTAATGATACAATTTTTACTCTCCAAATTAACAATTAAAAACAATGGGTCATCAACAAATGATAAAAAAAAAAAAGCAATGCATAGTGTCTGATCCACAATGCAACCACTCAATCCACAACCACTTGCACCATTTTCCAGTCATAGAAACTACACAGGAACAACAAAACTGTGAAATCTTTATACAAAAACCAGTTCAAATTTCTCATATTCCATCACTTGCTCAGCAAACAAATAGAGCATCATTGAAGAACATACAAAATTAAAAATTAAAAAAAAATTGTGTAATTATTTAAAGCCAAAAAAGGTTCATAACTTTTTACACAAAATGAATTGATGACAAGATCTAAGAACTACCCAGGTAACCAAATTCAGAGAGAAACAATGAAAACATATATTTGTGGTCCATTTGATTGAAAATATACGTAACTTACAGTTGCCATCGCATTTCATTTATTTATTTATTTTTGTTGATAATCAATTGAATTTTATTAAGCAACAAGCTGAAAAACCAGCCACAGCTGCAATAGAGCAAACAACTCCCAACAACCAAATAACAGTATCTAACTACACAACCAAGATTGACTACCCATATACGCAGGCCAGGGACAAATTCCCAGCAACAAACAAACCAAAATACAAGATAATGCAAAGCTAAACAACCACATATCCACTTGGCAAATAGCAGGAAGAAAAATCTGCAAAAGCTGGAGAGTTGTACAGGTTTTTTTGTAATATAAATTCAAACATAGAAAATACACGACATTTTATGTAAGCTAAAATGTTAGGATTACTTACATGGCAGTGGCATACCAGAATCTACAACGAAATCACATAATAAAAGAATCAAGACCTTTTGCTAAGATCACAAAATACACATCAAGGCCTAAAATCAGCTACACCCAAAAAATGCCACAAAATACATATCACGACCTAAAATTAGTTACTACCAAAATAAGGTTGAAACAAGACATCACCAACATCATCTCAACCCAACGAATGACTTGATCTTTGCTTTGCAAGGATTTCCTTTTTGAGTCTATCATAAAAAGTTCTTTGGTCTTCGTTCATGCCACTTGTGTCTAGCATCATAATTCTTTCATTCTCTTTCAACTCTTGCAAGCGAACCTTTTCTGCTTTGATAAGTACTTTCTCTTTTTCGGCTGCACAACCTTCTTCAAGAATTTTCTTTTTCTTTTTCAAATATTCCGTTGCAATATCTTTCCCATCATCTTTTCTCTTTCGATTATCATTTTCAGCTTTTCTACCTATTGGCCTCTCGAAATCCATAATGCCATCAAACCCCCCTCCTTGATCTATTGAATCTAGAGTTTGAGGCATTTCTTTTCTTGAATCTTCCCTAGGCATAGTAGATGCCCACTTTGGAAAATCCTTCAAGATTAGCCAACAATGTTCAAATTGAAAAACGGAACCGTGAATTTCTTTAAACAATTCCTTTGCTTTCTCAATCTAAAAAAAATTAAATAAATATAACATAATTAGTTTCTTCAAACAATTCATTTGTGTTGTAAACCTAAAAAAATTAAAGACCATTGCAAAATTTATACCTTGTCATGAGCCATGGTTCCACTTTCATTCTTTGCTTCAATTTTAGCTAAGGACCCAACAAATTTAACTGTTTCCCTATTAATCGTTGCCCATTGGGTTGTTAGGGATGCAACACTACGTGTAGAATCAGTCTTGTGGTCTGTAAAGTATTTTGCAACTTTGTCATAAAATGTTGTTTTATGTTGCTCATTACCATACACAGGATCGACACTGGTATTGAGCCATGCTGCTACAAGTAGCTTGTCTTCCTCAGCACTGAAGTTGACACCACGTGCTGGTTTTTTCTTAGAAGTGGCAACTTCATCATTCAGTGGAGAATCTTCGACTAACTGGGGACTACTTTCAGATACATCGAAAAGTTCATCCTCAAGATTAATATTCCCCCGTACGAGAACAGTGAATGATGAATAATTTCTTGAGTCCATGCTCTAAATAGATATGGAGATTGCTTGTTCTGGTTTGTTAATTACAACTAAATATATCATTACTAAACTTTATCAATGTATCTCTCTAGCAAAATTTGTCAAACTCAAAATGTGAGCCCTCATCAAACACATGCACATGTGAGAGTCGAGCCCCCCAATACATGAGGCGTGGATTCACACAGACACTTGTGAATCCACGCCTCACTCTTTAAGGAAGGTGATCATTATGACTGCCTATGTGACTAAGTCACCACATGGGTTTATATCATATTTTACTTTGACCAAGGCAAAAGCATCATTTTTAATGATGAATTATTTTCATTAAGTTGGTTGACTATCTCAAAAAATACTTTTGCCTAATATTAACATGAAGTAATTCCCACAACATATAATAAGAAATTCTTGTTTTGACTTGTCCTGGCCGGAGCAACTTTTTTTAGTTTCTGATTGAGATAGTTCCTATGTCATACATTGTGTTTTAACTTTGTTTGCATTTGATTATGGATTAAACTAAAGCTTAGTGACACTTATATTAACATTGACCATTATTCTGCTGATTAGCTATCATTGTCATGGGCTTACAAGATTTTTAAACTTGGTCCGGCAGAAAGACTAGATACATAAAAATGTATGATGTATGATACCCCTATTATTTAAAAAAAAACATAGGATATACTCTTGAGAGTTTTTTGTTTTGTTTTGTTTTTAAGAATAAGTAGACTATATTAAGGTTAGAGACAAGAGCAACAGAGAAGATTGTCGGATAGATTAGGCAGAACAAATACATATGGTTTTAGCACAGCAAACAGCACATATGAACTAAGAAGATAGAGAGAATCAAAAGTAGACACTGAAATACCGAGAGAATCACAGAGAAGACGGAGTACTAACCTGTACGGTGAATCGATGAAATAGTATCGCCCAAACAGAGTAAGACCAGTAAGCTATTCCTGTCGTGATTCTCGTGCACAGATTTCACCAGGACCTCTTTCACGAAACCAGAAGTCCACTCACAAAGTTCTTGCACCAAGAATTGATTCAAAGAGCCTACTCTTTGATGAGACAAGGGCTCGGTCAGTTCACCGAGATATAGAACAGAGAGGAGAGACCCACAACCCAGACGCACAACCCAGAGACCTATGCCCACGCCGATCACAATCGGAAATCACAACTAGACCCACAATCGGAAATCACAACCACAACCCAGACCCACAACTAGACCCACGCCGATAGAACAGAGAGGAGAGAGCGAACAAAAGGGGGAAAAAAACCGGTGAAGGATATAGATCAGTGATGGTAGAAAGGAAATCGGTGGTGGCTCATATTCATGGATGGGAAGAGAATAGAGCAACAGGGAAGAGGGAAGAAGAAAGAGAATGGGAGAGTGGAGATGGAGATGGAGGCGATGAATACTGAATAGCTGAAGGAGAAGATGAAAGAGATAAGAGAGTGAAAGAGGAATAAAAAATTAATAAATTCATATGCCACAGCTTACCGTACCGTTGCAAATTTGTGATTGTACTGTAGCATGTTGTAAAAAATATGGCATTTAAAACATCTGATAAATGGGGTCAAACTTGGTTCAGTGTGAGATATGTGCCAAATATTTAGCATTTGGCACATATCTCACATCTGCTGTGGGTGCTCTTAGAGCATTACCATTAGATGTGCTAAATGTGCCAAATGCCAAATATTTGGCACATTTAGCACACCAAACACAAAAACAACCTCTCATGAGGTGTGCTAAATGTCTCAAAAATATGAGACATGCTACAGTACGCTCTCAAATATGAGAGCGTACGGACAGCCATGCCATTTCACTGTTGGCATATTTAATTCTTTTTTCTCTCCCCTCCTCTCAGTTCTCTCTCTCTCTCGGTCATTCTGAAACCAATCTCTCTCTCTCTCTCTCTCGCTCTCGCTCTCTCTCTCTGGGGCACTCTCATCGCACTCTCATCGCCACGCCCACGCCCACGCCCACGCCGTCTCATCGCCGTCTCGCCACGCCCAAGCTCGCCACTGATCACTGACCCACTTTGCAACGAAGAGGAACTCCGGTGTGAAGGAAACGGTGGCCGGGAGTGAAAACTTCCATCGCCGTCTCGCCACGCCGTCTCGCCATCGCCGATCTCGCCGCGGTGTATGTCCGATTCAGTTTATGATGTTAGTGTAATTTGTAATTAATTTTATAATTGATTTGGTGGATTTGGGATGTGGGTTTGTTTAATTTGGTGGATGTGGGTTTGTGCGCCGGTGGTGGGTTTGGTGGATGTGGGTTCGATCTCTCTGGTTGTGTTTTTTTTTTTTCTTTTTTTTGAGGTGAAGCCGATCTCTCTGGTTGTGTTTTTTTTTTTTTTTTTTTTTTTTTTTTGAGGTGGCGTTGGTGGATGTGAGTTTGTGCCGGTGGTGGCTGTCGGTGTTGTTGCGGCAGTGGTTGTTGGTGGCTGTTGTTGCGGCAGTATAGGTTGTTGTTGTTGTTGTTGTTGTTGAGGACGAGGATGAGGATGAGAATGAGAATGATAGGGAGAAACCGTTTGAAGTTTTTTTTTTTAATGGTATTTTAATGTGATGGATATATTATTTTAATGTATGGGATTGAAAAATAGAACATCTGATAAATGAGATGTTGTAAAATGATGTTGTAAAATAGTAAAGTAGGCTTTTGATGTGTCAAAATGACATTTTTTATGCAACGGCTGATGAGAATGCTCTTAAGCACCTTTTTTTGAAAGAGCATGTTATCCACTAAGTACCTAAAATACCCACGAACTCCCCACCTCTTCTCGCTTCAAAGCCAGGGACCTCATGGTAAATTCGCTAGGAAGCTTTTTCCTTAACCTCTTGGCATTTCTCTGTAACTAACAACCCATCCCCAAACCGCCAAAACTAACAAACCCGCCAAAACCATTCTCAAATCTCAACCGTACGTCCTTAATCCAAAATCCAACGCCCCAAATTCAAATATCCCCAAACAATCCTTGTGCTTGTTACATCAACCAATCAGAGCACACCTCTTGGATAATTCAATTCCCTCTTAAGCTTGCTCACACTCCTATTTATATAAACCCTATTTCTCTGATCAGTCACAACACAAAAAATAAAAACTCTCATTTCTTCAACAATATATTCCAAGTTCCAAAAGCAATGAATGTGGATGATATTACTGTAGTTGCTGTTAGGGATGTGGAGGAAAGTGGTCCTGTGAAGCCCGTGTGCACATTCAAATACGTGGGTCAAGTAGCCCTCCACATTTTTGTGGAAGTTGCAGGGGCCAGTGCAGAAAACGTCAAGGTTCAGTTCATTCGAAGGCCAATGGAAACCACAGAATTGATCCTCGAAGCCATGGTAGTGCGTCCGGTCAGGGGATTCCGCCACTACTTCGCGATAATACCTATCCCTCGCCATTCCTACACCAACATGAGCTGTAATGTTGCAAACGGGGAGATTCATATATGTCTTTCTTTTGTAGAAAGGCCTCTCAGTTAAATTTGGCGTACGTCGACGTCGATCTCATCTGAGCATAAAGAAACAAAAGGAAATAACTCTACAGTTTATGTTTTTAGGGATTTTTTTTTTTTTTTGTTGAAAAACAATGAAGTACGTATGTAATGTAGTGTCAAGTGTCAATTGCCTCGCTAGTAGCTAGGCTGGCTTAGTTTGTCCATTTTCTCTGTGAAAGAAAGCTGAATGAATGAATGAATGAGCGTTGGTTATTGAAAAAACAAATGGTGAATGTTAGATGTTTATGATTGTTGTTTTATTTTAATGCTTGATACTTATTAAATTGTTGAGTTTGAAAGGGTGGCCATTATTCTTGCTACGATTTTGTACCTAAAGCTACGTTGTGTGAATTTGGATAGCATGCCTGGTGCCAATATATATATATATATACCGTAATAGGGAATAAGAGAGTGAGCCTTGTACCTATTTGTAGATCCCTAATTAGTATTGTTGAATACATTATAGGGTTTTGAAAGGTCAATGCAATCTGCTATATCGCGTTTTAGCCTAAGGGCTAATATATAAACCTCGTTTTTCGTATGAAAAATATATGTTTTTTTTTTGTAATTAAATATATAAAATATATATTAACAAATTTTCAATGTGACTCAAATTATCCTTAAACCTACTTTTAAGTTTTTATATTTGGACGAGCACTCCAGTTGTGATCAAATAAAAATGGATAAGAGGCTCGGAGTGACGTGAATGTAATTTTGCCAAACTTGAGCTCATTACTAAACAAAATTATATATTTAAATTTGATTCATTATCTTATTAAGTAAACCTAAACTTGTTTATGAGCTAATTAATTAACTTATAAAGTATAATATTATATACAGTTAAATTAAGTCTCATGTTCTTATATATCCTTCTATATACCAAAAGACCTTGCGGCCATATAGCAAATTGCATTGACAAGAAATATATATATAATATACATAAGTGTACATATGGTATATAATAAGCATAGTTTACTAATTCTGCGTAAAGGACTAAGGTCTTTCACCTAAGATCTTTTTTGGCTGGTGAAGTTCAGTTCACAATCTTCCAATGCTTGGCTCTTTTTGGAAAAGCATATGCACAAAGTACCTAAAATACCCATACACTCCCCTACCCCCTCTGTTCAAAGCCACGGACGTCGTGGTAAATTCACTAGGAAACCATTCGACGGCCATTAACAAACTCAACCTCTCGGCATTTCCCTGTAATAACTAACAACCAATCCCCAAATCGCCAAAACTAACAAACCCCCCCAATTCGGCAATTCCATCCTCCCCTGCCTAAACCATTCTCAAATCTCAGCCATTCTTAATCCAAAATCCAACGCCCCAAATTCAAATATCTCCACACGATCCGCGTGCTTGTTACTGCATCAACCAATCAGAGCCCACCCTTTCCCTTTGGATAATTAAATTCCCTCTCACTTACACAGTCACACTCCTACATATATAAAACCCCTTCCCCATATTCTCTCATTCTCTCACAGTCACAACACACAAAACCAAAATCTTCAATTCCAAATTCCGAAAGCAAAATGAATGTGAATGTTCTGCCACACCACACTGCTTGTGCTCTTTATGTGGATGACACTGGTCCTGTGAAGCCAGTGTGCAAATTCAAATACAGCAGTCAGTACCTCTTTTTTTGTGTGGAAGCTGCAGGGGCCGCTCCAGAAAACGTCACTGTCTACGTCGATCCAAATCCAAAGCCGATGCAATTGGTCATTGATGCAGTGGCACGGCGACGTCCACTCAGGGGAGACCGCCGTTACTCCGCCAAAATACTTGTCCCTACCCATCGCTACAGACTTGATCACATAGGCTGGACTGTTCTTAATGGGGAGATTTATATCTGGTTTCCTATATTGAGTCTTTGAATTCTCAGGAGCATCGATCGATCGCGCAATATGAGCCGGGTGTCACTGTCATCTCATCTAAGCAGAATAAAAGGAATCGACTCTACATTTTATGGCACAACAATTAACTACATATGTGGATTTTTTTTTTTTTTTTTCCCGTGCTTTCCATTTTCTCTCTGTAAGAAAGCTGAATAAATGAATGAGTGTTTGGTTATTGAAGACATCAGTTGCTTGCATTGTTAAATGGTTATGGCTTGTTGAGCTAGTGTATTTAGTTTCAAAATTAATCAAATATGGCACTCAGATTGATTTAAACTGTTGAGTTTGAAAGGGAGGCCATTCTTGCTACTATTTCGTACCTAAAGCTACGTTTGTATGAAATTGGGTTAGCAAGCCTAGTGACAATTTCTATTATCTTAGATACCATATTAGGGAATGGGAGAATAAATCTTGTACCTATTTGTAGAACCCTGTTGGGTCTTGTTGAATACATTATATGATTTTGAAAGATCTATGCAATCTGCTAAATCGCCTTTGAGCCTCAGGGCTAAGACTAGTTCAAAGAAACAATTTCTTGTCAATGCAATCCGCTATATGGCCGTAGTCTATTGTAGCCCTGCAGTCCTGTTGGGTCTTTTTGCATATAGAAGGATACGTATGATAATGTGTACGTTCATGACCAAACTCGTAAACATGAGACTTGATTTAACTATTTATAATAATATACTTTACAAGTATACTTGTCTAAAAATATACTTATATAGACTTTATATTAATTAATTGTATGATTTTGCAAATAGGTTTGTATAATATGAAATTTTTTTTTGCAGTTTATTGACGATTTAAACAATCTATTTGTAAATAAAATTTATTGATTTGTGAAGTGGTAGAAAAATTAGTAATGGTTTTACTATATATGGGAAATGAATAAGTTAATCAACTAGCTCGTAAACAAATTTGAGCTTGTTTGATAAGAAAATAAATTAAACTTAAACATATAATTCTGTTTAGCAATAAACTCAAGCTCGACAAAATTAATTACAATCACGCCAATCCCATTAGTCTTCTATCTATTCTGATAATAGAGAAAGTCAAAATAGAAAAAACTTAAAATAAGTTTAACGAAAAACTTAAAGGAGATTTAGGGATACTCTGGTTCGAATGGTTAACTTCTACTACGTCAAGGTTACACTTTACCGTTGAGTCATATTGAAAAATGTTTTTTATATATGTTTTATATATTTAATTACATAAAACATATATTTTTCATACGATAAACATGGTTTTTTTATTATTAAAATATACGCGAGTGTACATATGGTATATTCAGCCAAAAGAAAAAGAAAAAAAGTGTACATTTGGTGTAATAAGCATAGTTTACTAATTCTGCGTACGGTCTTTCACCTAACCCAGCTCTATCTTTTTTGGCGGGTGTTGGAACTTGGAAGTTCAGTTCACAATCTTCCAATGCTTGGCTCTCTTTACCTAAAATACCCATACACTCCACTGCCCCCTCTGTTCAAAACTAGGGACCTCATGGTGAATTCACTTGGAAACTACACAGCAGCCGTTAACAAGCTCAACCTTTCGGCATTTCTCTGTAACTAACAACCAATCCCCAAACCGCCAAAAACTAACAAACCCGCCAAAACCATTCTCAAATCTCCACCGTCCCTTAACCCAAAATCCAACGCCCCAAATTCAAATATCCTCCAAACGATCCGCGTGCTTGTTACATCAACCAATCAGAGCTCACCCTTCGGATAATTCAATTCTCTCTCAGTCACTCACACTCCTATATATATAAACCCCTTCCTATTTTCTCTCATTCTCACACTAGCTCACACAGTCACAATACACAAAATCAAATATCTCACATTAATTTCTTGAATAATTCGAACTTCCAAAAGCAATGAATGTGAATAATGGTGCGCATGCGCAACAATATACTGAGTGTCTATCTGCTGCTGCTGAGGATGCCGCTGTTCCTGTGACCCCAGTGTGCAGATACCTCTACATTGATGACGTAGTCCATTATTTTGTGGAAGCTCCAGGGGCCAATCTACACAACGTCACTGTCATCATCAATCTAGAGCCGATGGAATTGATCATTGATGCAGTGGTACAGCGTGAGCACAGGTTAGACCGCCTTTACCACGCGCGAATACAAATGGATGGCTATGACTTCATACTTGAAAACACGAGCTATCGTGTTTCTAATGGGGAGATTCATGTCTGGTTTCCTTTTGTGTTCAATGGGCCTCAAGTTTCTCCACCGCGTAGTCCCCTTTAAAGGTACCTATCATCACACTATTAATTGATGATTTGAAGAATTCTCAAGGAGAATCGACCACTGAAGATGCCAGATCAGGAAACAACTCTCTCTCTCTCTCTCTACAGTTTATATTTTTAGAAAAGAAAATGAATAGCATTGAAATAAGAATGTAACTTTTTTTTTTTGACTTAGTCCAATAACTCTTTGTAAGAAAGCTGAATGAATGAATGAGCGTTGGCTATTGATAAAACAAATGGAGATGTGAGCCAAAGATTAATTGGGTAAATCATTGAATGTGACTGGTAAATGGAATTTGATGATTGTGCTCTTAGGTGATGTAAATGTATTTCAAGAAATTTATCTGATCATGTGAAGCCACATTATATAATAATGGACGAAGGCGTGTTGATTTTTAATCAGCGAATTTGGTGTTCACTAGATTTGTAGATATCAAATTATATAAGTTGTAATTAAGATTCCTGGAGTGATTTACCATGGAATTTATGGTGTAACAGCTATTACTAGACCGATCTACATTGCGTACTGTTAAATCAGTTGCTTGGATTTTTAAATGGTTGTGGCTTGTTCAGCTAGTGTAATTAGTTTCATAATAAATCAAACATGGCACTCAGATTGATCAAAATTGTTGAGTTTGAAAGGGTGGCCATTCTTGCTACTATTTTGTACTATAAAGCTACGTTGTATGAATTTGGATAGCAAGCCTGGTGACAATTTCTATTATCTTAGATACCATATTAGGGAATGGGAGAATAAATCTTGTACCTATTTGTAGAACCCTGTTGGGTCTTGATGAATACATTATAGGATTTTGAAAGATCAATGCAATCTGCTATATTGCCTTTGAGCCTAAGGTCTAAAACTACTTCAAAGGAACAATTTCTTGTCAATGCAATCTGATATATGGCCTTTGCAGTATACTGTTTTGCATATAGAAGGATATTCTTGATTGTTTTTTATGCTGGATATTTAAATTTCAGTACAATGGTTTTGGAGAATTTCTTATATGCTTTTCATCAATTTAAATGTGGTGGGACCTAAAGGTAGGGTAAATCATCGTATGTGATTGGTAATGGTACTTGATGATAGGATATATTAAAAATTACTGAGACTATCAAATTTGTTTTTGCTCTTACACGACTTAAATGTACTTCAAAAGATTAATACATCACTTTTATGATCTACACTTTTCGTCAGTTACTCACAATTCTACAATTAAGGAAAAATTGTAGAATCGACCAGCACAGTTCTCCCATGTTCAGAGCATGCTTATGTAGACTCCAAGACTTCAGAGCAGCTCAGTTCTCCCATGTTCGTCGTCAAGGGAATCTACCAGCACACATTTTGGCTCAATATGCCAAAAATTTAGATTAATTTGTAACTTGGATTGAGGAAAATCCAACCATTATTGAGAACTCTACGGCTCAAGATGTATTCCTGTTTCAATCTTCTTAATAAAGTTAAACGTATTTCTTATCAAAAAAAAAAAAAAAAAAAAAGGAAATTGTAAATAAGCGTGGGAATGGTTGTGTTTATAACATTGTTCTCAAGTCAAATTAGAAAGAAAAAAAAAAAAAACATTAGATTCAAAGAGGAAAAATTATATTTAAGTGGAACATGGCATTGTAAAAGGAACCAAAAACTGACATAGTCTTCCTCAAAAAAAGCAAAAGAACATAGAACTGTAACAAAGAGAGCAAGGTGTAACAAAGAGAGCAAAGAGTTATTTGACATGTCAAAGTCTTTTTATTTTTTTATTTTTGATCTGGACACAGCAAAGTTAACAAGTCAAAAGAACTTTTAGTTTTGACTTGTCCCACTTTTTCACTTTCTCACTAATATGCTATCACAAACTCATAACACTTTTGCCTTTTATTTTTTTATTTAATTTATTTTAATGGTAAGAAACACAATAATTTTCACAATAGTTGAGTTAGTAAATTTTTACTTATTTACAATTGTATATTTATTTTTTTATAAATATTTATTAATAATTTCAAATTAATTTTGACCCCCCCCTAAACTAAAATTCTAACTCTGCCACTGCTATAGAGTATTGAGACTATTGTAGTGGTCTCTCTAGAATTAGATTCAAACTAGGTTCGTAACATGAGGCTTGATTTAACTATATATAATATTATACTTTATAGGTACATGTCTAAAAATATACTGATATAGACTTTATATTGGATTATATTATTTTGTAAATAGGTTTGTATAATATCATTTTTTTTTTTTTTTTTTTTTGCAGTTTATTAATGATTTAAACAATCTATTTGTATATAAAATTCATAGATTTGTGAAGTGGTAGAAAATTTAGTCATGGTTTTACTATATATGGAAAATGAATAAGTTAATCAACTAGCTCATGCAAATAGGTAAGGCTAAGGCTCGGACGCTTCATGCAACACACCTAGGTTTGAGTCCCGCTGCCCGCAGGTTTCCGTTGGTGGGTAAACTTAGTGGTGAGGTGTACTCACAAATGTGAGGTGACTCCCACACAGTGGTACAGAAGGGCCCCCGAGATCGGGCTACCCCGACCTAGGCCACTAGCTCCCTGCTCGAGGGTGTAATATGACCATAAAGACCCCTTTTTTTTCTTTCTCAAAAAAAAAAAAAAAAAAAAAAAAAAAAAAACTAGCTCATAAACAAGTTCGAGCTTGTTCGACAGGAAAATAAACCAAACTTAAATATATAATTTTGTTTAGCAGTAAAATTACAATCATTCCAATCCCATGAGTTTTCTATCCATTCCCATTTAACCAGGAGAGGAAGTGAAAATAGAAAAACTTAAAGTAGGTTTAGGGATAATCTGACTAAAATGGATGACTTCTACCACATCAAGGTGACCCACTTTTGTTGTTAAGTCATATTGAAAAATGTTATTGTGGGGCCTAAGAATTTGGCAACCCCAGCCCACTTTGCATTAAGTCCAAGGCCCATGCCGAGGATGGAGAGACGTCCGAGGATGATCGAAGAAAGCCCAAGTTGACAAGAAATATCGCCGAGGACGATCCTGTCCTCGACTTGCCGAGGTCATAGATAGGAAAAGTGGCACGCCATCAAATGTAGTCTCCCAGAGCACCTCAAGAGAAAGGACAAGTGCAATGTGTCAGCTATGGAAGCATGATGGAGGGGTGATTCCAGGGTAAACTGTCACCTCCACATTAAATGCCCACAACTAACGTTCTGGCCGCATTAATGAGGAAGTGACCCCTGAACAGAGTTGTCTAGGATATTGCAACTCACAGGAGGTTTGATAAGGTGACTGATGGAACAGGCAGTCAGGGAGAGTCTTGGATGATCAACAAGTGGAGGGCAAAGATCATCTAGGTCGGACTATATAATGGGAGAAGCTAACCATGAAGAGGGGGCTCCTGGAATGACTCTCCGCCCTCAATCATTAGAACAAAGTTCCTCGGACTGTGCCGAGGACAAACTCTTTTAGATAATCCCAAGTTCATCCCGATTTGGTGGTGACGAATGCCATATTGACCATTGTCCCTGCACTAAAGCCTAGTTCTTTGGCTCACTCTCTACAAATTCATTGTATTAGGCTAGTTGGGTCTGAGTCCACTCGTCCAGCGGAAAAAGTACTCAAACTCAGTCCCTACAGTTATATATATATATATATATATATATATATATATATATATACACACACAGAAAACATATATTTTTCATAAGACAAACGTGGTTTTTTTTTTTTTCATTAAAAAATATACACAAGTGTACATATGGTATATTCAGCAAAAAAAAGAAGAAGAAAAAGTGTACATATTATTGTATAATAAGCATAGTTTTACTAATTCTGCGAATGGTCTTTCATCTAAGCCAATCCCATCTTTTTTGGGCGGGTATTGGAAGTTCAGTCCACAATCTTCCAATGCTCAGCTCCTTTTAGGCAAAGCATATGCATAAAGTACCTAAAATACCCATAAACTCCCCCACCCCCTCTGTTTAAAGCCAGGGACCTCATGGTAAATTCACTAGGAGACTATACAACGGCCATTTAACAAACTCAAGTTCAACCTTTTGGCATTTCTCTTTAACTAACAACTAACAAGTTAACAACCCATCCCCCAATCGCCAAAACTAACAAACCCGCCAAAACCATTCCCAAATCTCAACCGCCCCTTAATCCAAATCCAACGCCCCAAATTCAACTATCCCCAAATGATCCGCGTGCATGTTACATCAACCAATCAGAGCTCACTCACATTCACAATCACACTCACATTCCTATATATTTAAACACCTTCCCATGCATATACATTCTCTCACTCACAGTCACAACACAAAAAATCAAATATCTCAATTCTTATCAATTATTCGAAATTCCAAAAGCAATGAATGCGAATAATGGTGCGCAACAATATACTGAGTGTCTATCTGCTGCTGATGAGGATGCCACTGTTCCTGTGACCCCAGTGTGC
Source organism: Quercus aquifolioides (assembly GCA_019022515.1). Lineage (NCBI taxonomy): Eukaryota > Viridiplantae > Streptophyta > Magnoliopsida > Fagales > Fagaceae > Quercus > Quercus aquifolioides. Next base: position 75,919,516 of record CM032327.1, on the reverse strand, counting down.
AGATACCGCTACATTGGTGACGTAGTCCATTTTTTTGTGGAAGCTCCAGGGGCCAATCGATACAACGTCAGTGTCACCATCAACACTTATACACAGCCAATGGAATTGGTTATTAATGCGGTGGTACATCGTGAGCACAGGTTAGAACGCCGTTACTTCGCGCTAATACAAATGCATGGCTATGACTACACAATCGAAAACTCGAGATATGATGTTTCTAATGGGGAGATTCATTTCTGGTCTCCTTACAAACTCATTGCGCCTTAACCTCAAGTTCCTCTACCGCGTAGTCTCCTTCACTAAAGGTATCTATCATCATATATAATTTTAGTTCATACTTAATATCAATTCATCACTCATCAGTCATCACACTATCAATTAATTGATGATTTGAATTCTCAGGAGCATCCATCACTTGCAACATCTTTAGATGCAAGATCAGGAAACAACTCTCTCTACAGCTCATATTTTAGAAAAGAAAATGAAATCAATGAAATAAGAATGTAATTTTTTTTTTTTTTTTTTTTTTTTTTTGCCTTTGTCCAATTACTCTTTGTAAGAAAGCTGAATAAATGAATGAGTGTTGGTTATTGATAAAAAAAAAAAAAAAAAAATGGTGAATGTTTGATGAATATACTTTATGATTGTGCTCTTAGAAGGAATTTACCTCATGTACTGAAGTCACATTATATAATATCTGGCACGTGCATTAACAAAGACTAGATTTTGGGAAAAATGAGTTTAATTAATTAGCCAAGAGATTACATAGCTTTATATACCAGCTGATATGAGTACGTAATAGAATAAACTACACTAACCAACTAACAGATTCTCTAACTAACTCTTACACGTGCTAGCTAATTAACAGATTATTTACAACTAAAACAAAGCTACTGGTCGTTTAGTAACAACCATAAGTAAAACAACAGTCGTTTTTCTTCTTCTTCTTCTTCTAGTTTGCAGTTCATCTTGTTCCTATGGCTGGACACTTCTCCTTCTTGCTATCACTCTGATATGAATGATGCTAGAGGTCTAAACTACAAATGATATATGTATTGATTAATAATGGACGAAGGAGTTGATTTTTAATTGGTGAATTTAGTGTTCCCCTGCATTTGTAGATATTAAATTATATAAGTTGTAATTAAGATTCCTTGAGTAATTTACCATGGAATTTAAGGTGTAACAGCTATTATTGGAGTGATTTACATTACGTACTGTTAAAATCAGTTACTTGCATTATTAAACTGTTATGGCCTGTTGAGCTAGTGTAATTAGTTGCACAATTAATCAAATATAGCACTCGATTGATTTAAATTGTTGAGTTTGAAAGGATGGCCATTCTTGATACTGTTTTGTACTTAAAGCTACGTTATATGAATTTGGATAACATGCCTGTTGCCAATGTCAATTATTTAAGATACCATATTAGGGAATAGGAGAGTGAGCCTTTGTAACTATTTGTAGATCCCTGTTTGAGCGTTGTTGAATACATTAATAGGGTTTCGAAAGGTCAATGCAATCTGCTATATCGCGTTTAAGCCTAAGGGCTAAAACTGGTTCAAAGAAACAATTTATTGTAAATGCAGATAGAAAGATACTCATGGTGTTGTAAAACTTCTGATATGCTTTTCATCAATTTAAATGTGGTGGGAGCTAAAGGTAGGGTAAATCATTGTATGTGATTGGTAATGGTATTTAATGATTGAATATATTCAGCAAAACTGAGTCTTATCAAATTTGTTTGCACTTAGACGATAGACGAATACTTGAAAGAATTTATCTCATGTTAAGTTAGATTAAAATGAGTGAATGACAGAATGAGTAGGATATTGATATGCTGCAGCCTGCAGGAGATTTATTTAACTGATACTGCAAGAGCCTGGAATATAACCTTGTGTCTTAGCAGAAGAAAGTTATATTAAATTTGTTGAAAATAAACAAGCTTTGAGGACCCCTTTTATGGAATTTTGGCATTTTTAATGTTGCTGAACAAGGGAGGGAAGAGTTTAACTACATGCCTAACAATTGTGTACTTAGAAATTCTCAGTTGATCACGACAAAAAAGCAAGTCAAAAGAATAAATCTAGAGACATCTAATTTTACAATTTGCTAACTTGTGCGATTGTTAGTGATGAATATTTTTTGTCCATTATTGACTTTTGCAATCCATCACTTTTCGTTGATCAATCACAATCATGAAAATTGTGAATGAGTGTGGGAATGGTTGTGTTTATAGTATTGTTCCCAAGACAAATTAGAAAGAAAAAAAAAATAGATTCAAAAGAAAAAATAATATTTAAATGGAATGGATATAGAGTATTGATGTGACTTTGATGGTCTCTCTAAGCCAAGCTAAGTTTACCATACTAATCCTAGTACCACATAAAAAGTCATAACTTTTGATACAACTATCCTATATGATAAATTGTGACTGGCTATTTGTTATTTTCAAATGGACCCATCACTCATAGTCTACCATGTGGACAGTTATGACTAAAGTTATGATTTTATTTTTATTTTTTATGTGATGCTAGAGTTTTTGAGTTCACAATCCTCCAATTTAAAGTAAACTATTTAATATATATATATATATATATAAAGAGCATATATCATGCACTAAGTACCTAAAATATCGACGAACTCTCCCAAGTCCCACACCGTCTCGCATCAAATTCAGGAAACTAAGCCTGTAAAACCACTTGAAAGGCCAAAGCTAAAGCCAAAACCCGTACTCTTCTTTCTAAGTTCTACCTCTTCTTCCTTTCTACCCAACCCAAGCCACCAAACTAACAAACCCCTTCATTCCATTCCACCCTCTCCCGCCTAAAACATTCTCAAATCTCAGCCGTCCTTAATCCAAAATCCAACGGCTCATATTCAAATATCCCCAAACGACCCGCGTGCTGGTTGCATCAACCGATCAGAGCTCAGCTCTTGGCATTTCTCTGTAACTAACTATTCATTCCCACACCGCCAAAACTAACAAACTAACAAACCCCTTTATCCCACACTATAACCCGCCAAAACCATTCTCAAATCTCAACCGTCCTTAATCCCAAAATCCAACGCCCCAGATTCAAATATCCCCCAAACGATCCGCGTGCTTGTTGCATCAACCAATCAGAGCTCACTCACCTCTTGGGTAATTCAATTCCCTCTCACTCGCACTCCTATATAAACCTCTTCCCATGCATACTCACAACACAAAATCAAATATCTCATATTTCTTGAGTATTGACTGATTCCAAATTCCAGAAGCAATCATGAATGAGAATGTGAATGTGAATATTAGTGGTACGCAACAAAATGCATATACTGAGTGTGAACCTGCTGCTGCTGAGGATCCCAATGTTTATGTGAGCCCAGTGTGCAGATACCTCTACGTCCGTGAAGTCCTCCATGTTTTTGTGGAAGCTCCAGGGGTCACTAGAGAAAACGTCACTTTCGAACTCACTAATGAGCGGCCGGGGGTATTGATCATTCTTGCCGTGGCTAAGCGTCAGCACAGGGTAGACCGCCATTACTTGGCTCAAATCCTATTGGCTCCCAATCACTACGTGTTTGAAACCGAGGGCTGGGATGTTTCTAACGGGGAGATTCATTTCTGGTTTCCTTTTATACTCAATTTGCCTCCAGATCGAACTCATGCTCCTCTACTTAGTCTCCTTTAAAAGGTATCTAGCTATCATCACACTATCAATTGATGATTTGAAGAATTCTCAGGAGCTTCCATCACTAAAATGCAAGATCAGGAAACAACTCATTCTACAGTTCATATTTTTAGAAAAGAAAATGAAATAAGAATGTAATTTTCTTTTTCTTTTTTGGCTTAGTCCAATTACTCTTTGTAAGAAAGCTGGATAAATGAATGAATGTATAAGTGTTGGTTATTGATAAAACAAAAAATGGTGAATTAATGTTTGATGTTTATGATTGTGCTCTTCGATTATGTAAATGTACTTAATAATCTAGCTTGTGCATGATGCTAGAGGTGTAAGCTACAATATGATAATATGCATTGGTTAATAATCGGTGAAGTTGTTGATGTTTAATCGGCAAATTCGGTGTTCCCCAAGATTTGTAGATATTAAATTATGTAAGATATTTAAATTGCAGTACCATGTGGTGTTGTAAAACTTCTGATATGCTATTCATCAATTTAAATGTTCGTATGTGACTGAATATATTAATTAAAAAAAAAAAAAAACTGAGACTATATATATCAAGTTAGATTATAATGAGTGAATGAGTAGGATATTGATATGCTTAAGGAGATTTAATTATGTAACTGATACTGCAAGAGCCGCTTGTGTCTTAACAGAAGAAATCAGTATATATTAAATTTTGTGAAAACTTAAGAAGATAAGGATGAGCAAAGACTTGGAAAGATGTCGTTTAAGCAAAGAAGAAAGCAGCTTCAGAAGAATGACTGCGTTTTTATAAGAAGAGGCAATAATCGGGAGGCTGAAGCGATCGTCGTTCTACTTAAGAAAGAATTGCTGCAATGTTGTGAAGAACGATGCCGTTTTCTGTTAGATTCTGTTTCTAAGTTTGTTAGTTTTGGGATCTTTAGCTTTGGTAGATATTTTTTTGCTTAGCATAGCCTCAGACTGTATATAAGCTGTGTGTTGTAATGTAATTACACAATCTTTCATTCAATAAAATTGGAAGTTCATATTTGGTGACTGGTGACTGAGAGAGAGAGAGAGGAAGAGATTTTTAGAGAATTCCAGATTCTAACAAATTTGTTGAAAATAAACAAGTTTCATAAATGGAATTTTGGCATTTTAATTAATTGTTGGTGAATGAGGCTGGGAGGGAGGGAGGGGGGGAAAAGTAAATTCCCAGTTCCACAACTTATTTATTAAGTGAGAAAACTGCTCCCAGTCCTTCAGGATAAGCCTTTTCCTTCATAACTAACAGAACCTTTCTGTTTCTTGAACCTATGTTTCATTTGCCAACTGCAATATGTTGCAGCATTTTCATTCACTTTATTCTCAGTTTGATTTTTATGAACTAGTACAAATTTTTGTTCAACAAATATCATGATTTTGTTAAATCAAATTGGCCGCTTCTGCTACTATGATGTGGACAATGGGGGTAATAATTAATAACCAGTAGTGTCTGTGCATTAGTAAGGAAATTCAAAAAAGGTGATTTTTTGTTTTTGTTTTTTGTGTGTGGCTAAGTAATGCAAAAAATTTCAATAAATTGATATGGGAAAACTCATAATGGAGGCTAAATAATTGAGAAAGAACAACCAATAGTATTCAGTGAGTGTGAGTGAGAGAGTTTTGACGGAACAAATTAGGGTGCAATAAAATATGGAATTTTTTTTTTTTTTGAGAGAGAATTTCAACCTATGGCGTCCGCTTCTGATGATAGCTCTATATCATCAGACCAAGACACCAATCAGTTTTTGGTGTAGGTAGGAATTGAACCCCAGATCTCTTATTCAACCATCAGAGACTTTACCAGTTGAGCTAACTAGAACCCACTAATAAAATATGGAATTGGTGTGCCAGAACAAAATACAAATATTATATAAGGTTGAGTTTGTTTTGATTGAAAAAAAATTTTGGAAGATATTTTCTCCATTTTTAAGTGTTTAGTTTGGCCGTGAAAATAATTTTAACTTGAAAACTATTTTTACATTGATTGATAAATAACCCCCTTAGAAGTGTAAAACAATTTATGCCTCACAACAAACCCCTTACCACCACAACCTAATCGACCCACTAAGATACCATGCGAGTTCTTACAACCCACCTAAGGCAAGATCGGGAACTAAAACTCTCTCTCTCTCTCTCAAATTAGGACTAACGGCAATGACGAACCCATGACCACCGTGGCACGACTAATAAAACCATGATCTTCTAGCGACCATCTCTTGATCTAGCAACCCACCAGAACCTATCCTTGTCTCTCATTTTATTTTTTAAAATTTTTTAGTAAATTTTGATTAGGCTTTGTAAATGACAATTAATTTTGGTGTCGTTGATTTGTTAGTATTATGGATTTTTTGGGATTATCTTATTGGTATGATGAATTTTGTGTTAATGAAAATTTTGTGCATTTCAAAGTGTATTGACCACCAATCAATTACATCAAATTTCAAATGTGTTACCAAATTAATTAATAGTGTAAAATAAATTTTTTCTAATATTTTATGTTGAAACAAATATAACCTTAAAAAATAAAGCAATTCAATATGATTAAAACAACCTATCGTGCAAGAACAAAATATCTTAATTATTAAGGACTCTAATACCAAATCCACACCCTTAACTAATGAATATTTAATATAAAAAATAGCACTCTAATATCACCATAAACAATTATTTTAAAAAAAAGTTTTAAGTTGTATAAGTTTTTTTTTAAAGGAAAAAGATTTCAACGAAATAATAATAATTATTCTTTTAATTGTTGTAAAATGAGAGAAATATATAAAACAAAGTAAAAGAAACAAGAAATTTATATTGAAAAACTCTTATATTCAAGTGGTCATCCACAATTCTTTTGATCTCTCTTCGATGTGTAGTAAAGAAATTCCACATATATATAGGACCTTAGAATGCTTGTAGAGTTTATGGGATAAGGTTATAATAATGAGTACAATTATGGACATACATCTCCCCTATAGGCTTTACACATTTCAGCCTTTACACATCCCAAATAACCTTTTCATTGCCCAAACTTTACACATTCCAATCAGACTTTATTTCTAACACTCCCCCTTGGATGACCACTTTCTAAGAATATGCCTTGTTAAAATCTTGCCAAATAAAAACCCTGTGGGAAAAAAATTTTGGCTAAGAAAAAAGAGTATAATATTCTTGTATAACTTCTAGTGCCTTAGGATTGCCTCATTAAAACCTTGCAAAGGAAAACCCAGTGGGAAAAAACCTTAGCGAAGGAAAAAGAGTACAATCAGCACACATCCTTTAGAAAATTTACTCCCCCTCATGAATACATAGAATTTCCATTGTTCATGATAAAAATATCCTTAAGTCGATGCATAACAATGTTGTGCACTATCTTCTTAAAATTCGCAGTTGGTAATGACTTAGTGAACATATTGACCAAATTATCACATGATCGTATCTGCTTGACATCAATATCGCCACTCTTCTGGAGCTCATGTGTATAAAAGAATTTTGGTGCAATATGCTTGTTTCTATCACTCTTGATATATCCTCCCCTAATTTGAGTGATACAAGCAGCATTATCTTCGTATAATATCGTTGGACTTTTTATGATTGATGATAATCCACAGTTTTCACGAATATGTTGAATTACTGATCTCAACCAAATACATTCACGACTTGCTTCATGAATTGCGATAATCTCTGCATGATTTGAGGAAGTAGCATAAATTATTTGCTTAACAGATCTCCATGAAATAGTAGTATTTCCATAAGTAAATAAATATCTTGTTTGTGATCAGCCTTTGTGTGGATCAGAAAGATAACCTGCATTAGCATATCCAACTAACTGTGGTTTTGATCCATTTGGATAAAATAATCGTAAATCAGTAGTCCCACGAAGATAATGTAAAATATGTTTAATTCCATTCCAATGTCTTTGAGTTGGTGCAGAACTATACCTTGCTAGTAAATTAACTGCAAATGCTACATCAGGTCGTGTGTAATTTGCAAGATACATCAAAGCACCGATCGCACTAAGATATGGTACTTCAAGACCAAGAGTTTCTTCATCATCTTCTTGTGGTCGAAACGGATCTTTCTTGACATCAAGTGACCGACCCATCATTGGAGTGCTCAAAGGATGAGCTTTATCCATGTAAAATTGCTTCAGGACTTTTTCTGTGTACGTTGATTGATGAACAAGAATTCCATTTGGAAGATGTTCAATTTGTAGGCCAAGACAAAATTTTGTCTTACCAAGATCTTTTATCTCAAATTCATTCTTTAAACAATTTGTTGTTTTTGTTAACTCTTCTGGAGTCCCTACAAGATTTAAATCATCAACATATACTACAACAACAGCAAATTCGGATTCTGATTTTTTGATAAAAACACATGGACAAATTGGATTATTCTCAAATCTTTCTTTCAAAAGATATTCACTGAGACGATTATACCACATGCGTCCGGATTGCTTTAACCCATATAAGAATCTTTGTAGCTTGATAGAATACATACTTCAGGATGTAGGATTATATGTTTTAGGCATTTTATATCCTTCAGGGATTTTCATGTAAATATCATTATCTAATGATCCATATAGATATACTGTAACAACATCCATTAATCGCATATCCAAATTTTCTTTTGCTACCAAACTAATCAAAAATCTGAATGTAATTGCATCCATTACAGGAGCATATGTTTCTTCATAATCAATACCAGGTCTCTGCGAGAAACCTTGTGCTACAAGTCGCATTTTGTACCTTATAATATCATTTTTCTCATTTCATTTACGTACAAATACCCATTTGTATCTAACAGGAATTACACCTTTAAGTGTTCAGACTACAAGTCCAAAAACTTCACGTTTACTTAGTGAATTTAATTCTGCTTGAATTGCCTCTTTCCACATTGGTCAATCATTTCTACGTTGACATTCATCAACGGTTTGTGGTTCATATTCATTATCATTACTTCTGGTAATATCAATGGCAACTTTATATGAAAATATGTTGTCGACAACAATTTTATTTCTATCCCATATTTCTCCTGTATGTACATAATGTATCGAGATCTCGTTATTTTCAGGTACTTGATCCTCTTCAAGGGATAACTCTTCAAGATGTTTATTTTCAGGAGATTTTTGTTCATAAGTTTTGGATAGATCAATTATCTCTGTGACCTGTTTACTGGGTATAGCCTCTTTATAGGCTGCAACTTGTTTTTCTTGTATTTTTCTCTTCCGGGGAATTTTATCTTTAACACCGATAGGTCTTCCAAGCTTCAAGTGTGGCTTTGATTCATTTGCTGTTGTATTAACTGATTGTCCTACAGGGACTTCAATCCGTGCTGGAGTATTAGCAGCTGGAATGTGAGATTTCACTATTTTCTTATTGTCGGTGAAGACATCCAGTAATTGATTTGCAATTCCTTGCAAATGAATAATCCTTTGAACTTCCAGTTCACATTGATTTGTACGAGGATCAAGATGAGATAGTGTCGAAACATTCCAAGTAATCTCACGTCGTGCTTCAGGCAACGACTTTTCTCCCCCTAATGGTGGGAAGATTGTTTCATTAAAATGACAATCCTCAAAACGTGCCTTAAAAACATCACCAGTTAGAGGTTCAAGATATCTAATGATAGATGAGGAATCAAAACCCGTATAAATTCCAAGTCTACGTTGATGACCCATCTTAGTGCGTTGTGGGGGTGCAATAGGTACATATACAGCACAACCAAATGTGCGCAAGTGAAAAATATTTGGTTGTTGGCCAAGTACAAGTTGCAATGGTGAAAATTTATGATAAGCAGTTGGCCTAATACGAACTAATGATGCAGCATGTAAAATAGCATGACCCCAAGCAGAAACTGGTAATTTTGATTTCATAAGCAAAGGTCGAGCAATAATTTGAAGTCTCTTGATAAGTGATTCAGCTAAACCATTTTGAGTATGTGTATGGGCAACAGGATGTTCAACATCAATTCTAATTGACATGCAATAGTCATTAAAAGCTTGAGATGTGAATTCACCAGCATTATCTAAACGAATTTTCCTAATTGGATAATCAGGAAATTGTGCTTGCAACCTAATTATTTGAGCAAGAAGCCTAGCAAATGCAACATTTCTAGTAAAGAGTAAACATACATGTGACCATCTGGTTGATGCATCAATTAAAACCATAAAATACTTGAATGGACCACAAGGTGGGTGTATTGGTCCACATATATCACCCTGAATTCTTTCTAAGAAAGATGGACACTCAACAACAATCTTTAAATGTGATGGTTTGGTAATTAATTTACCTTGAGAACATACACTACATGGATAATCACTAGTTAAAATAATCTTCTGGTTCTTTGAGGGATGTCCGTGAGAGTTTTCAATAATTCAACGCATCATTATTGATCCTAGATGACCTAGACGATCATGCCAAAACATAAAAACTTTTGGGTCTGAACACTTCTGGTGTATTGTAACATTTGTTTCAATTGTTCTCATTGTAGTATAATATAACCCAAAAGAGAAAATAGGCAGTTTTTCTAATATGAGCTTCTGGCCCGATACTATTGAAGTAATATAAAGAAATTCTTCACTGCCTTCATTATTGGTTTCAATATGATAACCATTATAATGTATATCCTTAAAGCTGAGTAAATTTTTGCTTGATTTAGAAGAATACAAAGCATTATTAATACAAAAGTTTGTGCCCTTTGGCAACATGATAATCGCTCTTACAGAGCCTTCAATTAAGTTTGATGAACCTGATATGATATTGACATTGGCTTTGCATAATTTTAAAATTTGAAAATATTTTTTATCTTTAAGGATTGTATGAGTTGTTGCACTGTCTGCTAGACAGAAATCTTCTTTATTCATCTTGGAATTGATTTTACCAGTAGAACTCATGCATCTTCATATATGCAAAACATAAATTAAACTTTATTACTTTAAAGTTCGTTAGCAAAGTTCGTTTCAAATCTCTTTTCATTTTCTTTTATGGAGGCTTGGTACAAATCTACCAAATGTTTAGGAGTACTATAGGTACATGACCAATGGCCTTCCATACCACACCTATAACACTTAATTTCATGGCCCTTCAATGGTTTTCAACAACAACTCATTATTTTGTTCAACCATTAGAAGATTAAACATTAGTTCATAACACTTTATGAACATATGCATTTGATATTGCTACTACAGGAGCACATTCGAAATATAATATATGTCTTCTATTATATAATTTTAATTGTGGGCTGATTTTAAAGTGCCAAATTAATTCACTTGCACCTTTAGTTTATTACAACTTTAGTCATATTGAGCTTTTAGGATGATCAAGTTCTTCTAGAACTTGTAATTCTCCTAAGGGGTCTTTTATATTAAAGAACTCAGTTTTTATGTAAATAATAACAAATAAAAATTATTGCTTTTGAACGATCCTTCTAGGATACTTTGTTGCCACCCATAATAATATCTTCAGGATTTATCATATCAACATAGATCTCATCAAGATTCATTGCTTCCAGATGAATGTTATTATCAAGGATCCAATCCATGATAAGAAATTCTTGCCTAAGATGTCAAGGGCAACAAATTTAAGCTTTGTAAGGTTTGACATTTATATAAAATACATAATTACATAAGAAATTAAATAACTAAATATTTTTTTTTTCATACACAATTTTAATGAAACTATACTACACATACATATTCAAAATTTGATTGTAATGAAACAATACTTACATATTTAAATTTTATCAAAACACATTACATATAGCTATAGGTATGATTGAGTTGTTTTATCACTAACCATTTTTAACAATATATTTTTAATCAATTAAACGTGAATCTCATAATCTTTTTAATCAATTAAAAATTGCTAAAAATATAAGCATAAAATGTAATGACAAATAAATAGGATAATTACTAATTCCTTAGAAAGAAAACTTACATTGAGCTGAGAGGACAACACAAATAACCTTTGATGTTTCAAAAACAATAGGATTACGACTTCCTTTTGAAATTGGGTAGAAACTCGTGCTGATAACGTGTTGTAAAATGATAGAAATATATAAAACAAAGTAAAAGAAACAAGAAATTTATATTGAAAAACTCTTATATTCAAGTGGTCATCCACAATTCTTTTGATCTCTTTTCGATGTGTAGTAAAGAAATCCCACATATATATAGGACCTTAGAATGCTTGTAGAGTTTATGAGATAAAGTTATAATAATGAATACAATTATGAACATACATCTTCCCTGTAGGCTTTACACATTTCAGCCTTTACACATCCCAAATAACATTTTTATTGCCCAAACTTTACACATTTTAATCAGACTTTATTTCTAACATTAATATTATTTTTGTGTGGAGAAAAACTAACAATAATAATTCTAGTGAAAGAAAAAGACCAAATAGACCTTCAACGCCTTGTTTGCCCACAACCGACCCAGCGGATCACAGCAAAAACCCTTCAGCACTCACCTCTAGTCTAAACCCCTATATAAACCCCGAAAATTAACTCAATCAAACAGAACAGAACCCAGTAATAAACCCAAAAAGTTTCGGATTAGCTTTGATTCTCGCCACAATGAACAACAACAATCAACCACAGCAGCAGCAACCAAATCCAAATGTTCGCTACGAACGTACAAAAGGAGCTCAGAAGATATGGATCAACACTGCTGGAACCAACCTTCGAGATGTGAAGGCCCAAATGGATTTTTCCACCCGCCTATGCAATGTGAACGGAGTGGCAGATGGTGGTGGCGATCAATTTCCAATGGCCATTCCGGTTCCTCCTGGATTTTACGACCCAGGAAAGTTCGAATTTGGTGTTAGAGGTTCTCTCATTCTAGTCAACTTACCATTTAGTTCAGAAGAACCCGTGAAAGTTCGACGCCTAGAGTTTTAATTATAGCTATATGTAGGGTTATCACATATCATACTATGTAAAGTTTCTTTGGAAACCTTAATCAAAGTACTTGGTTATATAAATTTCAGTTTATATTTTAATGGGTGTGATGAATTTGGCTATGTTTTTTGTTGTTTGTTTTGAATTTGGAATAATGTTGTCTCTTTGATGTCTTTGACTGCTTAATAAGAAGATACAATAATATTGTCTCTAAACCAATAGAATTTAGTTGGTTCAAATGCCGGCTTAAGACACTCACAATGAGTAAAAATATATTCCTCTGTTCGAAATAGGCTGGGATAGGTCATAGATCATTGAACCTGGAAGGCTGGAACAATATTATTGTCTCTTTGCTGGCTTTGCCTTTAGCAACATACCAACATAATCAAAGGTAGTTTATAATGTTTAGGGATCATCGTGGCTGGTATATATTTTGTTGGTAAATTATATGAGCATCCTGTCTAGTTCTTTGGAATTATTAAATCTCATTTATGTTAAGCACAACATCAATTTTCAATTTGATTTTAAGGATTTGTATCAATTGAAATGAATAGCAGCTAGTTATGGCTTTAGTTCTCTTAGAATGGAAATTTGATTTTATTTCCTTTTAAATTTAGTAGTCCATTGGCATGTCAAAACGAACATTACTTTGACAAGAAAGGAAAGGCATTGAAATTCTTAATCTGCCATTGGTATCTTTTGATATGGTTAATTGTTATTGTAATTTTGGTATTGTTCACATCCCCTGCATAAAAATCGATGACCAAGTCTAGATGAGATCCACCCATTTGATAATTAGGCACTAGTTCCACATGTCTACTCCATTATATAAGCCAAGTTTCAGTTTTGATTTTACGGCTAGGAGGTAATCATCCCTGGCTGTTTGGTTTGCAATGCTGAAAACTCCACTTGTTTTCTATACTATTCGCTGACTTGCCACCTCTTTGGAATCATATAATCCTGTAAAAGCCCTTTAGTTTAGCCATCATAATGCTGGGATTCAACTTTCATACTTTCACTTGTCGAGGTAGGCTTGTCTGATGGCTATGGTTAATTTTGTAGCTTAAAGATGCAGTGCAACTCTGTAAAGAAATTACCTTCCAGTAGAAAAATGTAATACTCATAAACATTAGTTCACATTGTTTATTTTGAACTTTTGGTTTACTTGTGGTCATGATGCATTTAGCGGAATATATTTTCTTTTTATCTGTATTTGCCACACATTCAACTGTTTGCATTTCTTAAGAATACTATTTTTGAGGATTCATTGTTTTTGTTTCTGAGTTGTAAGGTGCTTAAACACACCTTACTAAGTTGATAGGTCCGATCAAGTGTTTGCATTCCACAATGACTTGATTTTTTAATTATAATTTCAAGGCTTCTCAGAATACTGTGCTTCCCACCCCGCCTCCTTTCTTTTCACATTCTGTCCATTTGTGAAGACCTCAACTAAGATGATCCAGTAACTATCAGTGACAACTGCCCTCTATTTGAATATTCTTGCAGCTTTATTTCCATTGGAGAATCTAAGAATCTTAGATTCAAATAGAAAGATTACAGTCTTGTTCGTTGTTTAGGAGTTGCCCTGGGCATGCCCATCCTAAATTCCAAATCCATGAGAAGCCATTAGATCAGAGGAAAAAAGTACATCGTATTTTTCTTTAAATGATTATTAAAGACCCTTAATCCATAGAAAACTATTGAAAAGAAAGGCGTAACAATATTGAAACAGAGAAAATAATCTGTATTAGAGTGTAGGATTTTTAAATCGAGAGGTTTCCTTAGGTTGATGCATGCCAGATACTTTATGTTTCTTATTTTGCAGTTTGCTCTTTTATCCTACTTTAGTCTGTTTTCTAACTATTTATGCGAATTAATAATAATGATAATAGAAACAAGATATGTTACCTTTTTATTTTTTTTTATTTTTTGTTATCTTTGTGGATTATTCAAATGCTAGAGATTAATCTCTTTTAGGTCAGATATGTTTTTTTGCTCAAACTAGAATTAGTGTAATAAAATCCAGGAAATAGTTACTTTTTGGAGTGGACAAAAATTGGTAACATCTTACATTCAGTGGTCAGAGATATCTGTACCCAAAATTCAATGCATGAATACTTTACTTTTATTTTTTCTTATCATTGTTGGTAATGTCCTGTCTTGCCTCCATCTGAGTGAGTATCAAGGACGAGTTAGTGCCTGGAACTTTGATATCGAGGATTTAAAAGCTCAAGAATCACTGGGAAGCAACATTCTTTTTAATTTTTATCGGTTATCAAGTTAATACATATTGACTGCTGGGAATGAAGCTATTCAATATGCATCAAAGATTTTCATCATTATCGTCACTGCTGCTGCTGCTAATAATAGACTGCAGCTTTACAGAATTTGTGGCATTAATTGTTTTTTTCCCCCTAATAGGGTTTAGAGACTATTTAGATGACAAATTGAAGGCTATTCTGGTGCAAATTAAAGGATGATTTTCAGTAACATTAGAACTTGCACTTCTGATTCCTTTTATCGGAGTACTGAATAGGGGTCAAGGGCTTGGTTCATTGTTTATTAACTGAATTTATGTAATATTATGGTGCAGTAACATTTTACTGGTTTATTCATCCAAAAAAAAAAAAAAAAAAACATTTTACTGGTTAAATTTTGAAGTAAACTGTGTACAGACTTTATTAGTGGAATAGTGCCTTATTATTATTGGAAATTATTCAGGTGACAGACTTTATGCCCAACCTCAGGGCTGCTGGGTTTTGGGTTTACTCTACATGAATTTTTCAGGACTTGGGAGCAACTATGAGTTGGACTGAGCCCCCAGATCCCCATGGATGGTTAAGGCTGGGGAGTCAAAGAAAGTGATTCCTATTTGACACCCAGAGATACTCGCTTTATAGATATGTGACAAAAATGATGGTAGCAGATAATGGAAAACACTTTCCTAAAAAAAGTGGATGTTGGAACCGTGAAGTACTGGAACCCCAAAACATTCCATTTCCAAACGCTGGAAGTGGATTCCAACTTCCAAGCCAAGAAGCTAGGTTCAATTGTTTTAAGCCAAAAAGAGTTCAGAGGTTTTTGCTTCAATAAAAATGGACAGTTCATGATCGTGGAAATGACTTATTATTTTACTTTAATACATTGCTAGAATTTGGGCAACATCAATCCGGGACATACTATTTGCTTCATTTCAAGTAACCTATGTATGCCATTGGCCTATGAAGTTCAGCTCGGTTTGCTATTCACTGTAGATGGTAGCGAGAGGTGGTCGAAGTCACTCACTGTTCAGTCCTTTGCCTGATGCATCGAAGCACATACTCCACAAGGCATTCTTTACTATCTACATTTTCTTTTTCAGTTATTAATCCTCAATCGAAGGGGAAGGAAAACCGGAAAAGGGAGGAACACCTCTTGGCTGCATCTAACAAGGTGAGTCTTTTTTCTTTTTTGGGCTAAGAACTTCGAAAAAATTTCAATAAATTGATACAGTGAAGACTTAAAATGAGGCTCAATAATTGAGAAAGTACAACTAATAGTAGTCAGTGATTGTGAGTGAGATAGTAGTGACGGAATAAATCAAGGTGCAATAAAATTAGGAACTGTTGTGCTAGAACAAAATACAAGTATCATCTAAGACGAGGTCTTTACTAAGGTTCGCCTTGTGCAAGTTTTCTCCGCCCTGCAAAGGTGGTAGGGCAGGGATGAGTTTAGGTTTTTTAGCACCGTCCCTCCCCGCTCTATTAGTGTTAAAAACTTAATTTGAATTACTAAGTATATAAATGCATGAATATTAAGACTTTTTATTTTATTGTGATATTGTCTTGTTAATCGCTTTAACGTTATTCAATTCTTACTAAAAAATAGTTTGATTAAAATAATAAATTTAATTAAAATTTCAAGTATATTTATATTAACGAAACAAGTTTTATAAAAATAAAAAAATGTAAAGGCGTTGAGCGGGATGTGACAAATTAACATGAAGTAAAGTTTTGCAGGGGTAACGGTGAAGACCTCATCCTTTGGCCCCGTCCTGCCCCATTGCTATCTCTATTGAAAATATTTTTTGGAAGATATTTTCTCCATTTTTGGGTGTTTGGTTTGATAGTAAAAATAGTTTTAACTTGAAATTTTTTTTCAGATTGATTGATAAATAACCCCTTTAGAAGGGTAAAACAATTTATGCCACACACACAACTACAACCCAATTGATCCATTGAGACACCCTGCGAACTATTGTAACCCACTTAGGGCCGATCGGGAAATAAGAGTCTCTCTTTCTCTAAAATTGGGACTAACAGCAGTGACGAACCCATGACCACCGTGACACAACTGACAAAAGCGACCATCTCTTGATTTGGCAAGCCAACATAATCCATCTTTGTCTCTCATTTTTTTTTTTAAATTTTGAGTGGATTTTGTTTACGCGCTTTGTGAATCACAGTGAATTTTGTTGTTCTTGGGGTCTTAATTCTATTTCTTGGTCTTCTAAGAAGCAATCCACTATTTCTCCCTCATCCACCAGGGCTGAATATCAAGCCCTTGCCACCAATGCTACGGAACTCCACTAGCTACACACCTCATTCAAGGAGCTTCATCTTTCCCTTCCTCACATTCTTACCTTTTAGTGTGATAATGTTTCCACCATTGCTCTCAAATACATTGAGGTTGACTTTTATTTTGTCAAGGAAAAGTTTCTTTGCAAGGACCTCTGTGTCAAGTTTATTTCGGGCAAAGACAATCTGGCAGATGTGTTTACTAAGCTTCTTGCAGCTCCTCATTTTCAAACTTTGCATGGCAAACTAATGAATCCCTCCATTAGTTTGGGGATGTTAAACAAAAGAACTCAAAATAGCTTCAAACGACATTGTTTCAACAGAAGATTTCAGAACAAACCAAATGGTAAAATTTCGTTAGCAGCACGTGTGATCGTGAAATCACACGACGTCGTTTCTCATTTAAGTGCATTATGACAACGTTTTATCTTAGTAGCCGTTGGTTCTTAAATTTCTCATTTAAGATTTTTTTTTTTAAGAAGTATATAAAGAACTCTTGAGTGTATTAATTTTAGCTATTATGAAAATTGATGAGCCGAAAATAACATGGGATCGTCATTCCATGTCAATGACGACCAGAACGAGCGTTACACATTTATTGCGCACGTTGATGATAAAAACTAACAAACAGAGCAATGGTAACAAGTGAGTAGTGTACTTTAGAGCTCTTATTGATGGCACACTAGCTGTTGCCCATGAATGCTGAGATTCATTACCTATTAAGACAGGAAACCACTATAAAAGGAAGGGACAACATAATCCAAAGGTACACACAAATACTCACCTAAAAACTGCTCCAAGTCATTTTTTCTCTCTATATCATTCTTTTCCTTTCTGACTTAAGCATTAGAGTGTTTTTGGCAAACACCACACCGGTGTATTACACTTCTTTCTCAAGCTTTCTTGCAGGTTTGGACCAGAGACACGACCCACCATGAGATCGTCCATCCAGTGAGACGAGGTCCTCAACTTGGTGATTTTTCACATCATCAGTTTGACATCGTCTGTGGTAAACGCTGATCATTCAAAGCCATCTTCCCTAAGTGACAAAAGAGAACCTTGTAGCATAAGATGGATGCTAAACAAGCTGCATAGCAAATCCAAGCCTTGACAACTAGCTTGGAAGAAGTAACTCACCAGAATGAAGAGTTGAGGAGAGCCACTGAATCCCAGAATGAGGAACGACAGCAGATCATGGAGAACCATAATGAAGAAAAGCATCGGAGGATCGAAGGAAATCATAATGAGGAAGGATCGGATAGCCAAGTGAACAGGAGGATGAGAACGCCAGAAGAAAACTCATCCAAAATGGAGAGTGAGCTTCGTAACATAAGGAGGGAGATGGACAAACTTAGGAATGCGGTAAAAGACAAAGCTATGGAGAACTTAGACAAAATGATCCGAAGGATGGATTCACATTCACCACAGAAGTGTTGAACCGTCCACTCCCACCAAAGTTTCGTCTTCCCCAATTGGAGTCCTTTGATGGCTCAAGAGATCCCTTAGATCACATTGAGTCGTTCAAGACTTTGATGCTTTTACAGAACCCTAGACAAAGTAATGTGTAGGGTCTTCCCAACGACGCTAAAGGGCGCAGCCAGGGTGTAGTTTGGCAAACTGCCCTCAAACACCATTACGAATTTCGATCAGCTCAACAAAGGCTTTGTTCGTCATTTCATTGGCGAACAACGACATAAGAAGCCAACTAGGCATCTTTTCAACATACGCGAAGCAAAGGGAGAATCACTGAGATTGTACATGATGTGCTTCAACAAAGAGTTGCTGCAGGTGGACGAAGCGGAAGACCAAGTGATCCTAACGACCTTACAAGCAAGATTGCTACCAGGAGATTTCTTTTTCTCTATCACCAAGAGTCCGCCAAAAACAGTAGCAGAATTACTCCACAAGGCCCAGAAGTATATGAATGCAGAGGACGCAGTAATAGCCAAAGGAGTGACGACTAAAAGGAAAAGAGACGAAGGAACTGGTCACAACCCTGATAGGAAGAAGGAAACACAGGGTACTGGGCATGCATTGGACAAAAAGAAGAACCTCCCAAATCGAAGACCTAAGGTTACTAGTTTCACTCCTCTAGTGATGCCTATCGAGCAAGTATTGATGCAGATAAAGGACGAACCAGCTCTGCAATGGCCTAGACCCATTCACGCCCTAGCAGAAGTAAAAGACAAAAGCAAGTATTACAGATTCCATCAGGACTACGAGCATCACACTGACGAATGCAGGCACCTGAAGGACCAAGTAGAAACACTAATTTGTTAGGGAAAATTGTAGAAGTTTGTACGAAG
>CM032327.1:75120082-75297582 GCA_019022515.1 Quercus aquifolioides | reverse complement strand
AAAAAAGAAATAGGAGTTATTAAATGTGACATGACACGCTCACTAAAAATAAAAAAAAATCCTTTTGTAGCGAATCATTTATTAAGAAAAATAAATAAGCTTAACACAAAAGCGGAAAAAGAAATAATAATAACTTGGTCCCGAACATCTACCATTATACCCATAATGATTGGCCATACTATTGCTATACATAATGGAAAAGAACATTTTCCTATTTATATAACAGATCGTATGGTGGGCCATAAATTGGGGGAATTCGTACCTACTATAAATTTCCGAGGACACGCAAAAAATGATAATAGATCTCGTCGTTAAAATAAGAGTAGTTAATAAAAGTGAATATAGATGCTTATTGTTTATTAGCGAGAGGCAAATCTTATGATAAAGAAGAATCCATATACCGAAATATATATGCGCTTTAAGTAAACATATATGTATGTCTGCTAATAAAGCAGAAAGAGTAATTGAAATTGATCAGATTTGTGGACGTTTATACGAAGAAAGACGTATGAGACTCGAACTTATGCCTTATCGAGTGAGTTATCCAATTTTGAAATTGGTTTATTCTGCAGCAACAAATGCTATTCACAATGTCGGTTTAAACGAAGCAAGTTTAATCATTAGCAAAGCGGAAGTCGTGAAGGGGTACTACTGTGAAAAAATGAAAACCTCGAGCTCGAGGGCTTAGTTATCCGATAAAAAGACCCGTTTTTCATATAACTATTGGATTAAAAGATATATCTGTAAAGGAAGTATAAAAAAGGAAGTATAAAGGAGCCAAATACGCCATATTATACTTCAAAGGCAACGGTATGGAGAAATAAAAATAAGTAAGTACACGGATATGACGTGTCATGATATATATAGTATTGGGAGATTATGGGACAAAAAATAAATCCACTTGGTTTCAGACTTGGTGCAACCCAAGGTCATCATTCTCTTTGGTTTGCACAACCACAAAATTATTCCGAAGGGCTACAAGAAGATCAAAAAATCCGAGATTGGATTAAGAATTATGTACAAAAAAATATTCAAATATCCTCTGGTGTTGAGGGAATTGCATGCATAAAGATTCAAAAAAGAATCGATTTGATTCAGGTCATAATCTATATGGGATTCCCAAAATTATTACTAGAAGGTAAAGGTGGGCCTCGAAGAATCGAAGAATTGCAGATAGATGTACAAAAAGAAATTAATTGTGTAAACCGAAAACTCAACATTGCTCTTACAAGAATTACAAACCCTTATGGACACCCTAATATTCTCGCCGAATTTATAGCCGGACAATTAAAGAATAGGGTTTCATTTCGAAAAGCAATGAAAAAGGCTATTGAATTAACTGAACAAGCAGGTACAAAAGGAATTCAAGTACAAATTGCAGGACGTATCGACGGAAAAGAGATTGCGCGTGTCGAATGGATCAGAGAGGGTAGAGTTCCTCTACAAACCATTCGAGCTAAAATTGATTATTGTTCCTATGCAGTTGGAACTATCTATGGGGTATTAGGCATCAAAATTTGGATATTTGTAGACGAGGAAGCCTAAGCCTTTATTTGACTTGTCTTTACGTTCTATCGGAAATAAAAAAGCAAAAAATGACAAACTCTTTCATTCTTTTTCTGTTAAATCAAAAAAAAAAATGGGCAATTCTATAAGGTTGAATAAAAATTCAATTCATTTTTTTATATTGATATAATTGCTATGCTTAGTGTGTGACTCGTTGGTTTTTGTAGGGTTAGTAGTCAAAAAAACGGACTGGCCCATAGTATGAACTAATAACTATCGAACTACTAACCAACTCACCGCTTCATATTATCTGGATCTAAAGAACTAGTCACGATATGATATATTGATCATATCATTGTAGCAACTGAATTTTTGTTTGCATAAACAAGCAAAAAAAAGAAAAACCAATCTGATTTTAAGTTGTGAAGCAATAACAAAAAGAATGCAGATAAATGGAAGGGTGAGAGAAAGAGAGAAAAAGAATACTAATGCTATATGATTCCAATATGTAAGGTCTCTGAGCGCTCTTATAAAGGATAGCGTAATAAAGCATCAATACTAATTTGATTGATCTATAATTCGATGAATTTGTTCATAGAACAAAAAAAGTCAAGAGCCCCGGGTCCACAAAGACTGAGAAAATTGACTCAATAACACATTTCATTTTCATTAGGAGCTCCGCTGTAGAATTCAGGCCTAACCATTAATCGCGAAGCGATGGGAACGACGGAACCCTTGGATGCGGAAGATTCTATTGAAAACGAATCCTAATAATTCATTGGGTAGGATGGCGAAACGAACCCGGGACCAATCCACTTTTATTCTGAGAGGCCATGTCATAGGATAACCCTACAACTGAAATAGATATGGAAAGAGTAAATATTCGCCCGCGAAAGTTTTTATTTTATTGGATTTCTAAATTTTGATAGATCCAATATAATATGATAATAAAAAAGACAAAACAAAATAAATACTCGTTATAATCAAACGAAATTCTATTATTATTATCTATTATCTCTAATTAATCTATAAAATAATTATCTATAACTATAAATAAATAGAAATTGAATACATGTTTAGTTTTTTTTATATAAACTATCAAAACAAGATATACAAATTTCTAATAGATTAGATATTAGATAAAATCTCAAAGACTCCCACGATTCAGTATATTATTCATTAAATACATGTATACCATGTTATAATTGTTATTTTTCATTCGCGAGGAGCTGGATGAGAAGAAACTCTCATGTCCGGTTCTGTAGTAGAGATGGAATTGAAATTGAAAAAGAACCATCAACTATAACCCCAAAAGAGCCAGATTCCGTAAACAACATAGAGGAAGAATGAAAGGAATATCTTATCGAGGTAATCGTATTTGCTTTGGTAGATATGCTCTTCAGGCACTTGAACCCGCGTGGATCACGTCTAGACAAATAGAAGCAGGGCGGCGAGCAATGACACGAAACGTACGCCGCGGCGGAAAAATATGGGTACGTATATTTCCAGACAAACCTGTTACAGTAAGACCCGCGGAAACGCGTATGGGTTCCGGTAAAGGATCTCCCGAATATTGGGTAGCTATCGTTAAACCGGGTAGAATACTTTATGAAATGGGTGGAGTAGCAGAAAATGTAGCCAGAAAGGCTATTGAAATAGCGGCATCCAAAATGCCTATACGAACGCAATTCATTATTTCGGGATAAGAATGTATAACCAAAGAAAAGAAATCTTTTGAATGAAAAAAAAACAAAATTATAGGTTTCTTTTTTTTTGTTTTGGACAAACAATATTTCTTTTTTTACTTAGCCCCTTCGCAGTGAAAGAGCAAATAAAAAAAAATGATATGATTCAACCTCAAACCCACTTAAATGTAGCGGATAACAGCGGGGCCCGACAATTAATGTGTATTCGAATCATAGGAGCTAGTAATCGACGATATGCTCATATTGGTGACGTTATTGTTGCTGTAATCAAGGAAGCAATACCAAATACACCTCTAGAAAAATCCGAAGTGATCAGAGCTGTAATTGTACGTACTTGTAAAGAACTCAAACGTGACAACGGTATGATACTACGATATGATGACAATGCTGCGGTTGTTATTGATCAAGAAGGAAATCCCAAAGGAACTAGAATTTTTGGTGCGATCGCACGGGAATTGAGACAGTTAAATTTCACTAAAATAGTTTCATTAGCACCTGAAGTATTATAAGTCTAATAAAACGGAGACTCTAATGCTATTATTAATGAAAGCAGTTTTGTTTGCACCTTGACTTATTGTAATTACGTGTCATATGGTTCACAATTATCTAAGTATTAGACAGAACCAAGGTCTTGCATGGATTCTCGGACCACAAACCTTAGGGAAACTAATAACTTCCAGCAATCATTTAAGTGTTAGACAGAACCAAGGTCTTGCATGGATCCTTGGACCACAAACCTTGGGAAAACTAATAACCTCCAACAATCATCTAAGTGTTAGACAGAACCAAGGTCTTGCATGGATCCTCGGACCACAAACCTTGGAGAAACTAATAACTTCTAGCAACTATCTAAGTGTTAAACAGAACCAATGTCTTGCATGGATCCTCGGACCACAAACCTTAGGGAAACTAATAACTTCCAGCAATTATCTAAGTATTAGACAGAACCAAGGTCTTGCATGGATCCTCGGACCATAAACCTTGGAGAAACTAATAACTTTTGGCAACTATCTAAGTGTTAAACAGAACCAAGACCTTGCATGGATCCTCAGACCACAGGCCTTGGGGAAACTAATAACTTCCAGCAATCATCTAAGTGTTAGACAGAACCAAGGTCTTGCATGGATCCTCTGACCACAAATCTTGGAGAAACTAATAACTTTTGGCAACTATCTAAGTGTTATGCAGAACCAAGACCTTGCATGGATCCTCGAACTACAGGCCTTGAGGAAATTAACTACTTTAAACATTTATCTAAGTGATAAACAAAATCCTAAATGGAGCCTGGCTCCTCAGATCACCTGCCCTGCCCATCCATGAGCATCACTTAAAGCATTTCAAGGTACACTTAAAGCATTTCACCTAAGGCATTACTTAAAGCATCACTTATCTTTCCTTTATAGTCAATACTATAATGTTTCCTTAAGATCAGTAAGTTTATGAAAAATATATGTTTGCACACCCTGCCACGACTTATGAGCCTAAAAAGTATGAGAACTACATCATAAACCTGAATTCTTTTGTGGCTCACCTAACAGAAGGCAAATTGTGTTGCTGAGATTGTTCAATTATCAGTTAAAGCCTGAATTAAAATTTACATTGTGGATGTAATATTTTCAATTGTTCGATTAATAAAGGATGAGACACACTACTAAGATTAGTCAAGTGTTAGTGAAGGCATGAAAGCATGATAAATAAAGGGCCACATCATTCAAAGAAGTACGCACATTTCATTACAAAAAAAGCAGTCTCATTACAAAAATTCAAACACAAGTAAAATAAAAATAAATAAAAAAATAAAAAAGTCTATTTCTTAAGCTTTATGGTTAGCTTGTCCTTGGGATGCTGCTAGAAGGCTGTGTCAGAGGCTTCAGAATCTTGCCTTGGAGGAAGGACTTTGAGGGGCTCGGTAAGGGAAGCCAAGACTAATACCTTCTCGGCAGGGGGAGCTTGGGGTCAACTGGAGGCTTCATCACATCCTGGAGGCCATTGGAAACACTCCTGCCAAAGTTTCTGGTCACGTAATAATGGAGCGACATCAGAAGTAGGGCGTGGTCGCTCCGGTCTCCCCTGTTGGGACGTTGTACAACGGCGTCGACAGTCAGTTCATACAGGAGTGGCCCCTGCAGCTTCAATGTAAATATGGAGGACTTCACCGATGTAGTTGTAGGTGCACACTGGGGTCACGGGACCAGTGTCTTCTTCGTGAGGCAGGCACGCTTTGTACACCCTTTCATTCACACCAGCCATTGCTCTGCTTTCGGAATTCAAGAAAAGGAATCTGAGAGAATTGGAATTTTTTGTGTTTGTGTTGTGACTTTGAGAAAAATGAGAGAACATGGGAAGGGGTTTATATTCGAGAGGGAATTGAATTATCCCATTGGTTCACATAACGAAACTGCTCATTTCTCCACCACTCGTCAATTCCAACACCACTCCACCTCATCTCTAGGATACCGGTAGCAAAGATGGAAAGAAAGAGCGATATGAACCACATACTTGCAATGTTACTGATCTGCAAGTGGAATAAGCCAAGCAAAAAATTTAAGCAGATACTAAAGACCAGCATTTTGAGACAAAATTCATAATATACACAAACAGGAACACACTAAAAGCAATTTTTTGTTGCTAACAATGTTAAATGCTGTGCACGCTAAGATTGCAGAATTTCAATGGCAAATATTAGAAGCAGGAGAAATGGTTGAAGAAGCAAAGCGCTCTCTAGGGCTAGATGTGGATGGAATTAAAGATGGAGATGCTTTTTTGGAGAAAGAAAGCAAAGAAATTGACAGAAACGAGAAGAGAGTGGAGTCCATAAAAGCAGCTTTTATTTCTGCCCTTGTTGGCACCCTTGTAGGGTTGCCTATCTCCTTCACCCAGGCAACAAGCAGTACTCAACTCATACTTCCTCTTACAATTAACTTGATCAGCTGCGCATTGTTTGGAGTAACCTTTCGGTACACAATAAGAAGGGACTTGGACAATATCCAGCTTAAGACAGGGACATCTGCAGCATTTGGATTTGTTAAAGGTATGAATATACTTTTATGTACAAGGAACTAGTATGATTTTTTAAAACTTGGTACTCTAGAGTTTAGACAATGTGTAGTTCAGGTTCCGATTTAAAAAATGAATTCACAATGCAGGTCTTGCCATGCTGGGCAGCGGACCACCTTTGGAACTAAATACATGCTTTTGATGGAGCTGTATATGTGTCTGAGTATCTTTTCCTTTTTGTTTTTGCTGCTTTTGGCCTAGATTATTGTTTTAAGATGAAGCTACTTAGTCCTTTTCCTATCAAAAAATCAATTTAAAGGTAATGTCCATTTATGCTACCATAGCATTGCTAGTACCATATTTTGAAGATGGTTATACAATTGCCATATCAAACTTAAAAGCTACTGTGTGTAATATATGCGAAATTCATGTCTTGTAAAATGTGGCACCCATTCAGAATTCGTTGTAGTTGTGCTTTGATTGTTGATGAGTTCTGTTTTCTCCATTTCAACCAAATATCTTACAAGTTGTATCCTAATTGATACAATGATCTATAATTACGGTTTATTGGTAGATCGAAACTTTTGTTAGATGTAGCCAAAAGGTGTTCCTCCCTTTTCCGGTTTTCCCTCCCCTAGGATCAATAGCTAAAAAAGAAAATGTAGATAGTAAAGAATGCCTTGTGGAGTAGTGCTTTGATGCATCAGGCAAAGAAGGACTGAACAGTGAGTGACTTCAACCAACTCAGAAGCTACCATCTACAGTGAATACCAAACCAAGCTGAACTTCATAACAAGCCAATGGCATACATAGGTTACTTGAAATGAAGCAAATAGTATGTCCCGGATTGATGTTGCCCAAATTCTAGCAGTGTATTAAGGTCATATAATAAGTCATTTCCACAATCATGAACCGTCCATTTTTATTGAAGCAAAACCTCGGAAATCTTTTTGACTTAAAACAAGTGAACCTAGGCTGGAATCCACTTCCAATGTTTGAAAATGGAATGTTTTGGGGGTCTAAAATCAAAATATCTTCAGGATTTATAAACCAAATGAGTAAATTCAATTCTGATTACATTGTTCGAACACATTCTTTGACAGTGTCATTCCATCAACTCCCACTACCTCACGGTTCCAACATCCACTTTTTTTAGGAAAGCGTTTTCCCTTATCTGCTAGCATCATTTTATCACATATCTATGGGGGTAATGTGAGCATGTACTTCTGGGTGTCAAATTGGAATCACCTTCTTTGACTCCCCAGCCTTAACCATACATGGGGATCTGGGGGCTCTGTCCTAAAAAATTCATGTAGAGCAAACCCAAAACCCTGCAGCCCTGAGGTTGGGCATAAAGTCTCACCTGAATAATTTCCACTAATAACAAGGCACTATGTCACTATTCTGAACACAGCTTACTTCAAAATTTAACCAGTAAAATGTATTTTTTTTTCTTTTGGATGAATAAACCAGTAAAATGTTACTGCAGCATAATGTTACATATATTCAGTTAATAAACAATGAACCAACCCTTGAAACCTATTCAGGTACTTCAATAAAAGGAATCAAAAGTGCAAGTTCTGATGTTACTGAAAATCATCCTTTAATTTGCATCAGATTAGCCTTCAATTTGTCATCTAAATTTTCTTTAAACCCTATTAGGGGGAGAAAAAACAATTAATGCAACAAATTCTGTAAAGCTGCAGTCTATTATTAGCAGCAGCAGCAATGACGATAATGATGAAAATCTTTGATGCATATTGAATGACTTCATTCCCAGCAGTCAATATGAATTAACTTGATAATTGATAAATATTAAAAAGAATGTTGGTTCAGTGATTCTTGTGCTTTTAAATCCTTGATATCAAAGTTCCAGGAGCTAACTCCTCCTTAGTACTCACTCTGATGGAGGTAAGACACATTACCAACAATGATAAGAAAAAATAAAGTACTCGTGCATTGAACTTTGAGTACAGATACCTCTGACCATTGAATGTAAGATGTTACCAATTTTAATCCACTTCAAAAAGTAACAATTTCCTGGATTTTATTACACTAATTCTAGTTCATGCAAAAAAACATATCTGACATAAAAGAGATTAATCTCTAGCATTTGAATGATCCACAAAGATTTTTAAAAAAAAAATAGAAAAAAGAAAAGGAAAAAAGGTAACATATCTTGTTTCTATTATCATTATTATTAATTCGCATAAATAGTTAGAAAACAGACTAAAGCAGGATAAAAGAGCAAAACTGCAAATAAGAAACATGAAGTATCTGGCATGCATCAACCAAAGGAAACCTCTCAATTGAAAAACCCTACACTTTAATACAGATTATTTTCTCTGCTTAAATATTGTTACTCCTTTCTTTTTCAAAAGTTTTCTATGGATTAAGGGTCTTTAATAATCATTTAAAGAAAAATATTATGTTCTTTTTTCCTCTATTCTAATGGGTTCTCATGGATTTGGAATTTAGGATGGGCATGCCCAGGGAAACTCCTAAACAACGAACAAGACTGTAATCTTAGATTCCCCAATGGTAATAAAGCTGCAAGAATATTCAAATAGGGGGCAGTTGTCACTTATAGTTACTGGATCATCTTAGTTGAGGTCTTCACTAATGGACAGAATGTGAAAAGAAAGGAGGCGGGGTGGGAAGCACAGTATTCTGAGAAGCCTTGAAATTATAATTAAAAAAAATCAAGTCATTGTGGAATGCAAAAACTTGATCAGACCTATCAACTTAGTAAGGTGTGTTTAAGCACCTTACAACTCAGAAACAAAAACAATGAATCCTCAAAAATAGTATTCTTAAGAAATGCAAACGGTTGAATATGTAGCAAATACAGATTAAAAGAAAATATATTCCGCTAAATGCATCATGACCACAAGTAAACCAAAAGTTCAAAATAAACAACGTGAACTAATGTTTATGAGTATTACATTTTTCTACTGGAAGGCAATTTCTTTACAGAGTTGCACTGCATCTTTAAGCTACAAAATTAACCATAGCCATCAGACAAGCCTACCTCGACAAGTGAGAGTATGAAATTTGAATCCCAGCATTATGATCGCTAAACTAAAGGGCTTTTACAGGATTACATGATTCCAAAGAGGTGGCAAGTCAGCGAATGGTATAGAAAACAAGTGGAGTTTTCAGCATTGCAAACCAAACAGCAAGGGATGATTACCTCCTAGTTGTAAAATCAAAACTGAAACTTGGCTTATATAATGAAGTAGACATGTGGAACTAGTGCCTAATTATCAAATGGGTGGATCTCATCTAGACTTTTGGCTTATATAATGACTTGGTCATCGATTTTTATGCAGGGGAGCTCTCTGACTACTGGCTAGGCTGGTCTCCTATTAAACATGGTAAGCCCGACCCTCACTGAAACCCGGGAATCCTCCCTTTTTAGGAGTCAGAAGTCCTCTCTCGCCAGTCTTGGTCAATTGAATCTGACTCATTCGACATCCCGATGTGTTACCAAAATTACATGAACAATTAACCATATCAAAAGATACCAATGGCAGACTAAGAATTTCAATGCCTTTCCTTTCCTTTCAAAGTAATGTTCGTTTTGACATTCCAATGGACTACCAAATTTAAACGGAAAAAAAATCAAATTTCCATTCTAAGAGAACTAAAGCCATAACTAGCTGCTATTCATTTCAATTGATACATATCCTTAAAATCAAATTGAAAATTGATATTGTGCTTAACATAAATGAGATTTGATAATTCCAAAGAACTAATGCTCGTATAACTTACCAACAAAAAATATACCAGTCACGATGATCCCTAAACATTATAAACTACCTTTGATTACGTTGGTATGTTGCTAAAGGCAAAGCCAGCAAAGAGACAATAATATTGTTCCAGCCTTCCAGGTTCAATGATCTATGACCTATCCCAGCTATTTCGAACAGAGGAATATATTTTTACTCATTGTGAGTGTCTTAAGCCGGCATTTGAACCAACTAAATTCTATTGGTTTAGAGACAATATTATTGTATCTTCTTATTAAGCAGTCAAAGCCATCAAAGAGACAACATTATTCCAAATTCAAAACAAACAACAAAAAACATAGCCAAAGTCATCACACCCATTAAAATATAAACTGATTTTATATAACCAAGTACTTTGATTAAGGTTTCCAAAGAAACTTTACATAGTATGATATGTGATAACCCTACATATAGCTATAATTAAAACTCTAGGCATCGAAGTTTCACGGGTTCTTCTGAACTAAATGGTAAGTTGACTAGAATGAGAGAACCTCTAACACCAAGATTGAACTTTTCTCGGTCGTAAAATCCAGAAGGAACCGGAATGGCCATTGGAAATTGATCGCCACCACCATCTGCCACTCCGTTCACATTGCATAGGCCGGTGGAAAAATCCATTTGGGCCCTCACATCTCGAAGGTTGGTTCCAGCAGTGTTGATCCATATCTTCTGAGCTCCTTTTGTACGTTCGTAGCGAACATTTGGATTTGGTTGCTGCTGTGGTTGATTGTTGTTGTTGTTGTTGTTCATTGTGCCGAGAATCAAGGGTTGGTCAATGAATTCGAAAGGAAACCAGACATGAATCTCCCCGTTAGAAACATCCCAGCCCATGTTTTCATATGAATATTTGTGGAAATTGGTATGCAATAATCGAATTCGCGCGTAGTAACGGCGGTCTGCCCTGTGCTGACGCTGTACCACGGCCTCAATGATGAATTCCATCGGCTCTCGATTGACTTTGATGGTGACGTTTTGTTGAGTGGCCCCTGCAGCTTCCACAAAAAAGTGGAGGACGGAGCCAATGTAGGTGTATGTGCACACTGGCTTCACGGGAACACTACCATCCTCAGCAGTAGCAGGTAGGCACGGAGTAAAATTATTCATATTCATTGCTCTTGGAATCTGGAATAGTTCAAGAAATATATATATGAGATATTTGATTTTGTGTTGTGCTGTGGCCTGTGAGTGAGAGAATGAGAGAATATGGGAAGAGGTTTATATAGGAGTGTGAGTGAGAGAGGGAATTGAATTATCCAAGAGGTGAGCTCTGATTGGTTGATGTAACAAGCACGCGGATCGTCTGGGGATATTTTTGGAGCGTTGGATTTTACATTAAGGACGGTTGAGATTTCAGAATGGTTATAGTGTGGAATGGAATGGAGGAATTTGTTAGTTTGGCGGGTTGGGTTGGGTTGGGTATAGAGGAAGGCGAAGAGGTCGAACTAGAAGAGTACGGCTTCTGGCTTTGGCTTTGGCCTTTCAGGCGGTTTTACAGGTTTAGTTTCCTAGTGAATTTACCATGAAGTCTTGATTTTGATGCGAGAGGGTGGTACAGAGTTCGTGGATATTTTTGGTATTACCTATTGCATAATATATGTTCTTAAATTTTTTTTTTTTTTTTTTTGAGAAACAAATATCAGTGAAAAGTGAAAACTTCGGAATTATTTAGTTATGTATACTATTTTGAAACTTGAGTTTAGTAGCAAATGGACACTGACGTGGACCGTCTAATATGACATTGTAAATGAGAAATATTCCCGCAAAACTCGAGTTTCATTAAACATAAAATACTTGTGTCTTGCTTCTCTCGATTTTAACTTTTCAGTGTTTGAATGAACTCAAGCTTACAAAACTCAAGTTCTATGTGAGATATTTAATTTTAAAATGCCACATCAAAAGATCTACATTAGCACTCATTTATAGCTTGCGTTCAATGCACTCGATTTTTTATTAAAAACTCAAATTTAGCAAAATCGAGTTTCAAAAGAGGCTACATTATTAAATAACTTTGGGCATAGGCTATTTAGTAATACTTTTTGCAAAAATTAAATATTTGGCAAAAAAAGAAGCCTTAAATTGGAGGATTGTGAACTCAAATTCTAGGATCACATAAAAAATCACAATTTCTGTCATAACTGTCCACGTGGTAGATTATGAGTGGTGGGTCCATTTGAAATTAACAAGCAGTCATTTACAGTTTGTCACGTAAGATAATTATGACAAAAATTATGACTTTTTATGTGGTACTAGAATTAGCCTTGTGAACTTAGCCAAATCAGTCTCAATACTCTAAATCCATTCCATTTAAATATTACTTTTACTCATGAATCTTCTTTTTTTTTTTTTTCCTAATTTGGCTTGGGAACAATATTACAAACACGACAATTCCCACACTCATTCACAATTTCCTGACAAAAAGTGGAGGATCGCTAAAGTCAGTAATGAGCAAAAAATATCCGCCACACAATCACACAAGTTAGCAAGTTATAAAATTGGGTGTTCGATTAGATGCGTCTCTAGATTTATTCTTTTGACTTGATATCCTGTTGAGATAAAATGAGAATGTATAAGAGACATGAGAATGACATGAGTGCATATGGCTAACTATAATACTTGTGCAAAAGTATTTTAACTTAATTGAATTCAATACTTTCATTGTCAACAGAGGTTTTTTTTTTTTTTTTTTTTTTTGTAAGCATTAATGAAATTGTCAAAATCAATTTTTTAATTCCATGATTCTTTTTTTTTATTATTAATTTTATAAGAAATATAAACAGCAGTCTAAAAAGTTAATTGTTTTTTTTTCTTTTCGCATAAAAAAGTTTCTAAAATTGGTCTATTAACAAATGGACTTACAGCGTCCATTAACATTTATCAAAAAATAAAAAGAATAAATTTCCAACAAACAGATACATTCTCTTGTATTGTTCCCAAATTTCCAAGAGGTTCCACAATATGGGAGATAAGCCAATTTTTTAAAACATGTTGAACTTTTTTTTTTTTAGAGCAAAGAAACATTTTTAATATTTTTTTTTTTTTGAAAAACAAAAACATTTTTAACTTGGGTATTTTATTTACACCCTTTTTTTCCAAGCTGACATTATTATATGTGATTTGAGAATTGATTATAGAATAAAGTCTTGAATGGTGTGCTTAGACAGCTTAAACACGCGTCCAGACGTTCCTTTTCTTTGCAAACTGACAACTCCTCTCGTCAGTCGTCTCTTCCAATTCCAAATCCCATTTCTTTCTTTCTCAGTTTCTCCATTCGTTAATAGACCAATTTTAGAAACTTTTTTATGCGAAAAGATAAAAGAAAAAATAATAAACTTTTTAGACCGCTTTTTATATTTCTATTAAATTAATATTAAAATGTCATGTTAAGGTAAAACTTATTACACACATTAGAATTACTCTACTTGTAATATATTTTTATTAAAAACATTTGAAGTATTTTATTATTATTTTATTCTCTACATCAGCGTCAATGTGCCACATGTACACATTGTCTGCCATGTAGACATTTTTCATTAGCGACTTAAAGATGAGAATCAAATTGATTACAGATTGAAAATAACATGGACTAAATTAATGGCTACCAAAATGTAAATATCAAATTGATTGTGGTCCCAAAATATAAAAACCAAAATATTATTTTCACCCATATATATTTTTTCAACATCATCACAACATGCATGCAGGGTTCCTCCCTTAATCCATATCCTAACCTTTTTGCCCCATGTGGCTACCATTCCTCTGCTCAGTTAACCATTAGTTTATCATCCGTAAGTTGGCCAATCAGCTTCATGTTTATATGCATGCCATGGATTTAACTTTTAATACTTGGAACACTAAAAGAAACCTAAGGTTTTAAAGTCGACCAGCTTAAATAATAAAAAATAAAAAATTAAAGAAATGCAAGGCACACAATAGTCAACATTATCATATACAAGCACAACAAAAATGTCAATTAAGAGTCTTAATTGACAAATTTATTAACTGAACTTGTTCAGTTAACATTGAATAATATAAACCTAAGAAACCATATATAATTTTTTTTTCCCCAAAGACATTTGACCTCTGAACGAGCCATGCATTCATGCGATAAACAATCTTCAATATAATATTAACCAAAAAAAAAAAAAAATATTCTTCAATATAATGACTCGTAGAATCAAAAGGTTGTTATTGGAATAGGCAAATGATTTAATGAATGAAGTCATACTTATTTTGCTGGTTCAGTTTACATGGGTTGTTGAAATTCTGAGCACCTTAATATTTTGGTTACCTGCATATGGCCATATAAATAAAAAATAAAAAAAAGGTGTCTTTTGGTCATGGGAAGCATATATTTTTTCGAGTAATGTTATTGATGAAGCGTAAGTTCGTCAGTCAATTGTTAGATGGAAGCAATCTCCGGTCACCGGTGTGGCGCCTGCCACAGAGCCTCCGATGCCAAAGTCAGTATATAAAGCTATTCGAGAATGTAAAGAAAATAGAGCAAAAGAGATCTCTTAGTGTGTATGTACCTTGTCATTGGCAATGTGTGGGCTTTTTATATGCTTTCATGGCCTCTAGCTGTTGTGGTAGTTATGGAGGTCTTAATGCTCCTCTTGGTAATGTTTGGGGCAGAGTAATGTGGCATCAATGTGTTCCAACGGTCCATACAGTTGGCCTTGTAACCGTTCTAGGTTTAATTGACTGCATTGAATGGCCTGGATGTCTTCGTCAGTAACGTGAATGATTACCTCGTCACTCCTGATGGTGTATTCGTCCATAGGTGAGGTCGTCCGTGTAAGACGGACTCGTCAGTCCCGTCAGTTGCCCCCCGATTCTGTGTTCGTCATGTCCTTGACGATCATAGAATGTGAAGGGTCACAGGTTGCGGATGACTTTTGGGGTTCTGCTCCGAATTAAGTGCGAAGTGACGGCACTCCACAGATCGCGGCATACGTGGCATGTGCTGACTGGTGGAGTTAATGCTCGAATAGTTGGGACTATTGGGCTTCCCGCTGGTTTTTCAGTTTCCAAAGCCTTAGTTTTAAAACTTCCTTTCTTCTCATTTTTCCTTTTCACTTTTCTCAAGAACTTTCAATCATTTTTCTGGGCATCCTCTCCGCCAACCTCTTTCTGCAACTCACCTCCCAACTGGTGCGCCGTGTGGTGGTGGTTTTCTTCCTCGAGGTATGTTTCCCTGTCCACTTCTTCTCTTATTTAGTCTAGACATATGGTGGTGGATTTCTGATTTTTTCCCATCTCCTTTTCTTCTCGTGTTTTGCTCACCGGGTCTCAGGGTTTTTAGATTTTTTTGCGTTTTCTAGTTTACTTATGGTTGGTAGTTCCGAGGTTAGGATAGCTTGCCCCTCCATTTCGTTTCTCTTTGCTCGATTAGGGGGATCATTGGGGAATTTTCCATACCTCGAGAATTTTGTTTACGAAGGTAGTTGCCTGGCTGTTGTGTTGGTTGATCTCTTGCCTGTGCTTCGTCAGTCAATAGATTGGTTCGACAATTTGGTGAGAGAGGGAAGAATGACGTCTGAGATTAAATCTAGTGAGCTCGAGACTGGGTTATCGTCTAGCGGTAACCCAGCGGAGGAAGATACAGCCGTCTCCACGCCTCGAGAAGTTAGGGCTTTTTATGCTCTGAGGGAGGAGTGTGGTTTGGACGCTGACGCGCTGGACAGATTTAAGGACAGGTTTCAGTTCCCAGAACGAGTTAGGGTTCGTCTGCCTGGCGAGGCAGACCAGGCTTGTCACTTCTTTCCTAGGGAGATTTGTTTTTACGAATCTGCCTTCGTCTGTGGATTGAGGTTTCCTGTCCATCCTTTCGTGATGGAGCTGTTAGACCGTTTTGGTATTGCCCTCGGGCAGCTTATGCCCAACTCGTGGCGGATATTGGTTAGTTGTATGGGGATTTGGTTGGCTGCCAATGACGGGGATATGCTCAAGGTGGACGAGCTTGTCCATTTGTACCGTTTAAAAGCATCAAAGGAGTATGGGTACTACGAATTGGTGCCCTGGGAAAGAAGAACTAGGATCGTCAAGGGGTTACCGTTGTCTTTCAAGTACTGGAAGTCCAGATTTTTCTTTGTGTCTGGGGATGATTTTGAGACTTCCTCTGGCGAGGTTTGGGGTGATCTCCCGAGGTTGCGTCGTCGGTGGGAAACCCCGACTTTAGGTGCGTCAATATCTCTCCTCGTCCATTGAATTCCGTCGTGCTTACTTCTATGGCTATTGACCCTTTTTTTCTTTTTTTTTCCTGTTTTTGCACAGTTAAGAGGCGACCCAAGCTCAAGAGCAGGTATAGGGAACGAGTACAGAAGGCGATTGATTACGCACTAACGATTGAGAGTTGGGACGAGCTTGTCGACCCCAGAACACTAGCCTTCTACTGCCTTGGACCGGAGCCCTCTGCCTTCTTCCTGCGTAACCTTGATATTGAAGGAAAAAAGAGTAAGTGTTATATTCGTCAGTACTCACCTTACTTCTTCCCCTTGCTCTTTTTTTTTTTTTTTTTACTAGTGTTTTCCCCTTGCAGAAATGACGACCAAATTCAATAAGGATATGTACGCGAAGATGAGATCCAAGAAAGATGAGCCTCTGTCGAATTTGGGAAAGAAGACAGTGCGCGTCACTAGAAAGGGAGGTCATGCTGCTCCAACTCCCTCCGTCCATCCAATTGTTTCCGCAAGTGAGATGACGAGGACGGCTTCTCTTACGGCATCTGTGGAGGAAATAGGTGGCACTCCCGTCTCTAAAAGGCCGTGACTGTCTGAAAAGGAGAAAAAGAAAGCTGGCTCTCGCCCGTCCACCATTTGGAATGATGAGAAGATGGCTGTGGACCGAGCCCATGAGGCAGTGACGTCTGCAGACTTGAGGGCTTTGTCTGGCGTCCCTATTAATGAGGTTGCGGCTCGTCATGTTCACAAGCTTATTCAGGTGTTAGGGGAGAGTCTGCATCTTTCTTCTGAGTATTTTACTCATGAGGCTAAGGTGGCGTCTATGACGTCTAGGATGGAGGTCTTGGAGGCGGAGAACTCGACGCTGAAGAAGGACCTTATTGCCTCCATGGGTGAGACCAACACTTTGAAGGAGCAGGTTAAGAAGTTGAACGACGACCTCAGGGTTGAGCGCCAATTGACTATGGAGAAGGACGAGCAGCTTCTTGGAGCCAGGGAAAGTCTTAAGACCATAGCTGCCAGGTCCGTTGAAGCCTTTCAAACCACTAACGAGTACAATACTGTGCTTTTTAGTTGGTATTTTAAGGGTTTCGAGCTCCTGAGGAGATACCTCGTGAAGCACCCTTCTAGGGTGAATATGGAGAGGCTGGACCTGGAGGAGGTGGATCAAGAAATGGCTGCAAACGAGGTTGCCCGACCTTCTGCTTCCAAGCCTGAAGCCCCTGTGGATGCTCCTGCTGACGATGCTCCTGTTGACGCAACTCCTGCTGACGATGGTGCTGCCCGGACCTGATACTTAGAAATTTTTGTCTTTCTTTTTGGATGCCCACCATGTTTTGGGTTGTTTTATTTATCTAATTCTCGAACAATTAATCTATTTTAAGAACAATGTTTTTAGCTCAGTGTTTATGGGTCTTTGGTTGCAGAAACACTTGTAATTTGCCCGTTGCTTTTGGGCTTTAATTTAATTTACATCTGCGTACTTACTTGTACTTGTGTTTGAATGATCGTTGGTTGTGAGATGTTGGCTTCAATCGTCCATGCCGTATGCTCGTCTATGCAGGGTCAGTTCTTTAACCCTGTAAGGATCGTCATTGTTAGTAACTCACATCCGTCCTATGCGGAATCTTCTTATGTAGCCATTACTTGTACCCTTTTAGGGGGTTTTATAGTCGTCAGTAACTTACATCCGTCAAGGCGGAATCTTGTTACTTAGCCATTTTTACGCATTTTTAGGGATCTTGTCATCGTCAGTAACTTACATCCGTCAAGGCGGAATCTTGTTACTTAGTCATTTTTGGCTCTTTGTGACTTACACCCATTTTTAGGGATCTTGTCATCGTCAATAACTTACATCCATCAAGGCGAAATCTTGTTACTTAGCCATTTTTGGCTCTTTGTGACTTACACCCATTTTTAGGGATCTTGTCATCGTCAGTAACTTACATCCGTCAAGGCGGAATCTTGCTACTTAGCCATTTTTGGCTTTTTGTGACTTACACCCATTTTTAGGGATCTTGTCATCGTCAGTAACTTACATCCGTCAAGGCGGAATCTTGTTACTTAGCCATTTTTGGCTCTTTGTGACTTACACCCATTTTTAGGGATCTTGTCATCGTCAGTAACTTACATCCGTCAAGGCGGAATCTTGCTACTTAGCCATTTTTGGCTTTTTGTGACTTACACCCATTTTTAGGGATCTTGTCATCGTCAGTAACTTACATCCGTCAAGGCGGAATCTTGTTACTTAGCCATTTTTGGCTCTTTGTGACTTACACCCATTTTTAAGGATCTTGTCATCGTCAGTAACTTACATCCGTCAAGGCGGAATCTTGTGACTTAGCCATTTTTGGCTTTTTGTGACTTATAATTGAATAGACCTGCTCACAGAGAGACATTAGCTGGATAACATCTTTATTGATTTCAATAATGAATACATTTAAAGGTTACTTCTATTGATGGTATTTTTTCAAGTGTTCAATGTTCCATGGCCTCGGGAGTCTTTGTCCGTCCAGGGTTTCCAGGTGGTAGCTACCTTGCCTGGAGTAATGGACGACTCGGTAAGGTCCTTCCCATGTGGGGCCGAGCTTCCCTTGAGTAGGATCTTTGGTCGCCGGGTTTACTTTGCGCAGGACAAGGTCACCTATGTCGAGTCGTCTGAGTTTCACCCTTTTGTTGTAATAGTCCGTCATCTTTTTCTGGTAGTCTGTCACTCTGCTGCAAGCTTTGTCTCTTACTTCATCTAGACAGTCTAGGTTGAATTGTAGACGATCATTATTGGCTCCCTCGTTGAACATTTCTCGCCTGGTGCTGGTTACTCCTACTTCAACCGGGATCACTGCTTCAGTCCCGTAGGTAAGCCTGAAGGGGGTTTCTCCCGTCGGGGTTCTCGCTGTTGTTCTGTAGGCCCACAAGACATTGGGCAGTTCTTCTGGCCAGGCGCCCTTCACGTCGTCCAGCTTAGTTTTTATGATCTTGAGTAGCGTACGATTTGTCACCTCCGTCTGTCCATTCGTCTGTGGATGTCCGGGCGATGAGAACTGGTTCTTAATACCCAGGCCTGAGCATAAATCCTTGAAGCCTTGGCAGTCGAATTGTCGTCTGTTATCCGATATGATCGTCCTCAGAATCCCGAACCTGCAAACTATGTTCTTCCACACGAAGCTTCGGATTTTTGCTTCGGTGATGGTCGCCAGTGGCTCTGCTTCAACCCATTTCGTGAAATAATCAATAGCAACTAGCAAGAATTTTACCTGACCTTTGCCTAGAGGCAATGGGCCAACGATGTCGATTCCCCATTGTGCAAATGGCCATGGGGACGTTATCGTCGTCAGTCTTTCTGCCGGAAGTCGTTGGACATTCCCGAACCGTTGGCACTTGTCACATCTCTTGACGAACTGCACTGTGTCCACCTGCATAGTAGGCCAGAAGTAACATGTTCGAATAACTTTGCTCACCAGGGATCTAGGGCCAGCATGGTCCTCACAGATTCCTTCATGTATCTCTTCCAGGATGTACCTAGCTTCTTCTTCACTAACACACTTCAAGTAGGGCATGGAGAAGTCTCTCTTGTATAGGGTGTCGTTGAGGATTGTAAATCTGGCTGCCCTCTTTTTAATCTTTCTGGCCTCGTTTGTATTTTGAGGGAGGTGCCCGTTCTGAAGGAAGGATATGATGGGCGTCATCCAGCTGTCTGTGTTCTGGATTGAGAACGTTGGAACTTCTTCAATGCTGGGGTATTTCTGGATTTCCATCCTCAGGTCCACGTTCGTCGTTTCTTCTTCTGACGAGGCTATCTTCGAGACTTCGTCTGCCTCCATATTCTGGCTCCTCGGTATCTGTACGAACTCCACTTCATCGAACTCCTGAGTTAAACGTTTCGTCAGCTTGAGATATTTCTGCATTCTCTCTTCTTTTGCTTCATATTCTCCCTGGATCTGCCCAATTACCAGTTTTGAATCATTTTGGACTAATAGGTTCTTAGCCCCAAGCACCTTTCCGAGTCTCAATCCCGTCAGAATCCCTTCATACTCGGCCTCGTTGTTGGTGGTCGGAAATTTTAGCTAAACTCCGTACTTCAGTATTTCTCCATCTGGGGTGATGATGACGACCCCCACTCCCCCCCTCTTTCGAGCTGATGAACCGTCGGTCTATATCGTCCATTTCTCTGCCTCGTTGGTGTGCTTATCTTCGTTCGGGGAAGTGAACTCGGTGATGAAATCCACCAGGGCTTGTGCCTTAATGGCTATCCTAGGGTGGTACTCGATGTCAAATTGGCTAAGTTCAATCGCTCATTGGACCATTCTTCCAACTGCTTCAGGCTTGTTCATGGACTTTTTGATAGGTTGGTCTGTCATCACCAAGATGGGATTTGCTTGGAAATACTGTCTTAGTTTTCGGGAGGCCACTATTAACGCAAATACAATCTTCTCAATCTTTGGGTACTTGGACTCAGCCCCCTGGAAGGCTTCGCTGACGTAATAAACCGGAAGCTGCTTCTTGCCTTCTTCTCTGATCAGGGCTCCACTGACGGCCGTATCTGATACTGCTAAGTACAAATATAGGTTCTCACCTTCTTTGGATGGGCTTAGAAGGGGTGGGTTACTCAAGTAGCGTTTGAGCTCCTGGAAGGCTGCTTCGCATTCATCAGTCCAAGCAAATTTTAAGGTCTTGAAGAAAGGTAGGCATTTGTCCGTAGCCCTAGAGACAAACCTATTGAGGGCTGCAATCCTTCCAGTAAGCTTTTGGACTTCCTTGACGATCTTGGGTGATGCCATGTTGATTATGGCTTGCACCTTCTCCGGGTTTGCCTCTATTCCTCTCTGGGATACCATGAATCCCAGGAATTTCCCTGAGGCTACACCAAAAACACACTTACTAGGATTCAGCTTCATTTGGTATTGCTTGAGGGTAGCAAATGTCTCCTTGAGGTCGTCCAGATGGGCAAGTTCTTCTTTACTCTTAATGAGCATATCATCCACGTACACCTCCATATTCCTGCCTATCTGCTTGTTGAACATTCTATTCACCAATCTCTGATAAGTAGCACCTGCATTCTTCAATCCAAAGGGCATTACCTTATAGCAATAGAGCCCCTGGCTTGTGATGAAAGCAGTCCTCTCTTAATCTTCGTCAGCCATTTTTATCTGGTTGTATCCCGAGAAGGCGTCCATGAATGTCAACAACTTATGTCCGGCAGTAGAGTCCACAAGCTGGTCAATCCTCGATAAAGGGAAACTATCCTTCGGGCACGCTTTATTCAAGTCCGTGAAGTCCACACACATTCTCTACTTCCCATTCACTTTTTTCACGAGGACAACATTTGCAAGCCAATCAGGATAGTAGACCTCCCGGATGAATCCTGCCTTTAGCAGTTTATTTACCTCATCTGTGACAGCCTGGTCTCGTTCTGGAGCAAATACCCTTCTCTTCTGCTTGACGGGCTTCTTCTCTAGGTCTACATCCAGCTTGTGCTAGATGACTTCTGTGGATATACCGGGTATGTCCTCATGGCTCCAGTCGAAGATATCTTGGTTCTCTTTTAGGAACTGGACTAGCTTTGACTTCATCTCGGGGCTTAGCGTCGTCCCTATCCTCGTCGTCTTGGTGGCCTCTTCTTCGTCCAGCTTCACTGTTTCCAAGGCTTCTACTTTGTCTTCTTCTTTCTCTTCAATCGTCCAGGTGTGGTTTTCTTTTACGGCCAAGACGGCCTGGTAGCATTCCCTGGCTAAGACCTGATCGCCTTTCACTTCTCCAACCCCGTTGTCCGTTGGGAACTTCACCTTCAGGCAGTAGGTGAACGTGGCTGCCCTCCATTTGTTGAGGGTGGGTCTTCCAATAATCACATTGTAAGACGAGGGGCAGTCTACCACCAAAAAGTTTATCGGGCGAGTCAATTTCTTCGGGTAGGTCCCCACCGTTACTGTCAACGTCACTATGCCCTTGGGATATACTCTGTCTCCGCTGAAACTAACGAGAGGGGTGTCAAATGGGCGCAGTCTCTTTGGATCTAACTTGAGCTGCTGAAATGCTAGGAGGTAGATGATATCTGCCGAGCTACCGTTGTCTACGAGGATCCTTTTGGTGTTGAACCCTTCTATAGTCAGCATTATGACTAACGGATCATTGTGAGGCTGCTTCACTCCACTGGCATCTGCTTCATTAAAAGACATATCTTGATCCGTCCGTCGCTACTTGGACGGAGGTATCATGTATACACTGTTCACTTGCCTTTGATGGGCTTTCCTGAGGGATTTGAATGATCCGCCGGTGATGGGTCCCCCTGTGATCGTCTGTATCTCCCCGATTACGTTCTGAGGAGGGAATTGACGGCTACCGTCCCTGGACGAGGACTCATGCTGGTTCTTATTTTCGTCTTGAAATTTATTGTACTCTCCCTTCTTCACAAACTTCTGTAATTTCCCCTTCCGTATCAACTCCTCTACCTGTTCCTTCAGGTCCCGACAGTCTTCTGTGTAATGGCCATGATCCTTGTCAAATCGGCAATACTTATTCTTATCGCGGACGTTAGGAGACGAATGTAGTGGTCGCGGCCATTTAAGGTAGTGTTCATCCTTAATCTGCGTTAAAATTTTGTCAACAGGCATAACAAGAGGGGTAAGTTTTACCGTCCTTGGGGCTTTATCTTCTCTCCTTCTGTTACCGTCATTATTCCGACGATCTGGGCGCTCCCTTTTCTACCCCCTACGTTCGTCCTCCTTCCTTCCTCTGTCTCCTGGCTTTTCTGTGTCCTTTATGGCTACTAGTGCGTCTTCAGCATTCATGTACTTCTGTGCTTTTATGAGCATTTCTGCCATCGTTTTCGGAGGGTTCTCCGCAAGCAAAGCCATGAGATCCCTGGACTTTAAACCCGCTTTGAAAGTCGTCAGCTGTACCTTATCATCAACTTCGTCCACCTTTAGGGTCTCCCGAGTGAAGCGCTTGACGTACGACCTCAGAGTTTCTTTTTCTCCCTGCCTGATGGTAAGCAAATAATCTGCTGGCCTCTTGGGACGCTGCCCCCCAATGAAGTGCCGTAAGAAGGCGTTGCTCAACTGGTCAAAGCTGTCAATGGATGACGTTGGCAACTTCGTGAACCATTCCCTCGCAGCTCCTTTAAATGTGGTAGGAAAGGAACGACACAGTATCTCGTCAGGGGGCTGCTGAAGCCCTAGGGTCGTCTTGAAGGTGTTGAGGTGATCCTGTGGATCCTTAAGCCCGTCAAACGGTTCCAGTTGTGGCAGCCGAAACTTCGACAGTACTGGGCATCCTAAGACCGCAGCTGTGAAAGGCGAGTCTGTTGCCTTTACCAGTCTGCCTACACTCTGGTTTGTCTTCTCCCTGATGGCATTTTTCAATTCATCCATCTCTTTCCTCATTTCCTAAAGAAGATCCGAATTCTGGTCTACTGGAGTAGTAGGCCTTTGATGGTCGCTCCTTCTGTGGCTTTGTTCATCGTCTTCCATGTTGTTTTTGGATTGGTTCTCCTCCTGTTGAAGCTGTAGCTTCATTTCCTGATTTTGCTTGGTAAGTTCTTCGACGGCAGCCGAGAGAGCCCGAACCTGCTGGGCCAAGGCTGCGGAATCTTGATTGGATTCCCTCTGAAAATAATAGTTGATCGGAAACTACTTTTTCGAATCAGAACACGAAAATGTCGTTTCCCACAGACGGCGCCAAACTGATGAAGCGTAAGTTCGTCAGTCAATTGTCAGATGGAAGCAATCTCCGGTCACCGATGTGGCGCCTGCCACAGAGCCTCGATGCCAAAGTCAGTATATAAAGCTATTCGAGAATGTAAAGAAAATAGAGCAAAAGAAATCTCTTAGTGTGTATGTACCTTGTCATTGGCAATGTGTGGGCTTTTTATATGCTTTCATGGCCTCTAGCCGTTGTGGTAGTTATGGAGGTCTTAATGCTCCTCTTGGTAACGTTTGGGGCAGAGTAATGTGGCATCAATGTGTTCCAACGGTCCATACAGTTAGCCTTGTAACCGTTCTGGGTTTAATTGACTGCATTGAATGGTCTGGATGTCTTCGTCAGTAACGTGAATGATTACCTCGTCACTCCTGATGGTGTATTCGTCCATAGGTGAGGTCGTCCGTGTAAGACGGACTCGTCAGTCCCGTCAGTTATAGATACTTTTTACAAAAAATTTTATAAACTGCTCATGTGGTGAGTAATTATTAGTAAATAAAAAAAATGATGTTAATGGTGGATCTAGATGAAAACCAATAAAAAATTGGACACGTCAACTGTTTGTAAAAATATTATAAAATAGTTTGTGGCCGTAATAGTACTATTTCCCCTTGTTTGTGAAGAGCTTTAATTTATAGTCATGTTCCCTCCTCACCATCAACTAAGGAAGCTTGATGTTTGTCTGAAATTCGTGCTACACATACTTGCGGAGGGGATTTCATATATATATATATATATATGAGCAAAACTTAGATACAGTATATAGGTGTTGTTCTTTAAGTTTCATTTTTTAAATTCTGCTATGTGAACTTTTTTTATGAGATGAAAGTGTATTTTTTAGTTAAATAGTCATATTGCTAAATCTTATGAAGGGAACTTAAGGAACAACACCTAAGATACTATACCTCAGTTTTGTCTTATATATATATATACACACACACACACAGCAATCACCAAGGATGTGATTTTGCTATGCCTCTTTACTTTACCATGGTAAATCGTAATTTGTACATTCATTCAGTTACTCATCTTCTATCTGTTTGATGCTTATTTTGGTTTGCCTCTTTTGTAAACCCACTACCTGATGCGGTACCTTGTTTTTGGCAGATGTACGTGCTTGCATTGACATAAATGGAGATGTGGTTAATTGCTTAAGGCTCACAGTTTTCTTTGTGTGCGTGTGCATGCAGTCTATATAGTAGTTTGGTGAACTTATTTGACAAAAATATGTGGGACAGTGGGAGTACCACTAAATTGCACGAGAAATAAGTGTTGAATTGAGAGGAGGGAAATTTGACATTGCAATATTTATATTCATTCATGTATTTGCT
This sequence comes from Quercus aquifolioides, assembly GCA_019022515.1. Lineage (NCBI taxonomy): Eukaryota > Viridiplantae > Streptophyta > Magnoliopsida > Fagales > Fagaceae > Quercus > Quercus aquifolioides. Next base: position 75,272,377 of record CM032327.1, on the reverse strand, counting down.
ACTTTGAAATTGATAACAATGATGATACCTTTACTGGATAACCCGCGGAATTTGAATCGTACTCGTAGCCGAAGTGGTTGTGATTCTTGTTGTGAAAGGAAACCAGAGATGGATGATCCCATTGGAAACACTCCTGCCAAAGTTTCTGGTCACGTAAAAATGGCGCGGCATCAGAAGTAGGGCGTGGTAGCTCCGGTCTCCCCTGTTGGTACGTTGTGCGACGGCGTCGACGGTCACTTCAAACGGCTGTATATTGCTGATTGCTGATGGTGACAGTGGTGTTTTGAGGAGTGACCCCCGGCGCATCAATGTAAACATGGAAGACTTCACCTACGTAGTTGTGGGTGCACACTGGGGTCACGGGACCAGTGTCTTCTTCGTGAGGCAGGCACACCGTGTGGACATAATCATTCACATCCATGCATGGCTCTTGGAATTGGAATTGAAGAAAGCAATTGAGAGATTGATCGATTTTTGTGTTTGTATTGTGTGAGTGAGTGAGTGAGAGAATGAGAGAATTGGGAAGGGGTTTGTATAGTAGTGTGAGTGAGAGGGAAATGAATTATCCGAGGGGTGAGAGAGATGGATTGGTTGATATAACGAAGAGGTGTGCTCTGATTGGTTTTTGTAACATGCACGCGGATCGTTTGAGGAATTTGAATATGGGGCGTTGGATTTTGGATTAATGACGGTTGAGATTTGAGATATTGGTTTTGGCGGGAGAGGGTGGAATGGATGGAAGAGTTTATTAGTTTGGCGGGTTGGGTTGTGTAGAGCGGAAGGCGAAGAGGTAGAAGAGTAGGGGTTCTGGCTTCAGCTTTGGCGTTTCACGTGGTTCTACGAGTATAGTTTCCTGGTGAATCGATCATGGAAAAAATCATTTTGTCACAATTATCTATGCGGCAAACTGTGAATGGTAAAAATAATAATGGATTCATTTAAAAGTGATATACAACTTAGAGAAACCACTACATCAACTTCAATGCTCTATATCCATTCAGAATCTTTTTTTTTTTTTTCTAATTTGGCTGGGGAACAATATTACAAAAACAACTATTCCCACACTCATTCACAATTTCTGGACTAGTATGCTTGCCAGTGATCAACAAGAAGTGGTGGATAACAAAAGTTAATAATGGGCAAAAAAATTCCTCTAATAGTTGCATAAATCAATAAGTTGTAAAATTGAGTGTGTGATTGGATATGTCTTTAAATTAATTTATTCTTTTGACTTGCTCTCCTACAATGATCAAATGAGAATGGATAAGAGATTCATAGTAATGATGACATGATGGCATCGGGATGACTATAATACTTGTACAAAAATATTTTAACTTAATTAAATTCAATACTTTCATTGGCAATAGATTTTTTAATAAGCATCAATGAAATTATCAAAATAATTTTTTTTTAATTCCATGTTTGTTTTTATGGGCGTTGGATTTTGAATTAAGGACTGTTAAGACTTGAGATTGGTTTAGGCGGGAGAGGGTGGAATGGAATGGAGGAGTTTGTTAGTTTGGGCGTTGGAAGTTGGAAGTTGGAACTTGAAAGGCGAAGAGGTGGAAAGAAGAGTACAGGCTTTGGGCTTTTGGCTTCTCTCAGATTGTCAGGTGGTGGGTATGGTTTTTTGTGAATCATGAGGCTCTTGGCTTAGTTTTAAGAGTGAGGGTGGGCGAGTCCTTGGGCATTTTATGCATTGTGCTGATTTAACCGTCCACATGGCTAAAAATTTAAATGGAGAGAATCTAAGGAATACACAAAGTATTGTACTCAATTTTTTTTCATTTTTATTATATTATGGGTTCATTTCAGAACAATTTATCTAGTTTTTTTTTTTTTTAACATACTGTAGCAAAAAATAAAATAAAATGGGATCTGCAATAAGTAAAAAGTGATTGCCATTTTCAGAAAAACCATAGCATGGAACCCGCATTAAGTTAATTGTATTGAATTTTTCACTTCCGCAAAAAATAATCTATCAAAAAAAAAAAAAAAATCCTTTTTTGTGAGACTTGCAAACTGTAAGGCAGAAAAAACTATAAGCTGACTTATAATTTAATCCCAATTGCACACATATGTATTTATGAAGTTGTGATTGTATATCATACTCTATTTTTCTATGTGTGAATTTTTTTTTTTTTTTTTAATTTTTTGGAGAAACAAAAAAGGGACTCATGTGTGGCAATCATTGTCTCACGCCCCACAGTACATTTGGGTAAGCTCATGGGTACCACCAGCTCAAACCAGAGCTCAGAGACCCTGAACTCACACACACCACAAGCTCTATCAAGCTCTGGGACTTACCAGAAATTGCGATTACAGTCCCCACAGGAACTCGAACTTAGGATGTGGTGAAGTCTTAGCAGTCACCTACCAGTTGTACCACACCCACTGGTGATTAATTCTAATATGTTATGTTAGGGTAAAACTTATTGCACACTAGTGTGTGTACACACAAATGACACAAGTATTAAATAACACTAAAATCACGAGTTTAACTCACTTTTTCAATTTTGAAATTGTGAGTTAGACTCACGATCGTCAAGTTATTATTGAAGGTACAACAAGACCTTTTACACCAGGTTTAGATTGAATTTAATCTCTTGTAAACCTAGCTTGGCTTGGATTGAATTTCTAAAATCTTGTAAACTTAGCTTAGCTTAGGTGACAACGAAAAAGGCAAAATTAGCAAATAAGCTTATTATTATACCATAATCATAATTATATATACAATTAGGTTTAGATTTTTAAAAATTGTATGAAATAAAATTATTATGAAAAGTGTGTGTTTTTTGTAATTAGATGTATAAAATTATACTGACATTTTTTTTATATAATTCATGTTGATATGGTAGATGTCATTCAAGCTTGATTGTTCTTGAATCTAATGTTGTTGTTGTTGTTGTTGTTTTTTTTTTATATTTTGGCTTGAACAATATTATTGACACAACTATTCTCACACTCATTCACAATCTCCTGCTTGCATGATTGTGAGTGATCAATGAAAAGTGGTGAATCGTAAAAGTTAATAATGGGCAAAAAATGTCCACTAATCACATTTGCACAAATCAATAAATTATGGAATTGGGTGTGCAATTCGTTGTCTCTAAATTTATACTTGCTCTCCTCCAATGATCAAATGAAAATGGATGAGACACTCATGGGAATGACATAAGGGTGTAGGGCTGACTATAATTCTTGTACAAAAATATTTTAACTTAATTAAATTCAATACTTTCATTGGCAACAGAGTTTTTTATAAGCATCAATGAAATTATCAAAATTAATTTTTTAATTCCATATATATACATACATACATACATATATATATATATATATATATATATATATATATTTTAACATTATACTTTGATTGTAATATGAATTTTTTATTATTAAGTTTTTTTCTACGATGTAAATGATTGCATCATATCATACACAATATGTATGTATGTTAAATTTCAAATAAACAAAACACAATAAAAGCATTTTAAATAATAATAAATATGAGATAATAAATACTTTTTATGTTTGCTATATTAAACCTCATCTCATTCATTCACTTGTAATGTATTTTGCTTAAAAATATAGCTAAATTTTTTTATTGAAATATAATAAAAGAAATATCTTAACATATATAATTGTTCTTTTGTTGTCAAATTTTTTGTTCAAATCTGTACTATACTGTACATAATTAAAACTTTTTTTTTTCATTTATGTTTTTTGTGTCATATTTTTAAAATATATATTTTTCAAATCCTAAACCGAATAAAACATATACGTATTTTGTACCATATATATTCCATTCCATATAATACTGACTATGCTTGGAACTGCCAAAAAAAATTATAAGAGTTCTATTTTAGCATGCCCTTCTGCCCATTTTTCATTTTATGCGGTGATAAGATTTTTTTTGGATAAATAATAAGTTTTATTGATGAAAAATAATGCATCAAGTACATGGGTATGCTAATTCATTGAAGATTGAAGCCAATATAATTATATTGTACATTGAAAATACACTGGCCAGTTAACTACTTCATCTCTGATCATTCTTTTATTAATACTAGAATTGAGAGAAAATAAAGGGATTAGAGAAGAATAGGATTAAGAACAGACTGAATTCTCATTGCATGCCTCTTACAATCCTTGGACACAACCAACTGACTAACACTAACTGCCAGCTGGCTACACTGATCTAATAGTCTAACTAACTAACTAACTGTTAAGCACATGGCTTCTAACTGATCAACAATTAAGCACATGACGAAATCAATTAATAAGCACGTGACTCTAACCTTCAATTACAAAAAAAATGATACAAAACTTCTACTAATAAACTGGTACTGTCTGGAACCAAGTGTTGATGCTGCTATGCTATTGTTACTGGTGCTGCATATTCTCCTTATGATCGATGCACTATCTGGAACTGGATCGCATTAAGTCAAGCTGCTAGCTGTTCATAGGTGCCTAAAATGGAGAACAGTCAGCACCTAATTAAGCTTAATTTCTTGGATGGCACCAAGAGAGATAGCATGTACTAAAATCAGTGAAAGAATCTACTCCAATTTGAAGACACATCTGTACTGCAGTCAATATCTTATACATAAAATGGCATTCCTTTTAACCAGAGTCTAATATGTTAATTCTTATGCATAACAGGGCAGAGCACATTCTAGTGTTTATAAAACGTGAGCAAGATTAGTAAATCAAAAAGACAAACCGGCCAGAAACCTAAAAGGAAAATGACAGAAACTTACATGGGAAAATGCTTGTCCTCTGCAAGAACACTTAATGTATAGTTCCATACACATTGAAATTGCACAACAAAAATGCCAATTAAGACCCCACAAATTTATTAACTGAACTTGTTTGGTTAACATTGAAGAGTGAGTGTAAACCTCATAATTTTCAAAGACATGACCTCTGAACAAGCCATACAGCATAAGCAATCTTAAAGATAAATCTTGAAAATGATAAGAATGATGGATACCTTTATGAGGAGTTGGAAAGGAAACCAGATATGGATGAGGCCATTGGAAACACTCCTTGCAAAGTATCTGCGGGGTAGGTAGAAAAGGCGCGGCATCGGAAGTAAGGCGCGGTAGTGGCGGTCTTCCCTGTTGGGACGTTGTACGACGGCGTCGACAGTCAGTTCATACGGCGGTACATTGTTGAGGGAAACAGTGGTGTTTACAGGAGTGGCACCTGCAGCTTCAACGTAAATATGGAAGACTTCACCTATGTAGTTGTAGGTGCACACTGGGGCCACGGGACCAGTGTCTTCTTCATGAGGCAGGCACCTTGTGTAAACCCTTTCATTCACACCAGCCATTGCTCTGCTTTTGGAATTCGAGAGAATTGGAAATTTGTTGTGACCGTGAGAAAAAATGAGAGAATATGGGAAGGGATTTATATAGTGTGGGATAGAGGGGTTTGTTTGTTTTGGCGGTTTGGGGATGGGTTGTTACTTGTTAGTTACAGTCAGAGAACTGAATGCCAAGAGGGGATAAGCTGATTGGTTGACACAACCAAGAGGTGAGCTCTGATTGGTTTATGTAACCAGCACGCGGATCGTATGGGGAATTTGCATATCGGCCGTTGGATTTTGGATAAAGGACGATTGGGATTTGAGAATGGTTTAGGCGGGAGAGGGTGGAATCAGGAATGGAATGGAAGAGTTTGTTAATTTGGCGGGTTGGGTAGAGAGGAAGGCGAAGAGGTAGAAAGAAGAGTACTGGGTTTTGGTTTTGGGTTTTGGGTTTGGCCTGGTTTAGTTTCCTTTGTAAATTTACCATGAAGTCCTGAATTTGATGAGAGAGGGTGAGAGAGTTCTGGATATTTTAGGTACTTAGGCATAATATATGCTCTTTAAAAAAAAAATTAGCTTGACTTTTAGGGAGACCAATATATCAACCTCAATATTCTATATCCACTCCATTTAATTTTTTTTTTTTTGTTCTAAGTTGGCTTGGGAATGATATTACAAACATAATCATTCTCATACTCATTCACAGTTGTGAGTGAACGGAAATAAAAGTGGTGGATCTCAAAAATCAATAATGGACAAAAAAATGTCCACCACTCCAGTCGCACAAATCAATAAGTTGTAAAATTGAATGTATGATTGAATGTGATTCTAGATTTATTCTTTTGATATTCTTTTAACTTTCTCTCCTGCCGTGTTTAAATGAGAATGGATAAGAAACTCATGCGAATAACACGAGGGCATAGAGCTAGCTATAATACTTATACAAAAATATTTTAACTTAATTAAATTCTATACTTTCATTGGCAATAATAGAGTTCTTTATAAGCATCAATGAAAATTTCAACATCAATTTTTTAATTCCATGTGTGTATATAGATATAAACAGCAACATTTTCATTATTTAATTATAATATGATTTTTTTTTTTTATCTATTAAGATTTTTCTACGATTTAAATGATTGCTTCTTATTGCCATACACAATATGTATGTATATTAAATTTTAAATAAAATAAACACAATAAAATTATTTTAAATAATAATAAATGAGATAATAAATCATTTTTATTTTTGCTGTATTAATCCTCATCTCATTCATTCACTTGTAATGTATTTTGCTTAAAAACATAGCTAAATGTTTTTTTAGGAAAAAAAAAAAAAAAAAAATATATATATATATATATATATGTAAGGATAAAGGCCCAAATTTGTATGTTGGGTCTTGGGCCTTATCTGGGAATATGGGTGTGTCCGAGGAGTGGTAAGTGATTGAGAAAGACCCCAAGTTTAAAGTCTCACTAGGAAGAAACGGATGGAGAACGGTCCAAGAAGTAATTCCTCCTCGGACACGACCAATACAATCCGAATCTATAATCCAGTAACCTAGGTAACATGTCAGGAGGTTTACACGATGAAGATAAGCTTCAAGCATGTATTGGAGTGATAAGAACTCAGAAATATCTAAAGGAAAAGTTACTACCACCGCATTAAATGCACTGCAGCTACTTTTCTGGCCGCATTTATGTGGAGAAGACCCCTGAATAGTGTAACTTCAAATATCACAACTCACAGAAAGCCAAAGAAGGTGTATGATGAGACATACACTCAAGTGGGGGATTAGATGATTAACAAGTGTAGCGTTAAGATGGTTGGAGAGGAATTATATATGATGAAAGACCTCCTATGAGACGAGAGACAGAAAAAAAACAGGAGAAGAAATACTGTAGCAATAAAAGTTGTATTTGTAAACCTTCATATTGATTTATACTTAGAATTATCTCCACGGATAGTGAATTTATTCAATCTTGTATGTCTTGGTTTTGCTTGATCATATTCTAAATCCATATTAGCCGTTATTAAATTCATTAGGGTCTAACTCTTTAATCCACTCTCTACAAATTTATTATATTGTGTTCACTGGGTTATTCACCCTATTCACCTTTGGGCTTGGGCCGCAAATTGTGTCCCTACAATTTTGTCATATTTTAATAATACTTTTTTTTTTTTTTTTAAATCCTAAACCGAATAAAACATACATTTATTTTGTACCATATATATTCCATTCCGTATAATACTAACTATGCTTGGAACTGCAAACAAAAATTATAAAAGTTTTATTTTAGCATGCTCTTCAGCCCATTTTTTTCATCCTATGCAGACATAATATTTTTTCAGATAAATAATAAGTTTTATTGATGAAAAATAATGCATCAAGTACACGGGTATGCTAATTCATGGAAAATTGAAGCCAATATAATTATATTGTACAATCAAAATACACTGGCCAGTTAACTACATCTCTCATTCTTTTAGCATAATTCATCTTTATAGATTCCCAACTAGACGACTGGGACAAACTTCAAAATCGTTTCTACAATTTTTGGAACGTGTTCACATCCCTATAATTTGCTGCAATCAATTAAAGGACTACATCTCAAAAAAGATTGAATTGGACAAGTTTTTCTATGACTGCAGCATCTTCTTGTAATCCTGGAATGTGCCATGGAATGGTGTCACCTTTCCTTCCGATACTGCCCATAGCTCCTCTACACTACCAGAGATTAAGTGCTCATCGTGGCTAACCTGTAAGCAAGCAATCAAACATAGAATTTACACCCACAAGAAAGATAGAAATGCAAAATTCATATTTTCTTACTAAATAACTTAGAAGTTGCAAATGGGAGTCATGAAGGGCAGATGTATAATACCATGAGAATGCCTCCTTGAAACAAAACAAGACCCTGAATTAGTGCTTCCACTGCATCCAAATCCTACAGTTCATTTAAAAACAAATCCCCGGTCAGCTGTTGGAATTTTCGTATGATTCAAAAGTTGGAATCCAGAATAACTGCATTTGCTTTACGAGGCCTCAATTGTTACAATAGAAATTCAAGTCAAGAAAATGCGCATAATATGCTGTTCAGTGAGATATACTACCATTAAAATGTGACCTAGGGCATGTTTAATAATTGATCACTTGCATGATATATGAACAAGAGATAAGTAGCTAGCTTATTTACCATGAAGAAAAAACAATAAGTTCACAAAACAGATCAGAAAAATTGCAAATTTCATTAACTAAAGCATTAATCTCCTTTTGCTGGAAACGTTATCCTGCAGCAAAATCCTTGGGATTTCTTCCTAAATTAACTTTCCCCTTTACAAAAACGTACCAAGAAATTCCACTTATCTCAAAGAAAACCAACTTCTGGAAAACAAAGCTTTCATGCTGTTTTACATGTATGATCATCACAATTTCATTATACCTTGTTGATGACATATTTCTCTGAAGAATGGAAAAGACAAATCAGGTTGAGAAAGAGATGTTTACTTACCAGATGATTGGATGGCTCATCAAGCAACAGTATGTGTGGCTTCTTAAAAGTTATCTTAGCAAATGCAACTCTGCTTTTCTGACCACCTAATATTTCATTCAGATCAATTACAAAAGTTAGTATTTAGGGAATAATGGTTGACCAACGTCCAAAATTAGCATTAAGTTCACATGCTTGTTTTGCAGGTCTTCAATTTAATCAACCAGTAGTTAGACCTACTTGAGGTCGAAGTCAAATCTAGGATCTAGAAGATCAAGTCCCATCACTACTATAGTATCTATCTTAAAAACAAAGATAGAAAAAGGAAAGATACCAGACAACGTGTACATTGGCTGAAGTGCAAGATTTCCAGTAACACCTAAAGAACCCAAGTGAGATCGGAGCTTCTGTTCAGGCACACCCTGCAAGAAGAAAACTTTAAATAAGAAATTTGATCTTAAGATTGCAAGCATGGATATTCTGAATAGCAAGAACCAAAAAATAAATAAATAAATAAATTTGCCCTTGGATAATACAATTCATTTTGTAACCTTAAGTCTTTTGCTTAATTCATAGAGACTAGAGCAAGAAAGCAATTTACCATAGTTTGCTTAGATTGGAGACCCCTATAATGGACATTAAAATCTAATATCACAATTTTCCAAGTAACCCATCCCATACCCAAAAATTCAAACACCCCCCCATAGGGAAGGATGCAATAAGATAAAATAAGATGAAATATTCAAGATGTAAATCTTCCCATACCCAAAAATTATCCACAAACACCCCCCATAGGGAAACAACTAAAGTGCTCCCAAAAAAAATAAAGCTTACTGAGAACTCACTGGGTAGCAGCGCATCATGTACAAAAGAGGATTTGAAGTTAAGTCAAGCCCATCCACATGGTGCTGACTAAAAACAGCAATTCGAACCTGTAAACAAAACATTAGTCCCCATTAGATATAGGCAGATAAACTTAACTGCAATCTTGCAAGAAGTTGCAGAAAGGAATATAGGGTATTCTATGCCTTACAAAGAATGTGATAAAGATGAGAAGAACACAACTGTTTATAACAAAAATCAAATCAAATAAAACTTTAATAAAGCAACATGGATTATGGATACATGGAAACATCCTATTTGTGACCTTTTTTTATTACCATCACTTGATGAGTAATGCTGTTATATGTTATTTGTAACCTGCAGTTGGTAGAATTTAAGATTGGCATTTACTAATTACTACTGGTGATAAAAGAAAAAGAGTGTAAGGTACCTTAGCAGAACGGAAAACAGTCCCCATGCTTGGTTGTAGTTCCCCTGAAATTAGTTTGAGTATAGTTGATTTGCCAATACCATTTGGGCCAACCACTGCATAACAAATTGGAAAACCAATCGAAGAGAGTAACTTGTCAAACAACCAATATAGAATGTGAATTAACAATATAGCAGAAAAATGATGCACTTATCATTGTACTGAAGGCCCTAAATTATCGTAATTATATCATACTCAGACAAAAATGTCTACATGTACCAAAAGGAGAGAGAGAACCATCAGAATGGCATTTTCATCTTCCACCACAAATAATAATAATAATAACAATACCATTAAAATAACCCGTAAAACGCATAAATAGATGAGGTACAAGAGAAGAAATAGAAGCATTCATTAGGATTAGCATGCTTACTTGCAATGCGGCTGTCTAAATCAATTCCAAAATTCAAATTCTTAAACAGTAAGGGCCCTCCAGGATAACCAAACGATGCATCACTGCAATAACATTGGAGAAACATCAAAACAATTCGACAAGAATTCTATCTAAGTGGCAATCTCCGAAGGTTATACAATAAACATTCTATATAATCTAAAGTTAATCTTTAAAATACTTTAACAATATTTTTTTTTGATAAATAACGGAATTGTATTAAAAACACTTCAACAATATTGAATCAAAGGATTTAATGTGGACAATAATTACATAGTAGGCAATCCACAACCCAGAAAGTTATCACTTAAAACAGAAATTCAATACTTTGCGACATGAGCTGAGCAAACCTGAAGCTTATTATAGGAGGGCCAGGTCTGTCGTCTGGAGTTGGGAACTCAAATTTGTAGCTGCAGACAAAAAATGTTGAATAAGTTTTAAGCACACAAAGCTACAAAGAGATATAGCACAAACTCATATAAAGATTGATTCTACATGCATCAGTGAAAATTGAATATAAAAGGACAGATGTGCATACTCAGGGTCATTGACAACTTCATCCACATAACCCATCCGATCCAATGCCTGAAGAATCCAACAGAAAGAACGTAGACATGTAAATTCTTTAAGACACAAAAAGCGTAAAACCAAATGAATGGACTAAGAAACATAAGGAAATTATGACAAACAACTTTTGAAATCGTTTGAGTGATGCGCAACAGGCCCAACAAAATAAAGTAAAAGAAAAAAAGGAGTCAGAATTTGATTTAAAGAGAGACAGGATACTAGTAATGATAATAAGTACCTTAATTCTTGACTGCACAAGAGATGCCCTCTTTGCATTGTAGCGGAACTTGTCAATAAAGGCCTGCCAGAAAAGAAATTAATTTTCAAGTCAAACAATGGCTACTTTAATTTTGAAAACACAGGCGGGAGGGAGAGAGAGAGCAACAATGGGCTATAAATGGAAAGTTTGATGCAGTGTATTCTGAAAAATTTTCCAACTTAACCAAAAATCAAGGTGAACGCCTGTCGGAAGGGTAAGTTGGCAATCAACTGGCCATGACATGGTAATATGGTGGTGATGCATCTTTTACGCAAGTGAATGTCTCTTGAACTAATAATTAAGTCCATTTACAGAGTAACAGAATAGAGAGCTTTATAAAACAAAAACCACAAATGTAACAGAGAACTGTTTGTTCAACAATAAACATAGACTGACTACCTGAGAAGTACAACGCTAGCTCTCATCAACACAAAGCAAATAAGAGGCACATGGAATAGTAAGATGGATACAAAAGAATAACTTGAACTTGATATAATAATTATAGACATCATTAAAACTTCACAATCACAGATACATACCAACAAACAAAACCCAACAAGCACAAATACATATATAGATATCATCAGAGTCAGGAAAATACCTGCATATGAGATCTGGAGCGTTCATTTGCCTCAAATGCTTTCTGTTTGTTCTTAAGCTGTTCCTCCCGTGTCCTCTCAAATGTATCATAATTCCCCTTGTAAGCAGTCAATTTTTGCGCTTGTAGATGAAGAATATCTGTGACTACCTGGGAATATAGCGATGTTAAAATGAGACACCTCAAACAATTGTATGATACAAGTTACACAGAATAAACAGATTAACTAATTATAGAAATATCTTAATATGAGAAGAAACAAGGTGTGCTGGTGTACTACCGTGTTCAAGAATTCTCTTGCATGAGAAACAACTATGAATGTTTTTGGCCATTTCGTCAGGTAAGTTTCCAGCCATAGAACCGCATGAAGATCAAGATGGTTCTGAAATAAAAATAATTAAATTTAACTAATAAGTATGCCCCAAATCCAACAGAACAGAATGAATATCGTGAAAGAGAAACATAACACAGAACGCACTGTGGGTTCATCTAGTAGCAGCAAATCAGGCTCTATAAACAGTGCACGAGCAAGAGCAATTCGCATTCTCCATCCTCCAGAAAAAGCTTTTGTAGCCTTCTGCTGCATCTCTGGAGAGAAACTGAGGCCCTGAAATAGTATATATAAAAATTATAGTATCTCAGACAAAAAGAGCTGATGGTCTTGATAATATACTGAAACAGAAGTTTGAGTAACCAGCTTGTTTGGGAGAATATATATATATATATATATTTTATAGGTTTGTATAGGAGAAAATGCACTTTTTAGGGACCAAATCGAGAATCGGCCCAAAATGTAGGGACCAAAAGTGCATTTTCGCCATAGGAGAATAATTCATGAATAAAACATTGAAAACACACCAAAAATGGACACGGACACAAACACACATGTATTTATTGCTTCCCAACCACCTAGTGAGCCAATTGAATTTGAATGGCATGCTTAATCTACCAAAAGGCAGGATCTTCCTGGTCATTTACTAATCAGGTGTTAGCAGTCCTGGCAACCATAAGATTTTAATGGAAAGTCAAGAATTTCAAGTGATTCATCTGGTCACCACAATTCAACAACAATGGCTTGATCCAACTCCTCTCTCTCTCATCCAGGCACATACAGCAACTATGCACCCCACATCCCACTACTTTTTCATAATTTCATTGTCTATACATATATTTAACCTACTGCTCTCGCCTGGTTTCAATTTTCACCTTGCATATCGTCAATTACTAACTCCTATGATTTGAATATGCATTATTAATAGTCAGGCCCTGCTGTTATCTGCTACATTTAAGTGGGTTTGAGGTTGAATCATTATCCTTTTTTAATTTTCTCTTTCACTGCGAAGGGGCTAAGTAAAAATATATATATATATATATATTGTTTGACCAAAACATGCCCTACTGCGTCTTTTTTTTCTATTCTGGTAGGGCTGAAGCCAGCTCCAAATGCCCAGCTATTAGTTCAAGCTTAGGTCAATCTGGATTTTTTTTTAAGTCAATGATAATTGCATGGACGTGTCAGGATTATTTTCTTTTTTCAAACTTAATTATTAGATTTGATTGATCAATGTAACTTAATTGTTTAATTGTGGGTGTACTTATTGTACACATCCTGTGTATTTGGGCTATACACCTCTAATTCAATAAATGTGTTACTCATCCCCAAAAAAATAAAGCCAATGATAATTGCAAAAGATTTGTGAACTGACCGCAAGAATGGTGGCTGCACGTGACTCTGCAGAATAAGCATCAATTGCGTCAAGCCTTTTGTATATCTCCTCAAGCCTTTGTGCTGTAACATCTTTGTCCATCACCCCATTCAGTTCCCCATTGCTCTTTCTGGTTGCATCCTCTAACTCCAATTCTCTCTTCAAGACAACCACAATATTGTCAGTAGGTCCACTACAGGAGAACAAAAACCTCAATGCAAACAGAGCAACAAAGAAACAGCAGTTATAAAGCTAAAAATCAGAACTAATGCTGGTCTCGAAATTGAAACAGTATGTATTCAACCTGCTGGGCGATTAATTGAGCTTCTTCTTCCAAAAGCTGGGTTCTCTCAATATCAGTGTTAAGAACACACTGCAATGCAGTTGTATTATCACCAGCCACCTCTTGCTCCACATGCAATATCTGACAATTGTTAGGGATACCATCAATGGCATGCATAGCCATGTATCTAAGGAAAGTTGTTTTCCCAGTGCCATTTCTTCCAACAAGGCCTGCATCCAAATTGAAGTGTTAAAAGCTTAATAATTATTACACCTAGAAAAAATGTCAGACAAACTCAGAGTTAAGAAACTAGTTGCAATCCAACAGCTATATATTACTTCAAATACAGTTTCCAAAGGTTGTAAGCACATCAAATATTTATTTACAAGTATATTTCTCTTTTCTTATTTCAATAACTGAATCTGAACAATTTTGAATTTCTCTTAAATTTCTTTTTCCTTTCTCTTTTTCTAGTAAAATTTGTCTCAAAATATTGAAATGGATTCTGATAAAGGTACATGCCTCGGACATGTTCCGAGATGTCCACCTCATGAATCATGATATTTTCATCCTTTTAAAGCATCCATATCATGATAAGTTTCAGAATTAGGGTTGTAATGTTAAGATAAATTAGATGGGAAAGAAATCATAAACATAAACCACACTAATGGAACACTAATTTACATGATTTGGGTTTAATACTCTAATCCTAAATTTGTTGGTGAACTTCACTAAAGGTAGAAGGTCATGAATAAGGCAAGATAGAGTCCAACCCATAAATCAGATATTATAGATATGGGTTGCATCGGTGCAGGTGCTTTGCATGATTGTGTCAAAAACAACATTAGGAAGAAAAGTTAATGAAAAGAACTTAAAACTAAGGTTGTTAGAATCAGGATCCTACGTAGAATTGGTGGAGTGGCTTTATAGATCGGATCAAGGATCGTAAGATCCGATTTTTCATAAAAGAAAAAGGTAAAAGAAGAGATTGGTAATAATTATGTATGTTAAATAATCATTAAATTATCCATAAAAAAATTTCAAATTCAATATAGAGTATTTTTATACTTTATATAACTAATTTTTATTTTTTTGATTAGTAATAAACTTCATTGAAAATTGTTAAAAGAAATTACAAGGAAAAACAAAGCACACAGGCAGTGTGCTAAGTGGCAAAACAGAAAAAATTAAATAACAAAAAAATTACAAAAATCAAGCATATCAGGCAGAGAGTTAAAAGTAAAAACACCCGAAGCATTTGCCCAGTAAAACAAAGTTTGGAAGAAGAGAAGCTTCAACTCATGAATCAACTTTTCACTCCCTTCAAAGGTGTGTAAATTCCTTACCCTCCAAATGACCCACATAAGACAATGACGGATCATACTCCAAAGCACCTTAGTTTTGTGTCTGTGAAACTTGCCTAACCAACTTGCTAAGAGATCCACAACACCACGTGGCATGACCCAACATACCCCAAAAAGTGAGCACACCATATTCCATAACTCTTGGGCTACTGGGCAATGTATTAGTAGGTGATCAGTAGTCTCCCCATTCCTCTTACACATACAACACCAATCCACAATAACCACTTTCCGCCTATATATAACTACATTTTTTGATAGGCACTTTATATGACTACAACTTTTTTTTTTTACTTATCAAAATAAAATAAAATAAAAAATAATTGATATACTTTTTTTAAACCAAAAAAAAAAAATCGAAAAGTATACTTTTGTTTTTGATAAGTCCAAAAGTATACTTCATATGACTACATTTCTATTAACTAAATTATCTACAGTTTTTTAGGAAACAAGATTAGCCAAAAGGTCATTAGTTGCCAACAAACTGCCAAATTACCAATACATAAGCAAAGGAAAACATATTTCAAATTAACTACATGCCAAACCAAATTTATAAGAAAAATTGGACTAAAATAGATTTATATGAGGGAAAAATAAACACCAAACAATCAATGGAAAATAGCAGAATAACCCAATTTGTGAGCACCTATATATTAATTCATCTAAATGAAACGAGGACCTAAAGGAGCCAGAAAAAATATTGCACAAATTATTGAGCCAAATACATAAAAATTCAAACTTTAAAAATTTGTGCAGTCACCATAAAGAAACTTTAGAAAAGTAGAAAACTCATAAACCCACATGTAAATAAGCTCATATTCTACATGCATTTGACTATAAACATTGAATTATACCAAACCCACAAAAGAATCGACTCTGAATTAAAGAATTTTGACCAAACCCATTAACAAAAAAATTTTGGCTGTAATTAGAAATATGTAAGAAGAAGAAAAGCATAGCTAAAATTCAATCAACTAAAACTGGAGGAGTTGCACTGTGGAGGCAGAAGACCAAAGATGAAAAATGAAGTGAGATCCCATGATCGGCTAAAGATGATCTCATCCATGACTCTTTTTTGTTTAAGAAATGTTTAATGGGTTGTATTTGAGCTAAAATCACCTGAATAAGTATAACCTAGTCAACAGAGTCTAAAATTTATTTAGCCCAAAGCCAAAGAAGAAGCCCACAAAGGTGTGCATTGACAGTATCAGTGCGATCCCACTGATCCTGCTCCGACCTCTGATTCTACTCCTCCGCCAATCCTCATGCAATTTGGATCATTTGGATAAAGAGGGATTGTAGGATTGTACTATCCTACAATCCAGTCGCAATTCTAATAACTATGCTTAAAACACCATCACAACAATTGATATTGAGATATCAACTTAAAAGGTAATAGCCCAAATGTTTTCCATCAAACAGGGCCTAAACAAATCTTCAAAACAAAGAGAAACTGTGTTAATCTTCCATGGACAAGATCTTAGAAACTGAAAACAATCTTATAATCTCAGAGGAAAAATGTCAACTCTTCAAGAGTGACTGTAAACTGATCTTAGCAATGCACTAACTGGCAATAACAATACAGAAGAAAACTGTCATGTAACCAAAGGTAAGCTGGAACTAACTTTATCAGCCCCCACCCCCAACACAAAAAAATAAATTGGCAATTGGCTGACCGTACCCCATACCACCATAAAGAACCAACAGAATCAACTGGCAGTTGTGACCTAGGAGAGAATACATATATAATATGAGATAGATTCAACCATGTCATAAATCTAATTAGATCTAACAGTTAAAAAAGAAAGCAGCAACCATGTCATAAATCTTTTTTATTTCCCGAAATTACAGGTGCTCTCTCTTAAGTCTCGTTTATCCACACACAGATACCCTTCCCAATCTTATCTCCTTCTCTTTCTTAAGTCCACATTTCCTGCAACTGGTTTACACTAGATTAATCCGTTTGAAATGGTCATTACCATTCAATAAAAATATGAATCTTTTAATTTCCTCCTTCACAGTCACCTGTATCAAATTCCCAGCATTATCCCATGTTCTAGTTCCTGCTGCAATCATTTTCCTGAGTTCAACTACACATCCCATTTGGATCAATTTAAATTGTGAGATCTGGGGACGTAAGTTTTGTTTTTTCTTTGCTAACATAATTACAAATAAGTTAGCAATAACTAAGATACTAGCATATATGTATATATACCTCTATTTTGGTTTCCTTCTTTTCTCTTAAGAATGACAGCAAGAGTTGTGAGGGAGCAAAAGAGAACTCACCATAGTGTCTTCCAAATGACAGTGTGACTGTACCATCCACAATGAGATCACGACCACCCACAGAGATATTGAAGTTCTCCATATGGATGTCCTTGACAGCCGGTCCACCACCACCATCATGATTTACACAAACAACAGGCATCCCTGCCCTGGTTGCTTCCATTTCTGCTAAATGCATTTGGAATTCTGACTGGATAATTAAGGAGACAATAATTAGAACAAGTGCAAAACTAATAACCCAATTTGTGTCAACAAGGCTAAACAATGTGGCCAAAACTCTGCCTAGACAATACCAAAACCAGGCATTTCCAATAAGATCATCAAGAATAGTTAGATCAACATAATTGTATCTTAATATTAAATTTTTACCTCTCTTTGGCGTTCTTCCTTCCTCTTTTTTCTTTCCATCTTCGCTTTGTCACGTTCTGTTAGAACAGGACCTTCTATTGGCTCAGGTTTCTTCTTTGGCGCTTCCTCCTCATCCATTCCATCATTCATTCTTAATGGTGTTGCAAGGCTTCGCATGATTGGTTTATCTTTGACCAGCCCATGCTTTCCAAATTTTTCACACAGTGTGCTGCAAACCTATCAAAAACTTCCACAAAAGTTAAATCAAAATATTGAATGGCAAAGAAAAGTATAAAACTTCTTCATGGGCTCAACAGAACAACTGTAGCAATAAGTTTTATTTTCATATAGCTGCTAAGAAATCATAGACAATGAACAAATAACCTAGAAATCTGAATCCTGAAAATTCAATTATTCCATAATAGAAACAAAAAAAAAAACAAAAAAAAAAAGCATAATCTTAACTGCACTTAACAACAAAATTTTGACTTAGCGAAAAAAAATATAGAACCAAAAATTCAAATTAAAAACAACAATTCAGTTTCATGGAAAAAATATAGGGACAAAATTGCCTGTGGAATCAGGTGTTGAATAGCATGCTCAAAAGTAAAGTTAAGACCCCCAGCAAGGACAACCATACAATTATAATCAAAGTAATCCCCTATTTCCATCTGAGAAACCAAGCAAAAGGACATAGTATTCAGAAAATTACGCCACCCCTGACCCAAAACCGAGCAAAAGAATATTTCATCTTCCTACAATTTCCTAGCAAATAAACTTGGCCAAAAGCGAAAGACAGCCCTTAATAGCGAAAATCATGAGTTATCCAACATTTCACCATTCAATTTTTTTTCATTTCCTTCTCTACTACAGCAACCAAACAGACACAAAAGAGAAAGATTACACTCTGCTGAGCAAATCCATAAACCTATAATTTCTTTATCTTTCTCAACCAAACGAACCAATAGCGAAAGATTAAACACACAGAAATTCGATATCCCTAAATCCAATTTCCTTGCTCGTTCCTACACTTTCTGAGCAACCAAACGGACCAAAAGCAAAAATGAGTCGAACGATGTGTGAAATCCGATAATCATTAAACCTAATAGTTTCTTATAATGTGCGAAATCCTAACAACCATAAAAGAGCAAATAATTCGAAATCCGATCATCATAAACCTATAGATTCTCATCATTTCCCAAACTTTCCGAGCAACCAAACATAGCAAAAGAGAAAATCCATCACAAAAATGGAAGAGAGAGAGAACTAACCGAGCGACACTCGTTGAAGTCGGAGACACATCCGGCGGCGACTAGAAGCTCGCCGACGGCATCGAAAGCGCCCTCGCCTTCGAGGCCAAAGTCGAAGTCGTCGTCAGCGAGGACATTGATGATGTAGTCGATGATAGGTTCATCCACGTCCTGAGCCCTCTGGCCCAGGACCTCGTGCACCACTGAGCTCGCCACCTCCGTCATTTTCTTCACCACCTCCCTATAATGGCTTTCCGATTTATATATAGGGCAGTGTTTTTGCAGAGATTAGAAGAACCAGAAGACAGCAAAGGCTTTGGCTCTGTGAATTCCGATTATACCTTTTGTTTCTGTGTGAGTGAAGGAGTGGAATAAGTAAACGACGGCGTTTAGGTGAAGGGTTAGGCAATGGTGACTGTTTGTCTGTAGGTGCAAGGTTATTCTATCAAAGGCATTAATCTAGCCAAATTTTGGAGGTAATTTGCAGGCTAGCTAATGTGAGAGAAAGAATATAATAAATTAACATGTGTTTGAAACAATATTGCAACTAGCATCTCGAGTTTTATAGGCTCGATTTCCATCTAAAAATCGAGACTCAAAGACTCGATTTTCGCTTGCTGATTTGGAAGTATAATGCCACATGGATCTCGAGTCTTATAGACTCGAGTTCTAAAAAGCAAAATTAAGTCTTTAAAACTCGATTTCCGTCGGGCAAATTCCATTATCTTTGAAGTATGCCACATGGATCTCGAGTCTTATAGACTCGAGTTCTAAAAAGCAAAACCAAGTTTTTAAGACTCGATTTTCGTCGGGCAAAATTTTATAAACATAGATCACACTCCTCAATAACACTGCATACTCTCACCCATAACACTCCTGGCCTCTAACACTCCTCAGTAACTCACTGCCTCACTCACCCATAACACCCACACTTCTCACACCACATTGCCTCTGATCTCACTACTCCTCCCTCTCAACAAATTTACATCTCAGGTAAGGGTTGGGATTTTATTGTCATTGTAATTGGGTATTATTTGTTGTTAGGTGTGAGTTAAAGACTTTGACTATTATTTGGTAGATACTTAACATAACTTAGTTAAGATACCATTATATTGTGAATATGGGCCTGTTTGGATAAGCTGTTTCAAAATGTGCGTTTTAAAAACTAGCTTTTTTAAAACGTGCGTTTTGAAAACTCCACTTTAAAAACCATAGATAAATGTTTGGTAAAAATGTGAAAATATGCGTTTTCAATTTTTAAAGCCACATTAAGTGTTTGGATAAGCTGTTTTAAAAATAAGCGTTTTGAGTGTAAATTCCAAAAAATGACTTAACTATTTTTTAAAGGTTATATACTTATATTGTCATTTTTCTTGTAATCGGTGTTTTTTTATTATTATTATTGAAAATATGTAATTAAGCTTAACAATTACATTAATAATAACAACAATAATGATGTTTTCGTTGTTGAAATTCATGGAGAGAAGTTTATCAAATTTAAAATATTAAAAATAACTCATCAAGAAAAAGATATTAAAATGATTAGGAAAATAATTATATTAAAATGTTAATTGCCAACAATATCCATACTAGACAATCCATTATAATAATAAAAAAGTTCTTATCCGAAAAATTAAAAACCAAAACACCAAAACAGAAATAATAAAAATATTGTTTACAACCCACATATGGATCGAGCTATTTTGTCACTGAAGAAGCGTAAGTTCGTCAGTCAAGTAAGTTCGTCAGTAAAGTAAGTTCGTCAGTAGAGTTATACTGATGAAGCGTAAGCTCATCAGTCGAGTTGGTCAGATGGAAGCAATCCTCAGCCTGTATGAACGTACTCTCAAAGGTTGTCACCGATGTGGTGCCTGCCACAATACCTCTGATGCCAAAGTCAGTATAAGAAGCTCTCTTGGGAATAAACAATGTAATTGAACAGAATGAAAGAGACCTCTTAGTGTCTGTGTGTGTATCTACCTTGTACTTTGCAATGTGTGGGCTTTATATATGCTTTCATAGCTTCTAGCCGTTGGGGTAGTTATGGAGGTCTTAATGCTCCTCCTGGTAACGTTTGGTGCTGTGTAATGTGGCTTTAATGTGCTCTAACGGTTCATACAGTTGGCCTTGTAACCGTTCTGGGTGTAATTGTGCTGCATTGAATGGCCTTCCTGCCTTCGTCAATGACATGGGTATTAATTTGCTCGTCCAGGGATATCTTCGTCGGTATCATGGTCGTCGTCTTCGATAAATGAGTTCGTCAGTCCCGTCAGCTGCCCCCCGATTCTGTGGTTGTCGTGACTTGTAATGACAACCGTAGAATGTGAAAGGTTTTTGGCTGTAAATAACTCCAATTCGTGTGACCATTGGGTTTCCCGCTAGTTTTCAGTTTTCTGAGCCTTTGTTTCTAAACTTCTCCCCTTCTCTTCGTCAGTACCTTTTGTAACTTACACCCTTTTAAGTCATTTTTGGCTTAGCCATTTTTGGCTTTTGTGACTTACACCATTTTAAGGATTTTGTCATCGTCAGTAACTTACATTCGTCGAGGCGGAATCTTGTTACTTAGCCATTTTTTAGACTTGTAACTGCTCAGACCTGCTTGTTATGGAGACATTAGCTAAATAATTCATTTATTAATTTCAATGACGAATACATTTCCTGTTACATCTATTGGTGGTATTTCTTCAAGTGCTCGATGTTCCATGGCCTCGTGAGCCTCTGTCCGTCTAGGGTTTCCAGGTGATAGCTACCTTGTCTGGAGTAGTGGGTGACTCGGTAAGGTCCTTCCCATGTGGGCTTACAGAACCACAGCGAGAACCCTGACGGGAGAAACCCCCTTTAGACTCACCTTCGTCACTGAACCGACGATCTGGGCAGTCCCTTTTCTGTCCTCTACGTTCGTCCTCCTTCCTTTCCTTGTTCCCTGATTTTTCCACGTCCCTTATGGCAGCCAGTGCTTCTTCTGCGTTCATGTACTTCTGTGCTTTCAGGAGCATCTCCGCCATCGTTTTTGGAGGATTTTTTGCGAGTAAAGAAACGAACTCCCTGGATCGCAGTCCCGCTTTGAAGGTCGTCAACTACACTTTATCGTCAGCTTCGTCCACCTCCAGAGTTTTCCGAGTGAAGCGTTTCACATAGGACCTCAAGGTTTCTTTCTCTCCTTGTTTGATGGTGAGTAAATGATCCGCCGGCCTCTTAGGACGTTGTCCTCCAATGAAATGACGTAAAAAGGCGCTGCTCAGTTGTTCGAAGTTATCAATGGACGATGTTGGCAACTTGGTGAACCATTTCCTCACTGCTCCTCTGAAAGTGGTGGGGAAAGAACGACACATTATCTCGTCAGGGGGCTGTTGAAGGCCCAGTGTCGTCTTGAAGGTGTTGAGGTGGTCCTGGGGATCCTTGAGCCCCTCAAACGGCTCAAGTTGTGGCAGCCGAAACTTCGAAGGTACTGGGCATCCCAGGACCGCTGCTGTGAAAGGCGAGTCTGTTGCCCTCACCATTCTGCCCACGCTCTGGTTTGCCTTCTCTCTGATGGCATTTTTCAACTCGTCCATCTCCTTCCTCATCTCTTGAAGAA
The DNA here is from genome assembly GCA_019022515.1 of Quercus aquifolioides. Lineage (NCBI taxonomy): Eukaryota > Viridiplantae > Streptophyta > Magnoliopsida > Fagales > Fagaceae > Quercus > Quercus aquifolioides. Next base: position 75,249,633 of record CM032327.1, on the reverse strand, counting down.
GTTCTGAATTCTATTCTGCCAGAGTAATGGGTCTTCGATGGTCACTCCTTCTATGGCTATTTCCCTCGTCCTCTACGTTGTTTTTGGATCGATTCTCCTCCTATTAAAGTCGTAGCTTCATTTCCTGATTTTGCCTAGTAAGTTCTTCAACGGCGGCTGCAAGAGCTTGGACTTGCTGAGCCAAGGCTGTGGAATCTTGATTGGACTCCATCTAAATACTGAAGTTGATGAAAGCAGCGTTTTCGAATATGAAAATGAAAACGTCACGTTCCTACAGACAGCGCCAAACTAATGAAGCGTAAGTTCGTCAGTCAAGTAAGTTCATCAGTAGAGTTATACTGATGAAATGTAAGCTCGTCAGTTGAGTTGGTCAGATGGAAGCAATCCTCAGCCTGTATGAACGTACTCTCAAAGGTTGTCACCGGTGTGGTGCCTGCCACAATGCCTCCGATGCCAAAGTCAGTATAAGAAGCTCTCTTGAGAATAAACAATGTAATTAAACAGAATGAAAGAGATCTCTTAGTGTCTGTGTGTGTATCTACCTTGTACTTGGCAATGTGTGGGCTTTATATATGTTTTCATAACTTCTAGCCGTTGGGGTAGTTATGGAGGTCTTAATGCTCCTCTTGGTAACGTTTGGTGCTGTGTAATGTGGCTTTAATGTGCTCCAACAGTTCATACAGTTGGCCTTGTAATCGTTCTGGGTGTAATTGTGCTGCATTGAATGGTCTTCCTGCCTTCGTCAATGACGTGGGTATTAATTTGCTCGTCCAGGGATATCTTCATCGGTATCATGGTCGTCGTCTTCGGTAAATGAGTTCGTCAGTCCCGTCAGCCACGAACAAATTTCATCTCCTCATCTTGTATATTTTCAACGTTTGTCTGTCTGCTACTACCTTCTCCATTACTATTGCTTCTTGGTCTGTCCAAGTCATGTTCATCCCAATTGAATCCCTTATCTTCCCTATCATGTTTTCTAATAGAATTATGCAAAACACAAGTAGCAACTATAAGGTTTCTTTAGTGCTTAATGTCATAAGATGCCATTTGCTTCAAAATTTTCCATTTATTCTTCCACACTCCAAAGGTTTGCTCAATTGCACTTCTAAGTGATGAGTGAACATAATTTAACCTCTCTTCTATGTGATTCCTTCGACCAGCTAGTCGAAAATCTGAAAGATGATACCTCTATCCCTTATAAGGTGGCAACTATCATTAAGGGGTATCCAACATCAACTAAATAATATTTTCTTAGTAAAAGAAAAAAAATGTAAGATGTACATAAATAATATCATTCATACATATTTAATATATAAAAATATTATATACCTGGTGGTGGTTTTGGAAAGTTGACAGATTATCGATGGATAGCATCTAAGAAAATATGTGTATAATGTGCTGCACCTTCCCATCCAGCCATAACAAATGTGAAAAGTAAATCAAAATCGCATGCTACCATCACATTAAAAGATGTTACACCCTTTCTATTATAATATGAAGCTTTCTTGTCGTCTCCAACAACAACTTGGATATGTGTACCGTCAATGGCACCAATGTAGTCCTAAAATAGAATATAAATTTTAGTTACTTAGGAAATAATCCTAACAAATATTAGAAACAAAGTAAAATGTATGAAATGAATACCTGAAAGTGTGGCATGTACAATGGATTATTTTGTATATGTCTTGGAACTACACTAAATGTAGGTTCAGAAGGCTTGAGGATATCCATTGACATTATGTTAAGGCGTTTCAAAACTCTATGAAAATGTATGTGCATAGTCTCACCAGAATGTTGGAATCTTTCTTGAACCATCCTATAACAAGCTCCTTGTCCAAGTATCATTAAACATATACCTATTGACTCTTCAAACCTAATATGCCTTGTGTGCTGAAGTCCATATGTATGTTATAAAACATTACACAATTGAAGGAAAACATGTGGCTTCATTTTAAACATTTCGTTTCATTACTCGTCAAACAATCCATCAACCACATATAGCCAGTTTATTCAAAATCTCTACAAGGTTGTTTATCCATATATTTCATATAATATGTCACTGCAACATGACATCCAGCAATAGCAAGATCATATAATTCCTCATCATCATATTTATCGTTTTCCACATCAGAAGAATGATCTTCATCACTATTATCAATATAATCATTATAATCCATAAGAATAACACTTAAAATATTATAGCAATAAATTAGATAAATCACAATAAAGTAAATGATTAAACATTTAAAAAATAATAACTTGATAAATCAAAATAAGTATCTATCATACAACAAAAGCCTACAAAAGTATCTACCTAATGGTCATGATTGCTTACAATTAGTCTATGACAAAACCCCTAGGTAGACTCAAAGACAACTTATCTTAAGAGCACCTTATAGTGGATGTGTTCTTAAGTAATAAGTACTCTAGGAGCACCTTACAGTATTTCATACATAGCATTGATACGTTCAATGAAATAGAACTATACACAGAACAATACCACTTAGAACTATACACAGAACAATACCAATGAAATAGAACTACTCAAAGACAAATTTCCTTTCTCTTTACCCCGTGATAATGTAATTAACACTTTAACAGTAGAATTTTCAACATGGTGGTTATGGTGGGGTTGTTGAGACAAATTTTTAATCAATAAAAGGTCACCAATTATTCAGCAAAAAAAAGGGTCACCAATTTGCTTCAGCTTTGTCCCATTTTTTCCAAGCTAATTGGACCCCACGTCTTACTTAGCTTCCTCAACACAATAAAAAGGGTTATTAGAGCCTCAGTTCTTGGCACTCTCACTCTCAAGTAGCTTTCTCACCTCTTTATACTTTAGCCTTCCCCAGTAAAGTACTATACAGCTCTGCTTCGAGATGTCACTAGGAAGAGGTAGTGCAAGTCAAGCCATGGTCATGCTGGTTGTGCTTTTGTGCCTACTTGTTCACTTTGAACACGTTCATGCAGCAACTAAAGCAACCTTTTGAAGCACCTTAACACACCAAACATACTTCCAAGGAAGTTTGCAGCAAACCTTTACAAATGGTTGAACATCTACTAGCTCTAATTTCCAATCTTAAAAAGCATGAATAAAAGATTCTACCAATACATCATTGTGCTCTACAATATAGAACAAATCAAGAAGATATCCTTTAATGAAACCTCTACAGTCCACACCACACATCATGCCAAAAGCAAACTCTTCACCATTCCCTACCCAACCTTATAAATCCTAAAAACCACTCTCAGCTATTTCTAGTACTCATATTTTTCCATAAGTTGCATCCATGGAACCTTATCACCAATCTTAGTAGTTCACTGATTAAATGATTTCTTGTATTTCATTCCTATAGCTTGTCTCCAAAGTTGCTTCCTCTCCTCTGTCTACTTCCATAACCATTTCCCCAACAAAGCTTAAAGGAAGAGCTCAACTTCTCCCAAAACTCCACACTTAATACGGCTACAAACCACATTCCAGTCCACAAAATAAAATTTAAACTCCTCACCAATCCCACTCCACAATATTCTTTCTATATCTTTCCCACTGTCAAAATGTTTTTCTCTTTCTTTTTTCATTTAAGTGTAAATTTTTTTGAGAATCAATTCCTAGAGCAATAATGTAGTCTAGGCAAGTTATAGAAGGATGAGTCAGAACTTACAGTCAACATTTCCATTATTGCCTTGAAGAAACACAAAACTGCTCTTAGGCTATAGTTCTATGATCCATCAAATTAGAGTTCACTGCAGATAAAATGCTTGTAGTTAAAATGTATGCTACTACAACATAAATAACACAAAACTGTACTCCATGTGAAATTGATATGTTCTAAACTTAATCGTTTTAATGATTCAAATCCCTAACTTCAACACATTTCACTTAAAAGTTTAAAAAGATCCCATGATTCAATAATTTCAATTCCAAAACACTCTTCTACTAGAGCTTCCATTGAATCATGAAGAAATTAAATCACACTACTTTTAAAAGCAGACCTAGCCAGTAACCACTTATAACAGCTAAGTGATTATTCAGTTATTCCTAGGATTGAACCTTGTAATTGGCTATTGCACTCACTAATTACAGCAGTAATGATTACTTGCAGCAGTAACATGCTTCCTTGCAACAGTAATGCAGCAAGCTTTTCTACTACAACAGCCACTGCACTACTCAGTCAGTCCATAAAGATCTAACACTCTGAAACAATATGGTGTCATTGCACAACTCAATCAGTACACAATATGATCCTAACACAGCACTGATTTAAGTTTTTTATCACAAAACCTAACAAACTCAACATTGGTGAAAAAATAAAGTTGATTTATTGGCAAAAAATTGTGAGAACAATGAAAAGATGTCCCAACTCTTGATTTAATAGCTTTTTGTTCAAAGATACAGTCATGCTTCTATCTTTGTAATTCAGACACCCTAACAGCCCAACAAGTTAGAACACCCTAACAACCACATTATTCAAATAATAAAACAACAAAACATTAAAAACATCTCTCTCTTCCATCAAACATTATTCAAAGGATAAAACATAAAACACCCTAAGTGCCAAAGTAGTGCCTTTCTAACAATCTTGCCTCCTCTTTCAGAAACTGAAGTTGTAAATATGGTTCTTCCATCACGACAAACATCTCTCTCTTTTCTCATTTCTGAAAAATGCGTGCTGCCATAAGGTAGAGTTCGGAACCCTTCTCAATGTCATCTAAGGTGCACACACGTTCCATGACATTATGAATAGTACTACTTGGCTCCGCTGAACAAGCTGAGTTCCTTAACTCCACAACATCACAGATACGACTAAGCTGTTGTGTCTATGATTTTAAAAACCGGAATGGACAAAGAACCGAAAAAGAGACTGATTACCGGTTTTATGGTCCGACCAGGGTTGGACCGATGGTCGAACCGATGATATCATAATTAATATAATTTAAATATTTAAATAATTTTTATATGAATTTTGAATTTTAAAAACTTATTTTAAGAAAATATAAAATATAGATTTTTTTTTCTTTTTTTGCATACTACCTTTTTTTTAGTCAGTAATTATTGACAAAAAAAGAATAATCTACTATTAAGGTTTCATATATTAATTTTTATAAATAATAGTCTAACTTTAACTATTTATTTATTAAAAAAAAAAAACCCCAAAGTCAAGTGACTAGACAACTCACTAACATATCAATTATTATGACCAATCCACTTTCCCACCATCTCACTCCCAGCCACACACGTATACCCTTCTTTAATGAAAAAAAAAAAGAAAAAAAGATAGGAGAATGGCAGAGAGAGGTAATTTCGGAGAAATGTAGCTCTAGTTTAGGAAGGTGGAAGTGGATTTATGTGGCCGCGCACTTTAGCACACTTCCATTTCTTTTTTTAACTTTCTCTTTCCCACATTCATACACAAAGAGAGAGAGAGAGAGAGAATATCACAGAAACACACAAAAGCAGTAAACCCAACCCCTGAGCTTGAAATTGACCTCACCAACCTCTCTCTGTTGTAAATCTAGCACCCCACATGGTTTACTATCAAAAAGTTTTATTTTTTTAGTTCTCAGTGTTTTGTGTTTTGTCCTCTAGTACCTCCATCCATCTCTCTCTCTCTCTCTCTCTCTCTCTCTCTCTCTCTCTCTCTTTGTGTGGAAGTTAGATCTCCATCAGATCCTCTCATTCACTGTCTCACCGAAGAGCCATGGTTTCAACACCAAGCATGAGCATTCAGTAATTTTCTCACTCTTTCAAGCCTAGCAGATTTGAGAAAAAAGAAGATTTTTTTAGCAAAAAATCTGTCCTTACCCACTTAGATCAGCAAATCTGAGAAAAAATAAGATTTTTCTGCAAAATAAAGCTCCATTTTAGATCTCTTTCATCAATTTTACAAAACCGATTCAACCATTCCGGTTTCGATTTTTCCAGTTGAACCAACGGTTACCAGTTAAATCCAGTTTTTTTTACATTTTCGGTTTTTCAGCATAACTGGACCGGATTACTGTCCGATTCCCAGTTGAACCGATCAAACCAGCCGGTCCGGTCCAATTTTTAAAATTGTGGTTGTGTCAACTGTAATGTTGTTCCTCCTTTCTTCCCTTTACTTTGTATGGATGATGGTAAAGCTCGCTTCTTTCCTTTGTTTTATGTTGGGTTAGGTGGTTGTGTGAGGTTATGAGTCTCATCTTCATGAACATCATCATCATCATTGGGAGAAGATAAGTCAGCAGAAGTATCACCTAACCCCTCCTTAGGTGTCTCAAGATCATCAGGTAACACACCTGAAGTGGGGGCCTATGCTAAATCTCCCGTGGCGGCAATGTCCTTAAACATAATGTCTAATAAGTCAACATTCTCCAAACCTTTCTCTCGAAATTTTGCAGCTTCAGGTACCTCCTACAAGTTTGAATATTTTCATTAATAACTCAAATTAGCATGGTTTATCTACTAATACAACATACATACAGTGAGTTATACAAAACATACCATTAGCTTCCTCTCCCACCACTCATCAGTTGCAGCTATTGTTCCTTTGGCTGCATCCCATCCCAATCCAGTTTCACTTCCCTTCAACTTATTCCAAAGCGCCCAATCTTTCTTCAATCCATCCCATTTATGCTTATACTTCACCTTAGGATATTCCTTTCCAGTTTTCTTTTCAAAAGCTGCTATAATATTTGTCCAACAATTTTTACTAAAGTGGGTATTAGGTCGATTACCCTTAAATACCTCATCCACACAAGCTTCACAAAAGATATTTGTTACTCTTGATGGCCATTGAGCTATAACATTTGAGCTATTTTGAGATGGCTTACCCATCTAAAAAAACATAAGCTTGTTAATATCAATGTTCAACCAAATATAGCAAGTTCTACAACCAAACCCATGATAAAATTGAATAGTAGGAGTAAGTTTCCTAGGTAAGTTCTACAACCACAAAGAATCAAACAGATTCAATCAAAGAATCAAACAAGAATTTCTAGATTTAAATGTAATCATGCAGTGGAAGAAAAAAAGCTGTTCTTGGAGATATTACTCATGGTGCAACATATGGTAGAACTGTTGAGCAGTTATTTATGCCCAAGAAGATCACAGCAACATACATGGAACCAAATATATTGAACAAACTTTGCTGGTTTTTACATTATTGAAAATACTACATCATGCAAACAATTATATATCTCACAGATGCATAATCTTAAGAAAAGAAAAATCTACAACTGTAAGAATCACGCTTATTAGACGAACATGCACTTCATAAAAAGAAATTCCGGTTCACATTGTACAGCAACAAAACCATGGAGGGCTATCTGTGAGACAAAGAGAGCTCTTACCAGCAGCAACAACAAACAACAGATCTCTAAGTTCTAATATTTTGAGTTCAAATGGTGTAAACCAACATGCAAAAAGCCCAAATCTATATCATAAATTCAAAGATGGGTAATGGAGAATAGTTGCTTGGAATTGCAATGAAGAATGACAATACACGGAGCAGAGCAAAAACAAAGAAGAGAGAACCAATCCTTGTGAAATTGATGAGTTGAGGCAAAGGACTAAGGATATATATATATATATATATATATATGGTGAAGGGAGAGGATTGGAGACACAACGGTAAAGGGAGAGGACTGGAACCTAACCAGAGGTATTTACAACTTTATTTTGTTAGTGTAAATATTTTGACTATTTATTTGCATGGTTTTTGTTAGCAAAATGTATTCATCATTTCTAGGCCCTTATCAAGAATGTGTTTTTATCATGATCTTACAAGGTTTTTTTTTTTTTTTTTTGGTATGAAATGGGTAGTGAAATTCATGCCCTTTGAATGAATTGTAATGAAATTGGTATGCAATTCATGCCTTTTGAATGTGTAATGAAATAGTTTTTTTTTTTTGTATTGGATATGAAATGGGTATGTAAATGTTATGAGTATGTAACTAGATAAAATGTGTAATGAAATGTTATGGGTATGTAAATGTTATAAATATGAAATGTGTAATGAAATGGTTTTTTTTTTTTTTTTTGGTATTGGGTATGAAATGGGTAGTCTTATCAGAACTAATTTGAAGACATTTTTTTGTCTAACGTACGAATGTGTAATGAAATTCGTGCCCTTTGAATGAATTAGAATTTGTACTTTGAGTAGAGAAAATGTTGTATACTTTGAATAGATAAAATGTTTTATAATTAACATAGTACACTTAACTCTAACAGGTTCACAATAACTGTAATTGATATAATCCTATACTACGGTGAGCCGCTTAACAATGCCAATGCGAACAAGGGATTGCCATTTGAAGGGCCGGGTATAAAGTGCTGTTATACTCAAATTGGTCGTAGGTTGAAGACCCTTGATGAATTGAAGATGATAGTTATGGAAGAATTGTGTGTGAATCTTGTTGTGCACAACATACAAATTACTTATCATTCTCCACATGAAGTCCTCAAGCATCGGATTAATTACAAGTATATGGCAATAGAAGCAAACAAATATTTAAAGATCATGCTTGACAAGATGGAGAGAAAAACCCAAGTAAGTGCTATCAAGTTGTACATAAAGTTGGAGATGTCGAGGAAATGCAACAAACAACCACAAGTTTACAGGTTACAGTTCCAGATGCTCAATATGAGTATTTTACACATGTAGAGGATGATGATGATGATGATGATGACTACGACAATGATGATGACTATATTAATGAGACTACCATTAATGGTAAAGATTTTGTCGATGGAGATGAGTATGAAGAGATGATTGAACAAGGGGACTTTGAGAGAGACATTGATGACGATGAAATATTTGACCGTAGTGAAATTGATGCAGATAATGTTATTAGTGTCCAAAACATTACGAATACAATCCCTGCCTACGCACCTCTTACCTTGTCATTCTCTACAAATACTTGGGCAAATATGGTTTATCCTTTAAATATTGAGATATCATTTGTGTCTACTTGGAAATAGGGGATGAATCTTAGCAAATGGTTGACTTTTGACAATAAAGTGGAGGAGAGGCGCACATTAACAATTTATGCCCTCAAGGAAAACAAACATTTTGTGATCAGTAGGTCGACTAAGGTCAAATTTTGTGCGAAATGCATGGATGAGTCATGCAAGTGGTATATCGCGGCAGTCATGAAGCCCAAACTCCGCGAACTATAGATGGTCACCGTGTATGTGGGTCCTCACACGTGCATACCGATTAGGTTGCGAAATGATAGTAGAATAATGGATTCTAATTTTATTGCATCAGACATCCTTAAGAAGTTAGGCGAGGATCACACTACCCCAAGTAAGCATCTCAAATCTATGATGGAGTCGAAATATGATGGCCATAAGCTTTCTTATTATAAGGTATAGGATGCGAAACAAAAGGTGATTGGGAAGATATTTGGGAACTGGGAAGAGTCTTACCAAAGGTTGCAAAAGTTGCTATTGGCATATGTTGATCAAGATTTGGATACCCAGGTGTTCTATCATACCATACCCACCAGTGTTCAATAACATCAACAATATTAATTTAAACCCCGCAGTCACAAAGTGTGGAATATAAAGTGGAGTCCAACTCCAATCATAGTTTAACTTTAACTCTTAAAAAAAAAAAACAAAAACAAAAACAAAAACTCCAATCATAGTACGTATATTGTGTAGTCACCTCTATAATATAAACTTTGGAAGGTTAAAAAAAATACAAAAATTAAAACTTTGAAAGGTTAGATAGTACATGATTTATTGATATTAAAAAATATATATTCTTAGTCTGTAATAAATTTTTTGTACATTATTACCTAGCCTAGCTTCATTCTAACTAATTGCTCGCAATAGCGGACCAACACCATGCTGGATGGCCTATTCTTCGAGCTTGGCACCCATACCCACCTACAGTTACGAGGGAATAAGATAAGATAATACCACTTAGTTACTAAGAAGACTAAATTGTATAACACAGTGAATATCATGAAAATACTTACTTAAATGCAAGTGGAGCTTTTGGTGCTAGGCCATAATCAAATCCAAGTGGGGGCTCTATCTTCGGGCACAAGAATGGGAACCTCGCCCATGCCTAATACTAGACCAATTGCATCACCCCACCAATCTGCCTTGCCTTTTTATGACTTGCCCAACACAACTCTCTGTACAACCATGTCAGGCAAGCACTACCTCAACTATACTGTGGCGGATCACAAAAGTTCCGCAAGAACTCCAAAAACATCATATGCACCCTATCTCCCGACTTGTCCATGAAAATCGTATCCCCTAGTAACGCTAAAATATAGCACCGTGCATACTGATGTATCTGAATTTCCATTGCATCATCAGACAGTGGCTTTGCAATGCGCTCAAGAAGCTGGCTGATGAGAATTCTTTGCCCCACCAAAATTTTGTTGTCATTCTGCGGAACTTGAAAACCAAGCTCCTCGCACATAATCCTCCAACCCCCCCCCCCCCCACTAGTCGACCTAACCAAGACCTCACCGTCTATAGGAAGTCCCAAAAGAACCTTTACATCCTATAAGGTGATTAACATTGCTCAACTAGGGTCGATAGTTGGCCATGATCTATCTCTCTGGGTGGGGCCCTATACAATCCTTCTAGCCCCACCAACTTTATAATATCTATCACCCGATTGTCCAGTATCAATATATTTGCCATCTCCTTAGAGCGACCACGGCAATCAAGTGGCATCGAGTCCTGCAAAATCGATAAAAATTAAAGCAGTTGTTAGAACTAGATATCCAACTTTGAAAGAACTTGCTAAAAGTCAAAGAGAACATACAAATTAAAGCGATTGTTAGAACTAGATATTTCACCTCGTCATTCCAAATATCAGTTGATCGATGATCTCGTTGTTGCGTCAGCATTGAGGCATCAATGGGACCAGGGCGCACGATCTCTGGTTCCTCACCGATCCAAGGATCCATACTGCAAAGAGTGCTATTGTGAGATCATATAAACACATCGTAACATTTATGATCGATGATTTTACAAAGTAAGGAGAATGTCTAAAAAGATGAAAGACTATGCTAATTACATCAATTTGAAGAGATGTACTCTTATGTAGAGGAAAAATGGTTAAGCTTAATGTGGGAACTCAACATGCTAAATACTAAACTTTTCTGTAAGTAGAAATCTTGTGTGCCTTGATTACAAGTTACTTGAGTTGTGTCTGATATATTGAATAAAGTATGACTTACATTTTATAATAGTTGTTCTGAATTCTATTTTTAGTCAAGTTACCCGGATCCTTCCATGCAAAACAATAAGATTTGAGTTGCAAGCATCTAATTTATTCTGCTCGGCAGTTGGGCAGTTGTAACTCATGAAATTCATAGTAATGTTTACTATAGTAGGGACCATAAAGGCATTTTAGCAAATCAATGCAGACATTTTTTTTATATTAAAAAATTTTATTCATACAACACAATGAAGCAACAAATATTCAAAAACAAGCAGCACTAGCTGCAGACCTGCCTTATTAGGCAACAAACTGCTTCTATACATTCAGGATTCAAACACAGAGAAGAGAATTCTCTACAAGGAACATAAAACTTAGCTTTGAATAGATTTTTTTTTTTTTAATTTTTTATGTTCCTTCACATCTTGAACTACTATCCTCGAGTCAGTTTTGCAATTCCCACAATAATTTCTTAAGTTTCTCTCGATCCCCACGTGGTAAATTGCTTCTATGCTTACTTGCAGATAACTTTCTGCAAGTAACTTTCCTTTTCACATTCCCGAGAACCAAACAAACTAAAAAAACACTACGAACAAGCATAAATAGAAAAATGTGATTTTGCTCTTTACCATCAATTGGGTCAGTGAGCCCAACACAAAATGTGGCAGTGAAATCAACACCAACCCAAAACAGACCAGCACACATAAACCCCTGTTCGTACACCCCATTGCCTCAGCATAACCCACTTCAAAAACCCCAGCTTTCTTTTTGAACAGAGCAGAGCTTTGTAGTCTTGCTCAAAGATGATTCCAATCTATTTGAATACTTAGCACTTAACACATAATCGCGTCTACTCCCTAAGAACCTAATATCTAAATAATTTTCTTTTTGTTTCCTATAATATTTCATCAACCAAAACCTTAATTAAAAAGTATAAAGAATATGAAAATTAAAAAGCTAACTCAACACTATACCCTCAAAAACTCTAATACCCAACTCAAAATCATTTCTTTCCAGCATTTTTTTCATCAATCAAACACACCAATTAACAATAGCCAAACAAAAATGGGTACAAACCAAATAAAATCCATCAAAAGAACAAAGAAATTGGGTCCAACATGAACATAGAAATGAAAAAACATACCTTAAACTCTATGGAAAAAAATCTGAACTTTCGTTGGTGGGATGTTGAAAGGAGGATTTTGACTGAGGATCTTTGGGCCGTTGATGAGAGGAGTGTCTCCGGTAAAGTGAGTGAGCGCCTCCGGTGTTTGGGTGTCTGAAATCTGAATGTGTGGCTGCCGGTGTTTGAAGGAAGAGAGTGTTTGAGGGTGAGAGTGTTTCAATGTTTGAGTGTGAGAGTGAGTGATTTGGGTGGGTTTCGATGTCTGAAGGAGGAGAGTGTTTAAGGGTGAGAGTGTTTGATTTGGGTGTATGAGAGTGAGTGTGAGAGTGAATGATTTGGGTGTCTGAGAGTGAGTTTGTTTTTGAAAGTTTGAGAGTGACGAGTGAGGTTTGAAAGCTTGATTTTAATCAGTCAGAAAATGAGTTTTTGTAACTCAAGTTTAAAAACGAGTATTAGAAACTCGATTTCTATGTGGTAAAGTGGCTCCATCCATGTCATTTTCGAAAAAATCTCGAACACGAGTATTAGTAGCTCGAGTTCTGCATTGATCTTGAGTTTTAAAAACTCGAGATGCTAGTTTCCCAGATAGTTTTGAAACATGACAACTAACGAAATTGTTAGGAATTTAAGGTTAATTGGAAAAAAAAAATTCCCAAATTTTGTCAAGTATTAAATGCTCGAGCTCTGTTTGACATCAAAAATAAAATGTTCAAAGCCTAAAAAAATGTTCGAACTCATCAAAAAATCAAAAAGCTTTAGCTCAGCTTAGCTCGACTTGAGTAGTGAATTAAGTTTAGCTTGAGTTCAACATCAAGCTCTTAATCTCGAGATCCAGTACAAATACATTATCAAACTCATAATAAGCATGTTATTAAACTCATTTGGTTTGAACAAATGGTCCGAAATCCCAATTAATTAAATTATTTGTGAGATATGAGTTTATTTTTCAATCTCATGTCAAGTTTATTACCAGGCATGAACGAGTCTAGGCTCGTGTTGTTTTTTATTAAGTCTTTTTGTTCGTAAACTTGCTCACAATTTTTTTTTTTACTTGGGTTTCTATTAAACAAGCCTAAAACTAAGTCTCAAGCTTGGCTTATTTATAAATAAATAAACAAACGTGAAAAATCTTTTTATTGAATCAAGTCCAGGCTTTTTTATGAATGACTTTGTTCATTTACAACCCTACGAGTATTCTTCTTCTTTTATAATTAAAATTTATAGCCTTAATTCTATTTGTCCCTTTTTTTCTTTTTCTTTTTATCAAATCTCATAATTTAGCAATGGTTTTAAATTAAACCCCATATTGTTTTTCAATTTTCACAAGTTTTTAAATAAAGTATATGCTTCTAAATATAATTTGTGTGGCTTGGAATGAAATAATATCCAATATATATGTGTGTGTTGAAATCATTAGGGATGACAATGAGGCTGGATAGGGTAGGATCATAAACTCATGAGTACCTCCCTTCTCCTTTAAGAGCAAGAAAAATCTATGCAAGGCATAGTGGGTTTGGGGTCAAGTTGAAAGTATTTGGCCATACTTATAGTTTCAATATTAATAAGGTAGAGATGAAAAAGAAGATAGATAGGCAATTGAGATAATACTATACTCCTCAAAATAATAATAATAATAATAATAATAATAATAATACTATACAAAGAGCAAATGTTTTAGAGGATATTAATAGAAATTGCCAAAAAAAATTATATACAGAACGTGTATAAGAGAGATTAAAGTATGACTTAAAAATATATTCCCTCCGTCCCAATTTGTTTGTTCTCTATTCCATTTTGGGATATCCCAAAATATTGTCCTATTTCTAAAATTAAAAGTCATTAATTTACTAATGTTCTTATTATGCCCCTACTTCATTTAAAAACCATTTGAAAAGAAAACCAACCAATGTTTAAAAAATCAATCTAATTGAGGTAACTTTTTAGTTGCCTCATTAAGAATAACTTTAAAAATAAATAAATAAATAAATTTAAGTAAGATAGGGCATGTCAAGCGTGGCTAGGAATGACAACAGAGTGGGTATGGGGTGGGGTTTTCTATTCCTCGCCCCCGCCCCACTTCCGCTTTGGGGCAGAGTTTTTTCCCTGCCCTGTTGCGGGTACCCATCCCGCCACACCCAAATTTTTATATGTATAATTTATTAAAAGTTTATTTTAAACGCATTAAATTAAAACTCATAAAACTTTTTTTTTAAGCTCTAACAATACAACAATTCAAGTAGTAAGAAATACAAAAACAATTCAAACATAGCAATACAACAATTAAAAAATATAAACAACGTAAATATTAAAACATAAAATTATAAATCCAATAGTACAACATAAAAAAATCATAAATTTAAAGTTAGAAATCTAAAAACACATATGTATGTCTTATAACAAACCTATAAAAATAATTTTTAATTAATTAAATATAAACAGGGCAGGTGCAGGGGAAAATGTTAACCTTCATCTCCGCCCAATTTGTTATACAAGGTGGGTAAAATCCGTCCATTAAGGACGGGTGCGACAGGTACCCACTAGTGTGGGTTTTAATTGCCATCTACAAAGAATTTTTGTCATCCATAAAAATAATTGTACATTATTATTTTCTTTTAAGAATATTTCATTGTAGCCTCTTCGTATATTTGATTATAGTTTGAATTAAAAAGTTTTTGGATTGAGTAAAATGGGGATTTTTTTTAGAGAGTTTCAACCTATGACATCTGTACGTGTAAGTTAGATTTTTAAGACTATGTGAGAGAGAGAACAATGCATCTAACAGTACATTTAAGTGGAAAATCTTAAGAACAATAAAAATGAAAGCTTGGTCACTTTAACCTCGAGAGAAATGTAAAGCATAACATGGAAAGTAAAGAAGGCATAAGAAAATACGTGAAAACCCCTTTGGAAGGGATGAAAAACCACGAGTGAGTAAGGGGAGAATGTCCCTTACTCTTTAGAGCTCTTTATTATGTGAAAACGAAAGCCTTTGAACAAGGGTGATGTTCTTCCCAAAGAAAGCCTTTTCTCTATCTCACTTTCCTACACAAACTTTCTGCTCTTTCTCTTGTTTTCTCTAGGTTCTTGCCCTAATTGTTCAACAACATGTTTCTCTTATAGTACGAGGAATGTTGTGAGGTACATTAAGACAGGTGTCAAACCCTTATTCACTCATTTCAAACCCTAATATAGCTATTGTACTATACTATGGTTGGAATAGAGAGAAAGCACACCAATGTCAAGGTAGTGGAATGAAGGGTGGCTCTACTACTACATGGGAAGCAAACCTTAAACAAGGAAAAGGGACATTAGGGATACTAAGAGTGATACACGTGTCCTCAACAGTGATCCAACACAAGCTCAACCAATAAGGAGTGTTCTATAGCATCTGACCATAGGGGGTCGCTATCTCCCTTTTGTGCAAGTGCTGGGTGTCCATGTCAGGTGCAAATCTCACTTTTCCCCAAGATGGTCACGCCGTTGGCACGGGCCAAAGATCCCCTTCTTTAGTCGACGTTTCCTTTTCTTTGCTCACAGCTATTTCACGTGTAGGGTCTTGATCTAGCCACGTTAGCACTCTCACGTGCCTTGGCTGGCGCTCCTACAGTCCTGATAATTGATAATACCTTTTATTCAACTATTGAACTAACTAAAATTCACAGTAAAATAGGGATTTTAATTTAAAACCAATTGTTCAATGTGGAGTTTAAACTTTAAAATGATTTAAATATTATATATGGGGTTTAAAAAGTAATTTGCATTTTTAAGATGAAATCCAAAGCCTCGCTGCAATAATGAAATCCTTGGTAACGAATTTTACATTCGCTAATTTCATTAAATAGCCAAAAAAATCGCCTCTATTTTATTGGTAAAATTTTGCTGCTTTTCCAAGAATCTGAACCCATCGGACACTATACGCTTACCCGCCCACAAGTCATTGCTGAACACTCAAGCAGGTTTCTATTCCATATTCAATATTTGATATTCCACAATTCATTCACCATTTGGAAAGTTTCATAGTCTTTTCAACACAATTCATTTTGGAAATAAAGACTTTGATTCTTAAATAAAAAAGAACTTTAGGAAAGTTACTTGAAATTCAATTAAAAAAAGAAGTCAGAAGTCATATCAACTGAAACTTGTAAACATTCTCAAAAAAAAAAAAAAAAAAATTGAGACTTATAAAAGCGTCAAAAATGTTGACGTCCAATCCAAAGTACCGCTGTAATATAATTACATCGTGCAAACAGACTCTTGTTGCTGTAATAACCCACCATATCGACCCTATTATTCCTTTTATACAATTTAGGACAAAGTTCAGAGAAACTAATCCTTAACTGTTTTAATTTTACAATTTTAAACCTGATATTTTATATTCATTATAATCAAACCATTTAAAAAAAAAAATTACACAGCTTGGATTAGAAGGATTTGAACCCTAAACATCTTGGTTAAAAATATTAAGTGACATTTAAGTTACAAAACTCTTGGCATATAATCTAATCACCCTCTCCATATTATTTTTTGTTGCTAATTCGATAATGGGAAAGTGAGGATTTGAACTTTGAATGTTTTAGTTAAAAATATCAAAAGATGCTACTTAAGTTACAACACTCTCGCTCACTCTCTTCATATATATTTTTTTCAATAACAACCATTACTAAAGGCTCTCTCTCTCTCTCTCATATTATCTCTTATATTTATCGTGTTTTGTATTCCAAATCAATCACATCAATATATACATATATTAATATGATAATTTGGGAGAGATGATTTGAACTATGAACATCTCAATTGAAACATTAGAAAGTATCTTGGTCATAAGACAATGTTGTTGTTTGTGTATAATAGATACCCACGAAATTTTTCCTCATGTAAAATAAGCTACATTTTTTTTGTAATTTTTATTTTTTTTTTATTTTTTATTTTAAGACTCTTAGTAGTTTTTAGTCATGGATGGAGGGATTAGATTGCTGTTACTAAGAGAGTCCAATTTAAAATTAAAAAAACTGGTTCAATTTGTCACAAAGTGGGATTGTAAATGAGTTGAGTCAAGCCAAGTCTTAAAAGTTAAGATTTGTTCATTTAATTTTATTTTGAACATGAGCTGAGTTCAAGCTTCTTATACTAAACAAAATTACATATTTAAGCTTGGATTATTTTCTTGTTAACAAGCTCAAGTCTATTCATGTGCTACTTGGTTAATTTATTCTCTTCTCATATGTAATAAAATCATGTCTAAAATTTTGTATCTATTCACAAATCAATGAATTTTTACAATAAAATAGACAAAATTATATCATCCAATAAATTATAAATAATAATTTTATATTATATGAATCTATTTACAAACTTACCCAATCAAATTGCAAGTCTATATAAATATATTTTTAAAGATAAATATACATATAAGAATATAATAATATCATATACATTTTTTTTTTTTTGAGAAACATATCATATAAAGTTTAATTGAGACTAACGTTCAAAACTTAGTTCACAAACACATTATTATATTTAAGCTTGACCCGTTTTATAGTCGACTTGAATTTATCTTGTTTATTAAAATAATAAACATAAACAAGTCTTTTTTTTCAAATTGAGTTTGAACGAGTTGTTAAACTCGGTCCATTTATAGACATACACAAAACAAAAAGACATACTTATTTTATTTTTTTCACAAATATTTTTTCCTCACTATTTTGAGTATTTGACCCGTCCAAGGGTCCAGGAAGGAACCCGTTGGACACTCTGCGTTTACCACACAACTGCAGAAGCAGCAGCCCAAGTTGCTCAGAAAATCCAATTCCCACCCTTAAAAAATAAAAATAAAAAAGAATCCAAATCCCAAAACTTCATATAAATCCCAAACAAACAATTCCCAATTCCATAGAATTCCACAAAGAAATTCATTTCATTCACAAACAAAAGTCCCAAACTCAGCATATCAAAAAAGTTTCAGTCTTTTCCACACACAAATTCAATTTCCGAACACTGTTTCTGAATTCCTTAAGTTTTGGTTTTAGAGTTTGAGTTTAGAGACAAAGAAGAAGATGAGGCTGTTGAAGGTGGCAACGTGTAATCTGAACCAATGGGCCATGGATTTCGATTGCAACTTGAAGCAAATCAAGGAGTCCATATCCATGGCCAAGCAAGCCGGTGCAGTCATTCGTCTCGGTCCCGAGCTCGAGGTTACTGGTTATGGCTGCGAAGACCATTTCTTGGAGCTCGATACCGTTTCTCATGCGTAACTTTTTCTCTCTCTCTTTTTTTTTTTTTTTTTTGGTTACTGTAATATAACACACACATATGATATATATTTATATATTGTTTGTGGGTTTTGCTTTTGAATTCTTGTTTTTTTTTTTTTTTTTGGAAAAGAAGTAAACTTGGAGCTCAATTTGGAAGCAAGTTTGTGGAAAATGGTGTGATTTTGTTACTGTTATATTATACTATAATGGGTCAGTTAAAGCTTGTCTAGCTCTTTTTGTTAACGTTATATCCCCTAATAATTTGCGTTAATATTTTTAAAATATTACAGTTGGATTACATGTTCTTTACGTTATTATCACACGTGCCAAATTTTTTGTTAATTGGTGGGTCAAGATTAAGTTTTACGCAGTGTAAATTTTCTTTAATGTTACAAGACATAATAACTTTTTATTGGATTGATATTTTTAAAATTTGGATTACATACACTTTTTGTGCTAACACACGTGCCAATTTCTGTGTAAATTTAGATGTTTTTTATTTTTTGATTGTTAAACCCATTTTTGTATATAATTTTAAAGTTCAAAAAACTTGAAATTTAAACATTTTATAGATGATGAAGTTGTTGATATATGATAATCTTCATATTTTTGCATGCATGCAGGGTATATAGAGACAATGTAATCCAATAGTGAATTTTTAAAAACCAATAGAAAGTTATTGAGTGTGTTTGTATTGCTTTTGATTCTTTAGTTTTTGATTAGAAAAGTATTAAAATTGCTCAGTTTAGAAGGAAGTATATGGAAAAGGGTGTGAATTTTGTGGAGCATAGGCTTTGAGTGAGTAAATTTTTGTGTTAAATCGAATTAGTTTGTTTGTTGATGTGGCAGATGGGGTAAGAACAAAAGCTTCCACTGAATTTATATCAGAATCATTAATATTTAGTAGTGGGGTAAAGCTTATAAAAAAAAAAGCAGTGGGGTAAAGAATTGGAAAACCATGAATAGAAGAGGGTGTTATTGAATTTTATTGATGAATGATGCCATACTTATTTTGCTGATTCAGTGTACACGAATTGTTGAGATTCTGAACATCATGTTCTTCTTTGACTAATTGATATGTGAAAACGTTTTCTTTTTGTAAGAAGATATTTTGGTTACCTGCTGATGGCAATGCTTGATGTGATTGCAGATGGGAGTGTTTGAAAGATATTTTACTGGGCGATTGGACTGATGGCATATTGTGCAGCATCGGTATGCCTGTCATCAAAGGATCGGAGCGTTATAATTGTCAAGTTCTATGTTTTAACAGAAAAATTATTATGATTCGCCCGAAGATGTGGCTTGCAAATGATGGAAATTACAGGGAGCTTCGTTGGTTCACAGCATGGAAGCAAAAAGACCAACTTGTGGACTTTCAGCTTCCAATTGAAATTTCTGAGCATATATCACAAAAGTCAGTGCCTTTTGGTAATGGATTCATTCAGTTTCTAGACACGTAAGTGACAACATTACTAGCTCTGGTCCTGGTTAGAGTATTTTAGTCTTTTGTCAGAACTTATGCCACCTGTTGCTTTTGTAATTATGTGGTCAAGCAAGACTGAATAATAGAACGTAGTGTCACTATACATAGCCCCTATTTTCCACTTTTTCTTATGAAGACGTTAGATGGAAAATTTCAATGCCTCATTCTCCTTATAGAAGTTCTCTCATTGGGAAATCCCATAGATGCATAATATCAACTAATTACTTTTTTTTTTTCCTTTTTTTTCTATAAGTATAACATCAACTAATTACAAAACTCATGAACAGATGAACATTATTAGAAAATTTTTGTTGGGGATGCAGGATCTGTGTGGTCCACATATAATTTTGTTGTATGCTTTTATGCATGTCCTGGAAGATTGATCATTTTTATGAGCTTCTCACTTATATCAGAAATTGAAAGTTAAATGTCAAGCATTTTTTTCCCTTGTTAGAGCTGTTGCGGCTGAAGTTTGTGAAGAGCTTTATAGTCCTGTTCCTCCCCATGCTGACCTTGCACTGAATGGGGTTGAAGTGTTTATGAATGCAAGTGGAAGTCACCATCAACTAAGGAAGCTTGATATTCGCCTTCGTGCTATTATAGGTGCTACTCATACTCGAGGAGGGGTTTACATGTACAGCAATCACCAAGGATGTGATGGCAGTCGTCTTTACTATGGTACATAACTATATCTTAGTTGAATTGACATTTGTACTTCATTCACTTACTACTTAATATGAAATACATATTGGACTTTGTTTTCTTATATGTAGACATTCTATCTTCTGTTTGATGCTTATTTTGGTTTCCCTCTTTTGTAAACCCACTACTTGATACGTACCTTATTTGTGGCAGATGGATGTTCTTGCATTGTTGTAAATGGAGATGTGATTGCTCAAGGCTCACAGTTTTCTTTGAAGGATATTGAGATTGTGGTTGCTCAAGTTGATCTAGATGCGGTATGCAACATCTTGTGTGTGTGTGTGCGCGCGCGCTCGCGTGTGCGAATGCAAGCATATTAGAAGGCACTATATGACATACATTTGATAGTGTGGATTGGCTTTACCATTGTATTTGCTACTTTGAAAATGAATCACCCGTTGATGCTCTTCCTTAATATTCAAAGACATTTATGTGTTGCATCAATACTATTACACATATATTTTCCTGTCACTCTTTTAATATATAATCTGTTTGAGCATGAACTGGTTGTTATTGGTGACTGTTAAGTAAATTTGCCATACAAACAACTTAACAGGTCTGTGAAAATAGGCACCTATTTGGATAATCATGCTGTTAATCTGATATTCATTCTATCGATTCAAATTTGTGGCATTTCTTGTGATTATAACCTTCTGTTGTAAATATAAACAATTAACTTGTGTTTCCTTAACTTATGTGCTTGATGTCAGGTTGCTAGTCTTAGAGGATCTATTAGCAGCTTTCAAGAGCAAGCAAGTCGCAAAACCATAGTTCCTTCAGTGGCAGTACCATACAAGCTTTCTCAGTCTTTTAACCTGAAAATGTGTCCTTCCAGTCCACTTGAGGTTTGTTCCTGGTCCAGCAAGGACTTATTTTACGGATCTCGTGTATTGGGATGAAGGCTTTACTTATAAACAGTTTGCATTTAGCAGTCTTGCACCCACTTGGAGATTTTCTGAAATTTTAATTTTAATTTTTATATTACTTGTAGTTTTATCATTTTTGTAAGAAGTATTATTTTAACAAGCATTGTATGATCATTCTAAAACCAAGCACTTACTAAATTGAACATGATTCAGATTAAGTATCACTGTCCTGAGGAGGAAATAGCCTTTGGACCTAGTTGCTGGTTATGGGATTATTTACGAAGGAGTGGTGCTTCTGGTTTTTTGCTTCCTCTTTCTGGTGGAGCAGATAGCTCCTCTGTAGCTGCAATAGTTGGTTGCATGTGCCAGCTTGTCGTAAAAGGTCGGTTTTATTAAGCATAGCACATTGATGCTGCAATCTTGTATGATGCATTTCATATATGTGTTCCCTCTCAACTTTTGATTTAAATAATTTAGGCACTACATGCTACATTTGGTGTAAAATGACCATTATTTGGAATGTGTGACTGGGTTATGTGATCATTTACATGCTTTTGTTAAACATTAGACGTGTAGATTGTTAACCTCTCAATTTCATTTCCTTTGATATTGAGTTTTGGATAGCTTTTTTTTAGCTGAAAGTTGGTTAAAGTATAGTTGGACCTAGAAAAAGTGAGGCTTTAAAAAATTGTACCTAAGTAAATATGCTAAAAGAAAAAGGCTTGTTCTGAACAAACACTAAATAATCATACAAAACTAATGAAAGATTGACCTATTTTTACAACCCTGAACCAAGTATTGTATCTTCTGATTATGATACATTAAATGGTAATGGTAATGCACATTTGCTTGCAGAAATAGCAAATGGGGATGAAAAAGTCAAAGCTGATGCTATACGAATTGGGAATTATACTGATGGACAGTTTCCTACTGACAGCAGAGAATTTGCAAAGCGCATATTTTACACAGTATTTATGGGATCTGAAAACAGGTTGGTCCATGTACAGAATAGAATGGTTCTTATAGCGTCATTTGCTCTTGTTGAAATTGTGTTAACTTTGCAGTTCTGAAGCCACAAAGTCACGAGCAAAGGTACTAGCAGATGAGATTGGTTCATGGCATCTTGATGTTTCCATAGATGGGGTTGTTTCTGCACTTCTATCTTTGTTTCAAACTCTTACAGGAAAGCGACTGCTCTATAAGGTAAAAGGATTTCTGATATGCTATGGTGGCTGCAGTGAAAGACTATTACAATTGCTATATAATCCACTTATCAAAAAAAGAAAAAGAAAAAGAAAAAAAAGTTGCTATATAATCCATTCGTTCCAATTATATTGCTTGTTAATACACAATAATTCTGGGTCATCAATACTTATCAAAAGATTTTGGGTCATCAATAAGGGTGCCATTCTGGCATACATTGTTACAAGTTCTATATAATCCATTAGGTCCAATTATGTTTCTTTTTTAATGCACTATAATTTTCAGTCATCAATCAAATCTTTATGTTTGCTTGGCTACACCTTTCCAGTGAAATTTTATTTTAATGCCATACAGAGAATGTGTGTGTGTGTGTGTTTTAATCCTGTGTTGTACAACTTTTTTGGGGGGTTTGGGGGGATTTGAGAGCTTGGTTTATGCTTTTCATATTGGGCCTTCTGCTTTGGGGAGTAACGAAATTTTGTAGCAAATTCACGTTACAAAGTGTAAGTAATTATGTTCTAATTATTCTTCAATCTAATTTTTTTTTTACAGGTAGATGGCGGATCTAACATTGAAAACTTAGGTTTGCAGAACATTCAAGCTCGAATCAGAATGGTGCTAGCTTTTATGTTAGCATCACTCTTGCCGTGGGTGCACAACAAACCTGGATTTTATCTTGTTTTGGGTAGCTCCAATGTGGACGAAGCATTGCGCGGTTACCTAACAAAGGTAATATTCATTTTAACTTTAGTTAAAAGTTAGATATTAATTACACAACCTTCTTTCTAATAGTGAAACTTGTTAACAAGTCAACCTTCTGTCAGTGTGCATTTACTTTTAACTCATCTATGTCTAAACTGCGATGTCCGTTTCTTCTTCTTTCAACTTCTCTCCCCCCTACCACCCCCCCCCCCCCCAAAAAAAAGTGCAGCAGCCTCTCTTGTATAGTTAGTATAGTTTTATTTCCCAAACTTTGGCTGGACCTAGTTAAACCAGGTTTTTTTGTACCCTCCCATCTCAAAGGGAGCAAGCCAACTTTGTGACATATGAAACAAAAGAGGTAGTTGTGAGGGATTCCTCTATTCTGTATAGTGTTGATTTGCCTAGATGCTCTTACAATTCAATCATATAATAACTCAATTTTATCTCAATTCTGTTTTATTTCAATTATATGAACTCATGACTCTCTCTTTCACACAGTATGATTGCAGCTCTGCAGATATTAATCCAATTGGAAGTATTAGTAAGCAGGATCTTCGGTCATTTCTCCGATGGGCTGCCACCCATCTTGGATACTCATCTTTGGCGGATATTGAAGCAGCCCCACCAACGGCTGAACTGGAGCCTATACGCGCCAACTACAGTCAGGTAATGGATTTACTTTCATCTGCCTATACATTTTTTTTTATATTGAAAACAGTGGGTCAAAGATATAAGTTAAAGGGATGAATAAGTCATTCTCATCATCATTTTTTTTTTCTTTCTGGTAAGTCTAATTCTTTGTTCTATAAAACAGTTAGATGAAGTGGACATGGGAATGACTTACGAGGAACTCTCTGTCTATGGAAGGTTGCGGAAAATTTTCCGATGTGGTCCAGTATCTATGTTCAAGGTCTGTTTTTGTTTCCCTGTTTATCTCATAAATGAATCTCATGGAGCTTCATTGGTTTTCCTTCTCTCAAATTAATCTGTGATAGGAACTAGAAGTGTTGTGATACCATGACTCAATTTCTTGCTTGCTTTGGCACATCGGGAATACTCTTTATGGTGTCTCCTATTCTAAGTTGTCTTTAAACAGATTTTGTGGTGATGTCTAAATTTTAGAGGTAAAATAAAAATTATTATAATAACTTCATCTGATCTAAAGGTGCAATATGAATACACTGAATATTTACTTGAATATAATAATCTTAACAATTATGTATAATTATAAGTTAAACATCTTCAAGATCATACCAGGGGCTTGGATCCTGCACTCTGTGAATTTCTCATTAAGTTTTCTTGGATTCTACCTTGATCATTTTTTGTGTTTTTAGTTCTTTAGAAATGGGACCAGAGATTTGGCAGGCAGAGTTACTGGCCACTAGCAGAGACCCTCTGTTATGCTTGTTTATGATGCCATTGGATGAAGGAAATAATCAGATATCTAAATAAGCTGAATTTTCCAATCTTGAGCTCAAAACTCTTTTACATGATTTCTTTTCACATGGGTGGCAGATTGGACACTATGCCTCAATTTCATTTCCTAGTTTTATTGTTACCAAACCTTCTTGGCTTTTCTCTGAGGTGGTTTTCCAGAAATTTTTTTTTTTTAATTGCCCCCTTATAATCTTTTGATACATGTACCTTTAAAGAAAAGATAGAATAAAATGAAAAATTCATTGGAGTAATAGTGTTGGTTATGAGTCCTCTTTCTTTATATGTGCTTTTATTGGATGACTTGTTATATTACCAAATCTATAAGGTTGTTGGATCCAATTGACATTTTTATCTCTGATGCCCATAAGCACTCATCAGTTTTGATACTATTTTTCTTATTGCAGAACCTCTGCTACAGATGGGGTGCAAGATTAACTCCATTGGAGGTGGCTGATAAAGTGAAACACTTCTTCAAGTACTATTCCATCAACCGACACAAAATGACAGTTTTGACACCTTCATATCATGCTGAGGTAAGTTGACTTAAGAGAGCAAGGTCCAGAGTTATATATTTCCAGCTTGGAAACTTCTAGTAAAAAACCGCTTTGTATTTATCTTAATCCAGTAAGAGCTTACACCTTTCTAAACTACATGCAGAGTTATTCACCAGAGGATAATAGGTTTGACCTTCGCCAATTTCTCTATAACGCAAGATGGCCATATCAATTCCACAAGATTGATGAACTTGTGCAAGAGTTAGATGGCAACAAAGTTGCCATTGAAGAAGACCATGAAAAGTTGGGAGCTATATCACATGGTGGAGGTGGAATGGGAGTTGCTGCAGCAGGCTCAGGCAATCCAAATGTTGGTATTTAATTGAAACAAACCTTCTTGTGAACTAAATTGGTACAAATAGATTTGTCTATTTTATTTCTTGATACACTGGTTTACATGATGAAATTGTGACCAGTTAATGCGTTTTCATGGGTAATTGCCGCCCCTAACAGTTGTATTGATTTTGCCTCACCTCAAGGCTATTGTACATTTATTCATTGATTTAAATAAAAACAATTCCAAGTCTTTCTTATCCTGCAAAGGTATCAGGATTCAAATGAA
The DNA here is from genome assembly GCA_019022515.1 of Quercus aquifolioides. Lineage (NCBI taxonomy): Eukaryota > Viridiplantae > Streptophyta > Magnoliopsida > Fagales > Fagaceae > Quercus > Quercus aquifolioides. The sequence continues at coordinate 75,223,576 of CM032327.1, read as the reverse complement.
AGAAACTTTGAAAAAACCTAGAATGAGCTGATTTAAATTCATGTAATTAACAACTGGAATTGTGGTTTAGTGGTATCTGGTTCCCTATATATCACAAAGAACAAAGGGTAAAAGTTAACCAAATTCAGCTAGCAGCTTCAAAACAGGTCTGTTGTAAGCCCTGCCTTGGCTATGGTCAAAGCCTCAAAGGCTACTTTAGCACTTAGTGAACTGTGAACATTGAAGGTTTGGTTTAAAAGAAATGGGTGTTGCTCCATTGCTCATGTCCCTACTTCCATTCCCTGGCATTTTGTTTTCCTAACCGGCTTATGAAGCCTTTGGATACACAGGAACGGGATTATTTTTAGCAATAAAGCTCTGAAACCCAGGCTCCATCAAATTTGTATTAGCAAGGCAGTGGAGTTTTCTGCCATTCTGCCTACTTCTCTTTCTTCTCCATCTCGGACAGTCATTCAAGTCAAGTGGAATAAACCTTTCCTGGGCTGGTTCAAACTAAATGGATTGTTTATGGGAATACTGGCCCAGCAGGATGTGGAGGAATTATTCAAGATGATTGGGGTAATTGGGTGAAAGGCTTCTCAAGGTCCATTGGCAAAGCATTAGCTGAAATTTGGGCACTGCTAGACGGTCTTGGTCTAGGGAAAGATCTAGTAATCACTCGTCTTATTTTTGGGAACCACTTATTTTGCTGAATTGAAAACTTTTTATTGAAAGTATGTAAAAAAAAAGCTAAAAGCTGACTTTTAGAGCAATGAGACCCACTTTAGGAGGAAAAATAAGCTACAAAGAAAAATAAGCTAACTTTTTCTCAAATCCCAAACGCAATGCACAAGAACTTGTTTTGCTTCTCAAAAATAAGCATTCACCCAATTTAGGGCCCGTTTGGTACATCAGCTTGAACACATATTTTTCAATTTTTAAACAACATTACACGTATTTTTACAAATTTTTTCACCCACATGTATTTCCAAAAAAACTGAAAACTATTATTTAAACATACGTATCAAACAACTATTTCAGAATGTCATAATTGATTGTACGAATATCAACCAAGATTTCCATTTCTGGAATCTCAAGCATGTTTTCTGTAAAACCAACAGATATGTTGATGCTTTTGCCAAGAGAGGCTGTTTTCAAGTGGCTGATTTTATTTTGTATAAGGAACCTCCTCCTGGTGTTTTATTTTTGTTGGAGTTTGAGAACTCTGATACTCGTTCGAGTTGGTTTGTAAGGACTTAGTTATGTTAGTGTATGCGTATGTTACCCAAAAAAAAAAAGTGAACATTAGTCCAAATTTTTTGCTACCAAAAATATAGAAAAACGATGGAATTGGGAGCAAATGTAGCTATGTAATCAAGGGCTAAAGTAAGACCTGGGTGATTTTTGGCATTTAACTGGTAAAAGATGCAAAAATTATTCAACTCTGCTTACAATATTTAATCAATTGTATCACCTGCAGAACTGGCTTAGTGGTAGGAAACTTTTGTGACATATCACCTTGCGAGTTCGAGATTGTGGGTTCGAGTAGTAGCAAGCCCCATTATGGCGCGGGTGGTCCCCAAGCCATTCATGAGTAAGATTTAAGTGGGCCGAGAGCAATGATCACACTTGTGAGCTCTATTTTTTTTTTCTATTAAAAAAATAAAAGATAAGAAAGATTCAATCAACACCTCACAGCACAATGGGAATGATTCTTCTCTAGCAAGAGAATGATGCAATCCTTATGATTGATATAGGAGATTCCATGGAAACTCTGCCACCGGAAAAAAAAAAAAAACATTCTTCTAAACTGACCAGCAAGTAAAACTTTACTTGTCACTTCACAATTTCAAGGTCCCCACTACCATCGGCCGGAATCTACAGCCAACATTGCATGTGTTACCAGTTATCCTCTGAGAGATCTCTTCAAGAACTCTACCGGTTCTGGGCATTTAAAATTAGCCACCCTTTCCTTGCGCATTGCAATTTGCTAACAAGCCATAGTGGTTTGAAGTTTGTCCATGGAAGACTATTCTTATTCGTGTGCAGAAAAAAAGAATCTGACACAACTGGCTGCAACCATTGCTGGGGTAAAAACAAAGGCATAATTCATCTCTAGAATTTTCATGGAGGTTATGAGGATTTTTCAGTGCTCTGCGGAGAAACGAGTTTTCTTGCAGGTCATCAGGTAGAGAGATGCAGACTGCAGAGTAGCAACCAAAGCTTTCTAGACCTTGTTTAGGTCCTTTGTTCCTTTTTTTTTCTTTTTTCTTTTTTTAATCTTATCTTTTCCTTGTCCTTCATTAAACCTTTTGGCCCAACTTGGATAGATTGATTGCATATATAGCCAGACCCAAATTAATGAGGTCCGAGAAGGCGAGAATAATTCAACTGAGATCAGTCCCAAAAACCAAAACAAACCGAACTCACACAAACATAGGCACGAGAAATCACAAGTAGAAGACTTAGAAAAGGTTGCTTTTAACATAAAAAGAAACAAATACAAGTAAAATTACTAATACCGAAAGACCTGAAAGTATCTTCACCTCAAAAAACAAGCGAAGTAGGGGAAAATTTCGTTCTTCCCCCCTCAACTTCCCACCACCAGAAAAATTACAGTAAAGGTCTCATTGTTCTAAGCCTATATCCTCAATCTCAGTTTCTCATTCCTGCTTCCTCAGCAGTACTAAAATGAAATCAAAGATGTCTAAAGCTCATCATGTGAATCATCATCCTCCGCTGATTCTGACTCACCTCCTGGGGCACCACCTGACCTCTGATAAACAGCGGTAATGATTGGGTTACAAACGGCTTCCACCTCTTTGAGCTTCTCATCGTAGTCCTCTTTCTCGGCACTCTGGTTGTCATCAAGCCATTCAAGGGCATCCTTCACAGCGGTTTCAATTTTTTCCTTTTCATCTTCCTCAAGCTTGTCAGCAAGCTTGTCTTTGTCGCTGACCTGATTTTTCATGTTGTAGACATAGGTCTCCAGGCTGTTACGAGCATCAATCCTTTCCTTCACCTTCTTGTCTTCTTCAGCAAACTCCTCTGCTTCACGAACCATACGGTCAATCTCCTCCTGACTCAGGCGACCCTTGTCGTTTGTGATGGTGATCTTCTCTGATTTACCGGTGCCCTTGTCTTCTGCCTTGACGTTTAGGATACCATTTGCATCAACTTCAAATGTGACTTCAATTTGAGGGGTTCCCCTGTTAAAGAATGAGATAACGTTAAGCCAAGGCAAACATTTGAGGCATACTTTAAAGTAAGATTAACAAAGGCAGAAAGCAAACCTTGGGGCTGGAGGAATTCCAGAAAGATCAAATTTCCCAAGATTCCTACAATCCTTTGTGAGACTCCTTTCACCTTCAAAGACCTGATATCAAAACAGGAGCATCTCGTATAAGATTTACCCAGTTCTAGACAGCAACACTTAATTTGGGGTGATATATTCCAAACTTCAAGAATTGGAAGACAAGCAAATGAGCATAAAAAGAACCATACCTGAATGGAGACAGTAGTCTGCTGGTCCTGGTAAGTAGTGAAAACCTGAGATTTCTTTGTTGGGATAACAGTATTTCTTGGAATCAATTTGGTCATCACTCCACCAACAGTTTCAATTCCAAGGGTCAAGGGAGCCACATCCAGGAGAAGGATATCTGCACCCAGAATACCACATGAAATATTTGTCAATGCTACCAATATAGTTCATCTAAAGTCTCTTTGGCAATGTATAATACCACTTCAAAAGATACCATATTTGATAGGATACTAACAGAAAATGAAAAATAATACCTTTGGTTTCTTCACCACCCTCTCCACTCAAGATGCTTCCTTGTACAGCAGCACCATAAGCAACTGCCTCATCTGGGTTCACACCCTTGTTTGGTTCCTTCCCATCAAAGTAGTCCTTAAGAAGCTGTTGTACCTTTGGAATCCTAGTGCTTCCACCAACAAGAACAATCTCATCAATCTGGTTCTTCTCCAATCCAGCATCATCCATAGCCTTCTTCACAGGTCCCATGGTCTTTCTGAACAAATCATTGTTCAGCTCCTCAAACCGAGCTCGGGTCAATGGTTCAGAGAAGTCAACACCATCAAAAAGTGATTCAATCTCCACACGGACTTGGTGCTGGCTGCTAAGAGCTCTCTTGGCACGCTCAGCTTCCCTTCTGAGCTTCCCAAGAGCTCTGTTGTCCTTGCTGATGTCCTTGTTATGCTTTTTCTTAATCAATTTGATGAAGTACTCCATAATCCTATGATCAAAGTCCTCACCTGCAAGGGATACCTTGCTTTAGCTCACAATTCAACTTCTACTGATAATAGCGAAGCAACAAGACAACTTACTATAAAAACTTTTCAGAATTTCAAGGCTTTTTTCTCACACAAAACATGAACTTCTTTTGCACCACCCAAAAAAATATTCTAGATATTTCAACATCTAGTTATACACAATATCAGTCCCTCTGAATTTTGTTATTCATTCCAAGTCCACGTATTTCTTGCAGTTGAAGTAATCATATTTTCCATATAAATTAAGAGAGGCACATTCACTACCAAATTGAAGAAAAACCCTATATACACATATCCAAGAACAGATATAATATACTTCTCCTATATAGTGCATGCGTTTTACCACATGAAAATTTATAAAAGAATAAAACACTGATTAAGAAGGCACATTCTCACCTCCAAGATGGGTGTCTCCGTTGGTGGCAAGAACCTCAAAAACACCATTATCAATTGTCAAGATACTGACATCGAATGTCCCACCACCAAGGTCAAAGACAAGGATGTTCTTCTCACCACCCTTCTTGTCCAAACCATATGCGATAGCGGCTGCGGTTGGTTCATTGATAATTCTGGCAACATTCAATCCAGCAATAACACCAGCATCCTTGGTAGCCTGCCTCTGGGCATCGTTAAAGTATGCTGCATATTGAACACAAAATCCCAATGAGTAATGCTAAAATTAACAAGTGTCAAAATCATAAATTACTACATGGTAATTGGGGAAAGTGCTAGGTTACAATTAAGCATTACTCACCAGGAACTGTGACCACGGCGTCCTTGATTTTCTTCCCAAGGAATGCTTCGGCTGTTTCCTTCATCTTAGTCAGAATCATAGCACTGATCTCCTCAGGGCTGAAAACCTTGGTCTCACCATCCTTGATCTTTACTTGAATGTAAGGCTTTCCATCCTTGTTCACAATCTTGTATGGAACAAGTTTCATGTCCTTTTGAACCTCCTTGTCGTCAAACCTGTCAAAGAGGGGAAAATATCAGTTACTACACAGTGATTCCTTACCGACTCAAACAATGGTAAACCACAGAGTAAAAGATGCATTACTTTCTTCCGATAAGTCTCTTGACGTCAAAGATGGTCCTCTCGGCGTTAACAGCTGCCTGGTTCTTTGCAGCCTCACCGATCAGTCTTTCGCCGTCGGTGAAAGCAACCCACGATGGGGTGATGCGGTTACCTTGGTCATTGGCTATGATTTCTACATGGCCGTTCTTGTAAACACCAACACACGAATAAGTTGTGCCAAGATCAATGCCAATAACAGTTCCCAACTTGGTGGCTTCCTCTTTCGCAATGGAAATTGCGAAGAGACATCCTGTTATTCCCCAAGCAACATTGTTAATTACCAATTTAAATACACATTCCAACATTTTTCAACCATAACTTTCAATCACAACAAAAATCAAAGCAAGAAATAACCATTTCATGACACAAGCACATATCACTCAAACACATACATGGCACAATATTAAATCACACGTGCTTGTATTTATTCACGTAAGTTACATGCATTTGGTGGATTCAGAACCCACGACAAAAATGACATTTGAGTCAAAGCTCATTGGCTACATGTGCTTTTATTTAAAATTCATAATTCATCCATAAGATCATCACGTCTTTTACGCGATCAATCCTAAGAAGATAGTGATTAAAGGATCGAATTCTCAATACTAATACCATTGCTATAATAACTCTATCACCATTTCCTGATTCTCTTGATTGATCAATACACGTCAAACTAAGCTTGATTAACAATCCTAATCAATCTCAGTCCCATCCAATTTCTCCATAAATTATTTTATTTTATTTTTTGGTAAGTGATTACAAACTAATATTCACTAATCACAAAGTTCGAAAATTTTGAAAATTTTAAAAATTAGTAAAATAAAAAAAAAAAAAATCAAACACACATTTTTCTTCATACATGCATATTCAAACAAAAATTTCAAATGCTACGCTTTCTAAGATCATAGCGATATAACTTCGGATCTAATACGCACAAAAATCCACTAAACTCCGATCAGATCTAATACTAGTCACTACAATAAAGATAAAGCTTTCGAGATAGAATTAACAATTAAGTTCGCTCAAACACATCAAAAACGACCAAATCAAAGCCAGATCTACCGCATTTTCAGTCACAAAATCGCAAACCAGCAAAGAGAATCAGATCTAAGCCATGGAGAAGAAGAAAAAAAAAGAAGGATCATTTACCAAAGAAAACGATTGCTAGTACAACAAGAGTCCCGCGTGCTCTCCACGAGCCAGCCATTTCGTCGCGTCAAACAACTATTCTCTCTCTCTCTGTCTCTCTCTCGCTTTCTCTGTGTTTTTTCTCTGTGAGATTCAGAGTGGAGCTGTGTGAAAATGTTATATAAGAGTTTGAAATGGGTTTCGGAGATTGGCTTTGGCTAAGTCTTCGTTCTCTTAATAGAACCGCGCGTGCCTGAGGGTCCGAGCCCTTTATATATAGACTGGCTATTGCGCAAGTCTCCGCTTCTATCGAATTTTCGAGTGCACGCATTGGCTAGTGTGAGTCATCAATTAGTGGGAATATGTCATCGGGGGTGACGTGGACCAATCAAAATTTGAGGACGGGTTCCATTGTCCAATCAGATTTGTTCTTGTGTTGGGATGATATCAGCCGTTGATTTTCTGTTGTGTGTCCCACACTACACCAAACCCAGCGTTGCTTCTTTCCTCTTTTCCTTCAGATGATGCTGATAGATATTCTGATATGCCTTTTTTGGATATTGTACGACTGCCGTTTAACGAACGACAATCCTGAATCGCTAGGCTTTTAATGTGAAGCCCCTCCGTTTAACGACATTTTTTTATTAAAAAAATAATAAAAAATAGAGACAAAAAAAATAACCCTGTGGTTTCCTGTGCAAAACGAAATTGCTTGAAGTTTTGAGTGTATCGATTTATCTAATATGGATTGTTTTATGCATTAACAATATGTAACACTTAATCCCATGAGTTTATTAATTTTCTTTTTAAGATAGATCTATTATGTCATTCTCAAAAAAAAAAATCTATATCGTCGGTTCTATGGTCCAAGTGTAAAATACAATTATAAATATGTACAAGTGTTATAGCAATTCACCACTATTTTCATGTATAACAATACCAAAAGAATTTAAGTATATTGCTCAAAACTTCAAAAGGTTTTTGTATTTTACGGAAAAACTACAATGGTTTTGTGTACTTTTCCCTCATTTCTTGTTCATTTGTTGGGTAAGTAGTAATTGGGTTCGATTGATATGACTTAAAAAAAAATTAATTTACAATAATGATGCAAAATATGTGGGTTTTCAAAAAATTTATTTACATAAATACAAATATACATATATATATATATATATAGGAAAATATAATTTTAGTCCTTAAAATTTCGAATTTCGCTTTTCGTCCCTAAACTTAAAAAAAAAAAATCATCATTAAACATTTTAAAGATATTTTATTAATAGTTTAAGGCAATGTTATTAATTCAATTATGTTTCTTTTGAAATGGTCGAAAAATTCTGTCATGGTTAGTGAACTGGTACGAATCACTCCTCTGTTTCATCTCATTATAAACTCCGGTTCATTTCGCTCGTTTCGATTCATTCCACTAAATTTTGATCTGTATTTTGATTTTGGCTAGTATGTAAACAAATCATTATTTTGTTTCCTAAACCTATTTGTTTCATTATTTTACTCACATATGAAATTTTATTATTATTATTTTCATTAAGAATTTTTTTTTTTTTTTTTTTTTTTACTTTTACTCACATATGAATTTTTTGTAATTATTAAGATTTTTTTTTTATTCACTCATAATCTCATATATGACATGATATGTAATAATAATATTATAAATATATATTAATTGATTTTGAAGTAATAATTGGATATGGTGTGACATTATGTGACGAGGATTTAGATATATTTATTTTGTAATAATAATAGTAATAACCCCGAGTCAGTACGTTTGAATAGACCAAAACTACGATATTCCATTCTCAAAAAAAAAAAACAAAAAAAACAAAAAACGATATTCCATTCTATTATGTCAACTGAAATCATAACTTGAACAGAATTGACAACTTTAGTTTAGGGATGAAAAAATAAATTTTTTACATTTTCAATAGTTTATCAACAAAAAACAAACTTTTTAAATTTTAAGAACAAAAGGCGAAACATATATATATATATATATTGCAATCTTTTGGGGAAAATCTTGTAAGAATATCATTCGTAAATATGCAAATTATTGTTCCATCATAGTAATAAAATATGGTAATTTATTGACCTCTTTGTATATTTAGTTTTTATTTCTTAATGTGGTGCTTGTTATTGTGAATGTTTCAATTTGTTTGTATCTAAATCAAACTATTAGTGTATATCACTTTCACGATCTCTTCCTCAATCTCAAAGTTAAGCCGTTCAATCTTTCTCAGGTTTATTTCTTTCAAGTCTCACACACTCTCTTTTTTTATTACCATGTTATGTATGTTAATTTTTGTTTGAGTATATACATATATATTTTTGGATGGACTTGGCTTCTGTCCAGTGGCTAGTGGCCACTGGACAGAAACCGCACCCTTTTTGGATTGGGTGTGGTGTAGGAAGAGGAAAAGAGGTGGGAAAAGCTAAAGCCTTTCAAAATCTAAGGTTAGATCTACTTCAATAATATCTTTTTGTGATTTTTGTGTTTATTAAGGTTTTTATTTTGACATTGATTTGAAGCTTTATGGATGAGATGATATATTGTGATTTTGTTTCTGATTTGAGTTGTTTGCATTTTTTTAGAACAAAAAGAGAAGGTGAATTTGTGGGAGTGTGTGACCAATATATTAGCCCAAAACTGTTCAAACAGCACCTTGTACACCGCACCACACTGCATCGCACCACACCTATGACAACAAAACTGAGATGCGGTGCGGTTATAATTTTGGCCAAACTACACCACCCAAAACCTCATCGAATCACACCACAAATAACCCTAATTGTGATAGAATGATTTTTGATAATGTTTTACATTTTACAATCAAGTTATTAAAATCCAGTTATTATGAAATATATTTAAAATGTACAACTATTGTTTTTAGATCGCAATGTTGTCAATAATTTGTTTTTTGAATCTTAGATCAAATTAAATGATGAGTTTTGGAATTATTAACAACTAGTTGCTAACCCGTGCTATGCACGAGAACCTACCTATTTGTGAGGTAAACTAAAATAATTTTATAAAATCTTAAATTGATTAAGAAACTATACCATTGCATGATTTGCTCTTGTATGACTTCAATTTGTGTTACAATTTGATGAAAAAGTTATTGCTTGAACGTGCAATTACTTACAAAAAATTTGTCAAACAGTTTCAGATACTGTAAAAAAATAACTCAAAAATTCAAATATTAAAACTTCTAAAAGACAAAAAAATATTAAAGAATCAGATGATTAACTGCTTAGAAATTATTGAAACAAAACAATATATATATATATATATATATATGACTAAACAATAGAGAAATATAAGAGAAATATGGGTTACGTTCAAAATAATAATCCATGACTATAACTATTGAAATGAATCAAAAGATTCAGAGCCTACAAATTATATATAATATATATGTGTGTGTGTGTGTGTGTGTGTGTGTGTGAATTACACAAATTCAGATGTTAAAACTTCCAAAATGCCAAAAAATATATATAATTAAAGAATAAGTTATTGAAATAATTCAAAAAATATATGACTATTCAAAAGAGAAATATAAGAAAAAAAAAAGTACACAAACCCATAAAGCAATAAGTTTTAAATTTTAATGGGTTTAAACTTTAAACTAACCTTATCAGCACGTGGCCCACGATAAAAAATGTTGAGCAGGAGCCCACGTTGAAATAATGAAAGCCATACCTCATCTTAATATATCGTATATAACCTTTCTGTTCAAGAAATTAACATACTTTCATATCGTGAGGTGAAACAAAGATATATGCAATAGCAGCAACCTTAAATTTTAATTATTGCAAACTTTTTTTTATATTGTAAAAAAACGACTAAAGAGAGTTTGTTGGTTCATGTACGGAAATTACTTTTTAAAAAATACATGAAAAACCATAAAGTAATTTTTTTTTTTAATAAAGTAGAGGAGAAAAAAAAATAACAGAAGAAGAGCTCATACATCTACTTGGCTTTAACAAAAATATTGGGGTTTGCACTGTTTTTATAGTGTTCATGATTAACCTCGCAAATTTAGAGATAAATTATAAACGTTTGAATTTGACTTTAAGTTTGATTTGTTAGAGAGATAAAGTTTTACTTCTTATTAAATTTGGACTAAAGAAAAATAATTTTATTTTAAAAAAATGATAATGATGTGGCAAGTTCAGGAGAGGTCAATAAAAAGTCAAAAGCTTATACATATATATATATATATATATGCCCTTAAATGTAAACTATTAATTCCACGGTTTCCACTTGTATTTCTTCAAAAAAAAAATCAGTTACATGGACATCATGTTATATGGTACGACTTCTTAGGGGCATTGGAAAGTCAGTCATTAAAGAGTTTGATTAAAAATGACTCATTCTCTAACCTTCTACATAAATTTTTATTTGGAAATACATTAATTGGAATGAGTTTGACTTTAAGTTGGACTTGTTAGAAAGATAGAATTTCGCTTCTTATTAAGTTTGGACGAAACAAAATTATTTTATTTAAAAAAAATGATAATGATGTGGCAAGCTTTATAGAGGTCAATAAAAAGCCAAAGATTTCAGTTATATATATACATAGATATATATATATATATATATAGATAAAAAATTGGATTGGTTTCAAATTGTGATGGAAAATGGTTTTGAATTGAAAGAATGCTTGGTTGGTTTCAAACTGTACGGTACAAGCTCAACTTTTTGTTGAGCTTGAATTTAAATTATTAGACAACGAAACAATTTCTTCATGTATAGTTTTATACTCTACATGCAATGTATCTTAAATTTAAGTAACTTTACCAATAACCATTGTTTTATTTATGTCTATGCATCTTTAACCGAAATAAAGGACATGTATGATACCATCACACACCTTTAGCGCAATAATCGCTCTACAAGTATAAGTATTGATGAAGTGTGGAGAATAAGGGTTGAGATTCAAGAGAGCATGATTTTTACACTTAGATCAGATTAAAATAGAGTTTTATCTCATAGCAAAAAAGGGGGGGAAAAAAGACATATATGTATGATGTTGGCAAACAATGAAAGTATGCATATATGTATATATGTAGGGAAGTGGCGTGGGTTTCAGTTAGTTCAACTGGTAAAGTCTCTAATGGTTATATAAGAGATCTGGGATTTAATCCCCATCTACACCAAAAGCTGATTGTTATTTTAGTCTGATGATAAAGAACTATCATAAGGAACAAATGCCATAGGTTGAAACTCTCTAAAAAAAATGTAGGAAAGTGGCACATAAAACCCAAGTAAGTACTAGGCCTTAAATTAGAACAAGCCCAGAACATATCGCTCCGAGATATGAGGCCCCACTATGAAGACTTATACCCAAGAGTGCGGATCAAAAGTTGAACAATAAGTCATCATAAACACCCTCAAGATCTCAAACCTCGGAATCCGACCTAATAGGATCCATTACCCCGGGCCTGAGCATGAGTAAACCACTAGAGTCGCCCAAGGTAAAAGCCTATTGATCATACTGCCCGTACCAATCCGTGTTCCAAGCTATCAAATAAATCTCGCCGGGGTATGGGCAAAATGTCGGAGGATGTCCTTTAGGATCTTCCTGATGAATCCATAGCAACCCACTTGACACAGTTGCATTTAATACAACATATAACTTATCAGAGTAAAACAAAAGGTTCCAAAAGTCTTTGTTCATCATAACCTCAAGAAAAGAAGAGTCTAAAAGGATAGAAGGCTGCCCAACTATACGAGGACAGCACCTACACTAGCACATGCTAGAGAAGAAAATGAAGTAGGGCTGTCCAGATTGATCTGGTAACCCGACCCACCTGAAGAACTGACCGGATTCGACTCGAATTTAGCCGACTCGACTGCTCTGGCGGGTCTTCACCACCAAAAATCGATTCTGGCAGGTCGGTTTCGGTTTTCCTCCCCTAGAACCCGAAAAACCTGAACCGATCGAAAGATTTCCAGATTCCGGCCAAAATTTCCAGATCCCAATAAATTTCCAGAATCTGGTGATAGTTTTCCAGAATCTGGCGAAGAAACCCAGATTCCAGCGAAATTTCCCTTCGATCCGGTGAGATTTTGACCGGATTTGTCGAAATCTCATTAAATTCGGTGAGATTTTCGCCGGATCTGGCGAAATTTCACCGGATCTAAGGGAAATATCGCTGGAATTTGGAAAACTATCGCCGAAATCTGGGTTTCTTCGCCAGATCTGTGTTTTTTTCACCGTTTTCTCGCTGTCTTCTCAGATCTATGACTTCGACTGACCCGCCCGCCACCCGTTAATGGTCTGAACTGCCCGACCTGATTACTCCAGCGGGTCGATTCCGGGTTGGGCTCAAACCCGATCTAGACCGACCCGTGGACAGCCCTAAAATGAAGAGAATTAAGCAAAGGATAAGGATAAAGAAGAAGAAAGAGGAAGGATATAAAAAGAAAGAAGACAGATAAACAAAGCATATTTTTTATTGACAGTGAAAGATAAAGATAGAAAGTAGAAAAAGAGAGGAGCGAAACACTTGGTGGGAAATTTAAGAGAAATAATTGTATGAATAAAGTCTTTGACACAATTTTATAAAGCTGAGAATTATCTGTTCCTTTTTCAAATCTCCTATCATGGATTGTATTAGCCCATAATAAAAATTAATTGATATGGGTTCGGCTTGTGTCTAGTGAAAGTTTTCACTGAACATGTTGGATCTTGGACACGTGTCCAAATCCTGCCGTGTCTAGTGAAAATTTTCACTGGACACAAGCCTTGCCCTATATATATATATTAATTATGCTTATTAATCATTATGTAGGCAAATGATGATCACGTGTTTTTCAAGTTTAATACTAGTAATTTTTTTTTTTTTTAGAAAGAACACTGCAATTTAATTAATGAAAGCCGAATCAGCTTGAATTACAGCAAAGAGGTGTGGATGGAGGATACATCCTCCATCCACACCGAAAACTCACTAACATGTCTTGCATGTCTAGCAATGTTATGAGCGGCCTTATTACATTCCCTCTTAACGTGTCTATATTGTATTACATTAAACTGTCTACCATACTGCTTTGCTTCCTCTATTAGATGCCCGATATCTGCTATGGACTCATCATCACCACTCAAGGAGTCGATAGTATGTTTGGAATCACCTTCAAGCACGATGGCTGGTAGACCAAGTTCATGGGCAAACATAAGAGCTTTCGTGGCTGCCGCAGCTTCCACAGCATCCACCGAAAATGGTAAAGGAAAGTTTAATACTAGTAATTCGTTGTCAAAGCCATTTACATTACATTGAATATGCAAATTTTTTAATATATCTTGTATTTCATTTGATCGTTGCAATCTTCACCCAAAGATAAAAAGAAAAGTTGTGTTGTCATAAATAGGACAATGATTGTGATTATAGACTACTACCAAAAAATAAAAGATTATGATTATAGATTTGCAAATACCGTACACTTTTCTGAGCTAAACATTTACCGTACACTTGTCAATTGCTTTTGTACCATGGTAGGCATCGCTAAACCATCAGTTAAAATTAGTGCACAATAATATAATATAATTTGAGATTTTTCAACAAATTTTTTTAAGTAGCTAAAAATTTAATTAGGTAAAAATATAGTGTTATTTTAAAAAATTACAGTAAATTTTTAAAAAATTGTTCATAATCAAATAATTTAAATAAGTTAAAAAAATAAATAGGAACAAAACCATCACTATAATATAGTATCTCACTTTTCAATGTCAATGACAAAACTTAAGTATAAGTTGACAATAATGTTGCAACAAAGGTAGGAAGAAACAAGTGTGAATGATTTTTGAAAGGGATTATATAAAAAATAACAAATAGGGGTTTTATAAATTGACAAAACTTATGTATAAAATCTTAGGTGCTGTTTTTTAGGTTTTCCTCTTAAGATTTTGCTTTGTGATTATTTAACTAAAAAATGTACTTCTATCCCATTAAAAAAAAAACCAGATATCAGAATTTTAAAAAGGTAACATAAGGAACGGTACCTAAATACTGTTTTTAAGTCTTTTCATTTATAAATCAACATACCTTGACAAAACTAATTAGCATTGGCGAAACCTTAAAATTTGAACCCAATTCCCTTACCAACTCATTCCATCCCATCTCTCGTTCCCATTGATTTAACCTTACTAGATTTTACCTTGCCATCTCTCACCCCTGCTTATCCGTGCCTTTAACAAGATTTATGACATTAAGGATCTCGATTAATGTTGCATCCTTGCGTTTGACTTTATTTTATAGGTGTCCCTCAAGTTAATGAGGTCAACATTTGTATGATCGCCCCAAACCAACCAAGGTTGCACTCAACATAACAAAATTTACTAGATGCAGTCAATCGACCAACATTGTAGTGCAGCTCAATAGGAGCTTTTGAGAATTACGTAACAAAATAGTCTAATTTAGGGTTGTAAACAAGTCGAGTCAAGTATTAAAAGTTCAAGTTTGTTCATTTAATTTTTTTTTCAAACACGAGCTAGGCTCAAGCTCGTTTCCAAACAAGATTATATATTAAAGTTTGAATCATTTTATTGTTGAGCAAGATCAAACTTGTTCATGAGCTACCTGGTTAACTTATTATTTTCTTATATATTGTGAAATTATGACTAAAATGTGTTACTACTTTAAAATTATATGAAATTTTAATACAAATAGATTGTTTATATCATCAATAAGTTACAAATAATGATTGAATTTATTGAAAAACTTATACAATCAAATTTCAAGTTTATATAAATATATACTTGAACAAGTATACATATAAAAATATAATATTATTTATAGTTAAATAAAGCTTTCGTATTCACAATTACATTATTAAGTTGAACTTGATTCATTTAATAATTGAGCCTAGACTTTAGGCTTGAACTTAACTTATTTTATAAACAAACGAACATAAACAAGTTTTTTCTTAAGCCAAACTTGAACTATTTATAAATAATTTGGTTCATTTACGATCTTAATCCAATTATATAGGTTGCACTGCCTAATCTACATCCCTAATTGCAACAACATCATACATGATACGAGGTAAGAAGGAAGGGGATTTTTTATTTTTGTGTATAATAGATTGACTAACGGTACAAAATTTAAAAAACATTCAAGAGGCCACAAACCAGTGAGAAAAATAGAAAAACACAGCGAAAAAGGAAAAAACAGTAATTATAGGCTTACAGCATATCAAACCCATAGAAAATAAATGAACAACTGTAATGATAACGGCGATAATAATACTCGGACGAACCACGGCCACTCACACCCACACAGCGAGTGAAATCTCCAACCAATCACACACTCTATCCTCAAATCAAACCCCAAGAAAAGCCGCTTCTGGACCCGCAACAAGAACCAATCACAACACCCAATTGACCCCACGCTCCCACGCGCTGAAAAAATAGCGTGGACTCACCTGAGGACCAATTAGAAAATCAGAGAGATATAGTTTATTTTTGTAAATCCCAGCTTTACATTGGCGTCTCTGCCTTTTGCCCACACTCTCTGCTAGGGTTTCAGACTCGCCGCTTCTTTCTTCTTTCTTCTTCGTTTCGCTAATCGGATTTTTGATCACTCGCTCGCTCGCTCAGTCTCCGAGTCAACTCGCCAACTCGGTAAGCACTTTTTTCTTCAATCTTACATATCTCACTGTGTCTGAGCTCCGATTTTTCACTTTCAAATCCCTGATCTGATCTAGGATTTATCTCTAGGGTTTTGCATTGAGTTCCTTTTTTTTTGGTGATCAGAACAACTCAGTTAGTGTTTTAGTACTCACTTCGAATTTAGATTTCTCGAATTTCGTTTTACTCTTGTTTGTTTGCCGAGAAAACACGGGTAATTCCCGATTTGATAAACGTTTTAGATATCCGATTTTTCGGTTTGGGGCCTCGTAGCTTAAAATCGAACGGAATCGATTCTGTAAGTGTTTATCAGAAATGTTTGGATTCGTGGAGTTGAGAAAATTAGTGCTTGCTTACTTAGCGGAGTGCTTTAACTTTTGGAAATATTGCGAATGTCAAAAGATGATATTTTTCCTTTGAATCTTATTAATTTTTCTTAGTAAACAAACAGAGAGTATGAGTTCGGATATAATAGAATGACAGAAATGAATATATGGGGCCGACTTGACTAGTCTGTTGAGGATCCATAGCTTTTACTTTTGGAAATACTGAGAATGACATAGAAGATGTTATTTTTCCTTTTGTATCTTATTAATTTTCCTAGTAAACAAACAGAGAGTATGGATTTGGATATAATAGAACGATGGAAAAGAATTCATGTGGCCAACCTAGCGAGTCTGTTGAGGATCCATAGCTGACACCAAAATTTTGGAACCCCAAAATTTTGGTACTAAGGCTTGGATATTGTTGTTTTTGTAGTAAACAAACAGAATAGTGGATTTAGGGTTTAGTAATATTGATCGTGATGATGATTTGCTGGATGGGTTAGCTTTCTTTCTGATTGTGATGAGCAGTTTATAGTTACATATGGCTTGTAATGACAGCTGATTGGTGTGCTGTTATTTTTGCATTAATTTTCTTCCCATTGGTCTGTTGAGTAAATTTTTGTGAGGATTGAAACCAAAGAGCACTTTTTTTTTTTTTTACTCGAATGATCTTTAAGTGTCTCAATATTTTGCCTTTTTATTTCTTCGTAATGATAATTTGTGGACTTTCATATTATATATTAAGTAGATTTACACTTTGAATGGAGGGGAGGAGAGGGGAGTAAAGTGATTGGGGAGGGTTTAATGAACCTTGTTTGGTTGTTTTTTAAATCGAGAAGGGGAAGGGTTTGAGAGGATTTGAAGGGGTATCTTAACCCTCCAAACCCTCATTTTTAATTCCCCCAAATTGGGACAATTTGGAGGGGGAGGAGAGGGAAGGGGTTCCATTTTTTCCCTTATGATTTCAATTTATATCAATCTCTTTAAAATTAGAAAAATATAGTTACAATAGTCAACTTATATGACCATTCCCCTTTCCTTTCCTCATCATACTTAATTTTTAAAACATCCAAACTATGGGGAGTGGTATCTATTCCCCTTCCCCGATTTAATTTTTAAAATACTCAAACAAGGGGAGGAGTATCTTAACCCTCCAAACCCTCATTTTTAATTCACCCAAATTGGGACAATTTGGTGTCAGTTTTTCCCTTATGATTTCAATTTATATCAATCTCTTTAAAATTAGCAAAATATAGTTACAATAGTCAACTTATATGACCATTCCCCTTTCTTTCCTCCCCATACTTAAATTTTAAAACATCCAAACTAAGGGGAGTGATATCTATTCCCCTTCCCTGATTTAATTTTTAAAATATTCAAACAAGGGGAACTGGGGAAGGGTTAATCATTCCCTTCCCCTCTCCTCTTCTACCTTATCCTTTAATTTCCTTTCCCGCCAAACTTCCAAACACATTGTTACTCTTATGATTTAAAGCAACTTGGTGAGTTACGTCAAATGTGGGTTACTTTTTGTTTTTTTGATTGTATGTCTAAGGGTGGTGTTGGACACATTAACATTTAAATTATCTCTTGTCTAATTAGTGGGTTTAATTTGTTGATCCCAGATTCAAATGGCAATGGAGGTGACTCAGGTTCTTTTAAATGCACAAGCAGTAGATGGTACCGTGCGCAAGCAGGCAGAAGAAAATCTAAAACAATTTCAAGAGCAAAATCTTCCAAGTTTCTTGTTTTCTCTTGCTGGGGAATTGTCGAATGATGATAAGCCTGTTGAGAGTCGTAAATTAGCAGGCTTGATTCTGAAGAATGCCTTGGATGCCAAAGAACAACATAGGAAACTTGAGCTTGTGCAAAGATGGTTGTCATTGGACCCCTCTGTGAAGACTCAGATCAAGGCATGCTTGTTAAAGACCCTCTCTTCTCCTGCCCTGGATGCTCGATCAACTGCATCACAAGTCATTGCAAAGGTTGCAGGTATTGAGTTACCACATAAACAGTGGCCTGAACTGATAGGGTCGCTCTTGTCTAATATTCACCAGCTTCCAGCTAATACCAGGCAGGCAACACTGGAAACTCTTGGGTACATTTGTGAAGAAGTCTCCCCAGATGCGGTAGAACAGGATCATGTAAACAAGATTCTTACTGCTGTAGTTCAGGGTATGAACTCTTCCGAGAGTAACAATGATGTTAGGCTTGCCGCTACTCGAGCTTTGTACAATGCTTTAGGTTTTGCTCAGGCAAACTTTTCCAATGATATGGAACGTGATTACATAATGAGAGTTGTTTGTGAGGCTACCCTTTCTCCAGAGTTGAGGATTCGACAAGCTGCTTTTGAGTGTTTGGTTGCCATATCTTCAACCTACTATGAGAAGTTGGCTCCTTACATACACGATATCTTTAACATCACTGCAAAGGCTGTTAAGGAAGATGATGAGCCAGTCGCTCTTCAAGCCATTGAGTTCTGGAGTTCAATATGTGACGAGGAGATAGATATTTTAGAAGAATATGGAGGTGACTTTACTGGGGATTCTGATGTTCCCTGCTTTTACTTTGTTAAGCAGGCGCTCCCTGTTCTTGTCCCCATGTTATTAGAGACACTACTTAAGCAGGATGAGGATCAAGATCAAGATGAAGGGGCTTGGAACATTGCAATGGCTGGAGGCACATGCCTGGGTTTGGTTGCACGAACGGTTGGAGATGATGTTGTCCCACTTGTAATGCCATTTATTGAAGAGAATATAACAAAACCAGATTGGAGGCAAAGGGAGGCTGCTACTTATGCCTTTGGTTCCATTCTGGAAGGTCCATCCCCAGACAAGCTCATACCACTTGTTAACATTGCCTTGAACTTCATGCTCACTGCCCTTATGAATGATCCAAATAACCATGTGAAGGACACTACTGCTTGGACTCTTGGAAGAATGTTTGAATTTCTGCATGGGTCAGCTTTGGAGACCCCCATAATTACCCAGGCAAATATTCAACAGATTATTAATGTTCTGCTTCAGAGCATGAAAGATGTACCAAATGTTGCAGAGAAAGCCTGTGGTGCTCTCTATTTCTTGGCCCAGGGTTATGAGGATGCGGGATCTTCATCTTCTCCACTAACTCCATTCTTCCAGGAAGTTGTTCAAGCTCTTCTCACTGTGACTCACCGAGAAGATGCTGGAGAGTCACGCCTCCGCACTGCAGCCTATGAGACTTTAAACGAAGTTGTGAGGTGTTCTACTGATGAGACAGCTTCAATGGTGCTGCAACTAATTCCTGTCATTATGATGGAGCTCCACCAAACTCTTGAGGCACAGAAGCTTTCGTCTGATGAGAGAGAGAAGCAGAATGAATTACAAGGTTTGCTCTGTGGTTGCTTGCAGGTCATTATACAGAAACTGGGGTCATCCGAGCAATCGAAATATGTCTTCATGCAGTATGCTGACCAGATGATGGCCCTTTTCTTAAGAGTATTTGCTTCTCGAAGCGCCACAGCTCATGAGGAGGCTATGCTTGCCATTGGAGCTCTTGCCTATGCAACAGGTGCCGATTTTGTAAAATACATGCCAGAATTTTATAGGTATTTGGAAATGGGTCTTCAAAATTTCGAGGACTACCAGGTTTGTGCCATTACAGTTGGTGTAGTTGGGGATATATGCAGAGCGCTGGAGGATAAGATATTGCCTTACTGTGATGGAATAATGACCCAGCTTCTCAAGGATTTGTCAAGCAACCAGTTGCACCGATCTGTAAAGCCCCCGATATTTTCATGCTTTGGTGACATTGCTTTGGCAATTGGAGAAAACTTTGAGAAGTACTTAATATATGCTATGCCCATGCTTCAAAGTGCAGCAGAACTATCTGCCCATATTTCCGGTGCTGATGACGACATGTTGGAGTACACCAATTCTCTGAGAAATGGAATTCTAGAGGCGTACTCGGGGATCTTTCAGGGATTTAAGGGTTCTTCGAAGACCCAGCTATTGATGCCTTTTGCACCTCATGTTCTTCAGTTCTTGGATAGTTTGTATATGGAGAAGGACATGTAAGTTATGATGGAATCTTTACTGACTTGTTTATTAATTTTTTCTTCTATATTTTTTTAATCTCAATTATTAGTTTCTTACCTCCTTATTTGTTTTCTTTTAGGGATGATGCGGTGTCTAAGACGGCGATTGGGGTCCTGGGGGATCTAGCTGATACCCTGGGTAGTAATGCAGGTCCCTTGATTCAGCAATCTGTGTCAAGCAAAGACTTTCTAAGTGAATGTTTATCATCAGATGACCATTTGATAAGGGAATCTGCCGAATGGGCCAAGTTGGCCATCAGTCGAGCCATTTCTTTTTGAGGCAACTGCTTCGTATACTCTTCTTCTTTGCATGCATTTGGGTGTGTTGAGTGGGGTCTGGGATTGCATACAATGAGTCAGGTCGTCACCATTTTTGGGCGCAGATGTTTGGTCGGTCGGCTGTCAGTGTTTCACTCAGCAGCTCAGAGTCGGTTTTTTTTTTTTTTTTCTTTTTCAATTGTTCATTTTAGTTTTGCATTGCCATGGAAGAAGTCAGTGATGACCCATACATTTCTGCTAGCTTGGCAGAAAAAGTTGAGCTATTACTAAGTTAAAAAGGAAGTCAATGGTATGGGAGGAATGAGATAGGAGACTCCATCACTCCCTAATGCGTCTAATGTGCTAGTGATAGCAGTTCCATTTGTTGGGAGTCGATGGTGCTGAAGCGTTGGGTTGGGGGTAATTTAGCAGCAATCTAAAAGCCTGCATTTTTTAATCTTTTGGCCTTCTTTTTCCTTTCTTCCCCTCACCGAAATTTGGTGTCTGAAAGCATGGCACTGTTACATGTCAATTTTCATAGAGTTCGGTCTCTTGCCTTTTGTACTCATGTATACTTGCTCATTATGTGGGATTGGTGACAAACAACATAATATTAGGACATTCATATCATGCATTAGTCATGTTTTATCATCATTATATTTACTGTACCTTTTCATTATTTAGTCAATGATCAATAGCATGCTTTTTATATGCTCTTTTTATGCCTTATTGTGGCTATTCTTCTTGTATAGCTTTGCAGTTTTCTAATTTTGAAGTTTCTTTTGTGTATTGCTGAAAATTAATTCTGTAATGTCTCTTCCCCCTTGGATCTTATTATCTGACTGCTGTTGTATGAGTTATCTGTCAAAAAAAAAAAAAAAAAAAAAAAAAAAAAAAGAAGGAAAAGAAAAGAAAAGAAGAAAAGAGAGACTAACAGACGAATAGTTTTGGGGTTGAGACTGTTGTTTCATTCCCTTTTCTGGTGTGACTCTGGTGTAGTTTATAGTTCTCAGGTAGTTTGAACAGACTGACAGTTAGAACACTGGCCTGCATGCCTAAAATTTATTCTCATCCCAAACGCAATGACTTAGTGTGTAATGCTACTAGTAGATTGGGCCTAGCCTAAAACTCCTTTTCAACCTTGTAAAGTATACACACGTAGGATGAAATCCCATTGTTTGTCGCACGATTTTAATTTGCGATGCCCACACCATGTTTTGCTTCTTCAATTGTCGTTTTAATCTATAAACTATTCGGGGAAAAAAGAGAAATAATAATAATAATAATAATAAACTATTTTAAAGATTATCAGCTTGTATGGTTCCTCCCCATGATATCCTTGACTATTATCCTTAGCTATTTGTTTATGAAATTGAGAAAATATCCATTCTTTATGGTAGAGATGAGATCTAATTTTTGTACAAAAAGTGTTATCATTTAAAATGTCATTTTAAAAGTCTACTTTAAAATAGATTATGCCTATTTTAAAACAAATGAAATTAACAATGGAACGGGTGATAGATTCTCTATCAACATTGCTTCCTTCCCAAATTCTCATATATCAATAATATATCATCCAATAAAATTTTAATTACAATTCCTAAATACTAATAATAACCATTGAAAAGATGCTTATAATTTAATTGGTATTTCTTAGTGTTTTAAATGAAATTGTTTAAAGTTTAATCCATTTATTCTAACTATTGAATTATATATATATATATATATATATATATAAAATCATTTATAGATTCACAATAATTCTCTTTTTGTATATGGTAAATGGGTCATTTATAGATTCACAATCATTCTCGTTTTGCATATAATCTCATTGGCACTCTTTTTCACTTCGAGTGATCAAATTAAGCAAATACAGAGTCAAGCGCACAATTCATTGGCCATTGCATTTGCATCTGTCAAAGTCAATCCTCGAAGCATCCAGCTTGCTTGTACGGCTCTTTAACCCGTCTCCCCACACTTAATCATCGAATCCAGACCGTACAATTCCATGGACCCCGCCACATACACAAAAAAAAAGTCCCAGATCTTCAAATTGTGATCCCAGTTTCTCTCTCTCCCTTTCTTTCACTGTATCCTCAATCCTCATTCCTCACTGAGTCATTTCCTCTCTCTCTCTATCTCTCTCATGTTTGTGGCAAATACGAAATTTATTTATATTTGGAAAGAGCCCTAACCAACAGTGAAATTCATTGAATGGCGATCGCATCTCCTTCAACGCCAAGCTTCTCAGCTTCCTTCTGCTGCACTTGGACCGAGTCAACTCGCTCCCCTTCTTTCATTTCCTTCACTCGCCGACTCCAACCTCACCCTCCCCTAACTCGTCGACTCGCCATCTCTTCGCGTCTCAACTCCTCCAAACCCTCCGGCGCCGGCGGCTTCATCTCTCCGGACAACGGAGGCGGAAACGAACACATCCAGTATGAGCTCTACCACAAATTCTCCTCGCCACAACGCCGGAGGCTAGGATCGCCGGTGTTTGTCACTCTCCCCGTCGACTCCGTTAGTACCGGCGGCCAAGTCCGGCGTCGCAAGGTCATGGCGCAGTCGTTCAAAGCTCTATCAGCCGCCGGTGTCGAAGGCGTCGTCGTCGAGGTCTGGTGGGGACTAGTGGAGAGAGACGAACCTAGGGTTTACAATTGGCAAGGGTATTTGGACCTCGTTGCCTTAGCGAAACGGTGCGGTTTGAAGGTCCGTGCTGTCATGGCCTTTCATCAGTGTGCCACTGGGCCTGACGATCCTCACTGGTCAGTCTAAACTCTCTCTGAATTTTGTTTTTTTGTAATTAAAATTTATTTTTCGTGTTTCGATTATGAATTTATTATTGCAATGTGCCCCCATTGATTAATGTGTGCTTTAAATGTTTAAAAACTTAATCTTTGTAAGTTATTTTCTTCTGCATAGAATGATTCCAAGGAGAGAATGCCTGAGAAATATACATTGTTGAGATTTGAGAACTTTTTTTTTTTTTTTATAAGTAACAAAAATTTTTAGTAAAAAACACACAGCCCAGTACATAGAAAATGTACAAAAAGGCAAAAACATCAAGAAACCAAATTACAATGATCTAGCAACACAGGAAGGGAAATACAAGAAAAAGATGGTAGAACAAGACACCATTCGAGAAGAGTAAAAAAGAAGAAAGACTTAAACTCAATCATGGACCATTCACGACCCTCAAAGCTTCTAGAATTCCGTTCCCGCCAGAAACACCACATCAAACAGTGCGGCACAAGCCTCCAAATAACTATATTATGATGACGCCTGAATTTGCATGTCCAACAATCCAACAAATCCACTACCCTTTGAGGCATCACCCAACAAATACCAAACAAGCAAAAGATCATACTCCACATCTCAAAGGCTATAGGACAGTGAAGGAGGAGATGATCTACAGATTCCCCACACCTTTTGCACATAAAACACCACTCAAGGACAACAAAATGCCTCTTCCGAAGGTTGTCTATAGTTAGA
The DNA here is from genome assembly GCA_019022515.1 of Quercus aquifolioides. NCBI lineage: Eukaryota > Viridiplantae > Streptophyta > Magnoliopsida > Fagales > Fagaceae > Quercus > Quercus aquifolioides. The sequence goes on along the minus strand of CM032327.1, from coordinate 75,199,309 downwards.
ATCTTGCCTAAAGCCGCAGTCCAAGAGAAAAAAGCTACCCGAGGAGGAACCTTCGATTGCCACACCATTTTCCAATGGAAAGAAATGCCAGTAGAAGGGGAAATAGAATGATAATGATAATACCCACTCACCTTGAAACATCAACTGCTAGCTGGCTTCCAACAAAGATTGTCAGAACCAACACCCCGCACCTTTGTGGAATAGATCAAAACCATAAACGAATCCAAAGATTGTGACTCTTGATCATTTACTAAACGACGAAACTGAATGTCCCAAGAAACTCTCCCATTTACAAAGCACATAACCTCAGAGACCGAAGCATCCCTTGTCCTACTAATATTATATAAATCTGGAAATGCCTCCTTAAGAGGACGATCCCTACAACACATCATCCCAAAACTTCACATGAGTTCCATCACCCACTTCATACCGAATGAACTTGGAAAAATTCCCCCAGCCACTTCGAATGAACTTCCACAAACAAACACCATATGCCCCAGACACAGATTTTGTGCACCAACCACCCCACTCATTCCCATACTTCGCCCCAATGACCCTTCTCCAAAGGGCATCATTCTCCAAACCATAGCGCCACAACCATTTGGCTAATAAGGCAGAGTTAAACCTTCTCAAACACCTAATGCCCATCCCTCCATTCTTCATTAGCCTACATATCTTAGACCAATTTACTAAGTGAATTTTATGCTCGTCCCCCATACCAGACCAAAGGAAATCCCTTTGTAATTTCTCCGTCCTCTTAGCCACCTTGCCTGGGATAGGGAAAAGAGAAAGGAAATACGTAGGTAGACTAGAGAGAGTACTCTTAATAAGGGTAACCTTAACTCCCTTAGATAAATACAACCTCTTCCAACCAGCTAGCCTTCGCTCCATCTTCTCCAAGATAGGATTCCAAATCGTCTTATCTTTAAAAGAAGCACCCAACGGAAGACCTATATATTTCAGCGGAAGAGCTGACTCCCTACAGCCCAAAATCTCCACTAGCTCATGAAGATTAGGCCCATCCCCAACTGGAACCAATTCAGAACTAATTTAGATATAGTGGTTCTCATGAAGGTTTCGAATTGTGGGTCATTTTGGATATTCTAAAAATCCAGAAAATTAGTATTAGATGCATGGTAGTACTGCTAATACAAAAAGTAATTTTTTCCACATGACTTTTTGAGCTTATGCCATATTTGGCGTTTGAAATGGGTGCCTGCACTCATTAAGGAAGCTTCAAAAGGTTCCTACCTGTATTGGAAAATAGCAAAAGCTAATAAAATTCTACCTTAATGGTCCATAAGGGCATCCAATAACAGGACACGTCATAATTTTTTTTTTTTTGTATTGGATGGCTTGCTGGAGTAATACATGGGATCATGCTGATTTCTGATATATAAACAATTTCCTAGTGTGGTTCTTACTTTCAGCACTGCTTTTTAATTTTCGTGAAATCAAATGACACGTTTAAGGCCTGCCGGACACTGATTGCTTTTATCACTAGAGACTTTTGAGGTGTTGTGTTAATTTAAGAACCCAGATGCATTGATTTAGCTGTCAAGCTGGATGATTTAAATACTTAAGAATATTTGAAGGGCTGTCTTACCTCTTGTTATGGAAAAAGTATCTCATGCATCAGATATATGCATTTTACACTCTCATGGTGCATGGGTCTCTCACTGTTGTGGAGCCCACACATTATTAGAGGATAAATGCATATATCCAATGCATGAGATAATTATTGCTGGTTATGGGGGCATATCGTCGATATGGAACTTTTTGGCTTTTACAGTTTTACTTTTGGTTAATCTAATTTGGTACTTGGAGATTTCTCTATGCATGTTCAAAATTTAATGCCGCAATTTATGCAAATAGTTTTATATTTGACATCTCCATGTTTTTGTCGTTAGTCTTTTAGAGTGAGAGGAAATCCTTAAAGCATGACTTCTATTTGACAGTAGGTGTCAAAATTATAAATCTAGTTAGTCATTTTTCCATGTAATATTTTGCGGTTGATCCTATTTGATGTTTAGTCTGAAATAGGAGTTAATCTGCTTTAAGTTTTATGTTGGGTCTTTCTTGATGTTTTTATTCAAAAGCTGTTGTTTGTGGTTGCTAACTCTGAAAGTTGTCCTTATAAAATTAAAGGATTCCTCTTCCTCTATGGGTACTTCAAGAGATTGACAAAGATCCAGATTTAGCGTATTCTGACAGATTTGGAAGAAGGAACATGGAATATATTTCACTTGGATGTGATATTCTTCCTGTTTTGCGGGGGCGATCGCCAATCCAAGCATATACAGATTTTATGAGGAACTTCAGAGACACATTTAGGCCATTTCTTGGGGTTGTCATAACAGTAAGATGATGCCGTGAAGTTTGGCATAGTCATAGATGCCCCTTGATATTAAATTAGGTGCTCAATGTATTGGCTGTTCATTTTTCAGGGAATTCAAGTTGGGATGGGTCCTGCTGGTGAACTAAGATACCCTTCATGCCCTACACAGAAGCTAACATGGGCTTGGCGCACACGTGAACTTGGAGAGTTTCAGTGCTATGATAAGGTAGGTAGAAACTTCAGCTTTATTTACAAGCTTGGTCTTTCTTTACACAGTTGTTCTTTAATATTAGTCTGAAAATCTTACACTTTTAACCCTATAGTTTCAAAAGTAATAAATTAAACCTTGAGGTTTGAAAAAGTAACAAATTATACACTCGGCTCATAAACCCAATGCCATTTCACTTAAAAGGATTTAGGTTTAATTTGTTAATTTAGAACCTCATGTGTAATGTGTTACTTTTGAAACTATAGGGTTTATTTTGTTAAACACCTAAACTCATAGGCTTTAAAATGTAATTTTTTTTGTTATTTTTTCATCTGTTGTATTGATTTGATTCTCCTGCTTCTTTTTTCTTTTTCTCAAATTGCTCCTGCTAGTATATGCTTGCATCTTTGAATGCTTGTGCACGAGAGATAGGGATGCGTGAATGGGGAGATGGGGGTCCCATAGGTGCAGGTAACCTAATGCAAAATCCTGAACACACTGAGTTTTTCAGAAGCAATGATGGGTCTTGGACCAGACCATATGGTCAATTTTTTCTTGAATGGTACTCGGGAATGCTGCTGCTGCATGGAGACAGGATATGTAGGGAAGCTGAAACCGTTTTCAGGGGTACTGAAGTTAATACATCAGCAAAAGTGGCTGGTATCCATTGGCATTATGGTACAGAATCCCATCCATCAGAGTTAACAGCTGGCTATTACAATACTTCAACTAGAGATGGATATCTACCAATTGCTCGCATGTTTGGTAGGTATGGGTTTACCATGTGCTGCACATGTTTTGAAATGCAAGATGAGTTAGAAAGACAGATGAACCCGGTTGGTAGCCCAGAAGGTTTTCTTAGGCAGCTTCTATTGGCTGCTAGGGTTTGTGATATACCCCTAGAAGGTGAAAACTGTGCAACCAGTTTGGATGATGATTCTTTTCAACAGGTGCTAAAGATGTCGAAGTTTTATTCAAATGGTCTAGAAAAGCCCTCCTTCTCATTTAACTTTATGAGGATGGACAAAAACATGTTTGAATATCAGAACTGGGTTCGTTTTACTCGTTTTGTGAGGCAAATGTCTGATGCCAATATTTTTCGTGCCAACCTAAGTTCAGGAGGTGATATAAACCTGTCTTCTATGTTGGATGCTACGAAAGTTGGTTTGGCTTTTGCATATTCTTGAACAGCTTCACCTGTTCGCACCATCAAGGCAGAAAAAGAAAATATTTTTACCAACAATTGATGTGAATACCTTATACATAATTCGATGACCTCTCTGATCTCCTGTTGTGAAATGTGTAGTAATGCCTAAATTTTTTAATTATTTTTTCCCTTTTTTTTTTTTTTTGGTGATGAAAGAGCTATTTTAGTGTATCATAATACGTTGCCTTCCCATATTTTTAAAACGGTGGGCTAATTACTGTCAACTTATGCTTCTTGGGTACAATTTGTGGTAATCTTTGTTACTTTCAATAATGTGATGCTGTGTCAAGTTAAATGACAAACAATCTTGAAATGGGTTATCCAGTCTATTGAATATTGCTACTAAGGAAAATAACTTATAGGATAAAAAGTTTGAGTTCTCCGTGTCACGCGATTCTGTTTCAGCTCATTTCATGTAGACGGTTGTAGAAACCAATTAAGAAGGATTCACTTCTACTAAGGGCTGTGAATTTTAGTTACCCTTTAACCAATCTTGGAGTATTTTTACCTTTTACCATATCTGAAAGTTTTGTGCCTTTCTGGTATAAAATGAGTTTAATATCTAAGGCAGATTTGACTGAGTGTAATGTCAATTTGCTAGTAGTAATTCAACCAAATAATACTCCACTTCCCCAGTTGGTCCTTTTCAGAGCAATAATCTACCCTTTGGTCTGACAGAAATGACACTACTCTTGGCCTTTAGAACTTTGAGGTCTTATACCCTTTTGATTACATATATCATATATATAATGGTATTACACACCCTATTGCAGACAAGCTTAGGGTTGATAATCAAGACATACAGACAAAGCATGCTGATCTAAATTATCTTTGTTATTTTTTCCAGTGAATGTGAATATGCGATCATGTATCTCTGAACTCTGTAACAGCATCACATTCAGCCATGAACACAGGTTACATACTACCTTGTGGTGGCATATTTCAACATGATAGATGTGATAGGTACATAGCACAGCACTTGACCAATTATAGAATATCATGAAGACTGATTAGATTGCACAACATTTTGTAAATCATCAAGGCATATTTGCCTTTTCCCAATCAAGATGTATATTGCGTTTCCTACAGAAACTCATTTTGTGTGACCTTAGTTAGGTCACCTAGCATTTTCAGTGGATAGGAAGTTGGGCATGCCTTCCAATTTCCATGTGTAGAGTACAACCTTTATATTCTTTCTCAACTACTAAGAATCTCATCATATAAAAGTTCTCAGATAATGGCTAATTCTTCAGCCAGGTATTCTGCTTGTTTCGCTTATGTATAAACTACTTTAAAGTTTTATTTTTAAATTTTAGGTACATCTATACTTCTGTCAAACTTATTTTTTAAGCCCAATAAGCCAATGAAAATAAACTTTCCCAATTGAGTACAGTCGGTCTGCAAAGTTTCACAGGGTCTGGGTGATCATCTATCTCCATAGCAAGAACAAAAAGCTTGACAAGCTCAGCTAGCTGAGTCCTAGATTTTTTGAATTAAATTAATTCCCTTGCACAGTTAGATTATCCCGAATGGGACAGCCCACAATAACTTGCGCTGCTTATAGACACTCGAGGTGATAGTGTTGCGCCTAGTACATATAGGGGGCTCAGTGGTGTATTAAGCTGGATTCGTTAACATTTTTTTTTTAAAGGAAAGAAATGGGAAAGTTGGATGGTCAACTTTGTATAAGGTTCTGTGATTTTTATGTGATGATGTGACTGCACAATCCTAGAGTATGATTTAAAAGCCAACAAAGTTAAAGGGTGGATGAGTCTTCATTTCCATTCTCTTCATGAAAAAGTTTGGTTCTGAATATGTTTAGAGTTTATCTTACTCTAACTCATGATTTGACGATTAAAGAGACAATTTTTGTGTAGTTTAGTCACATAATTTTGTTAATGAGTCACGTGGCTTGTATAAGTAATACACATGAATAGTTTTATAAACTGCCATGTAACATGTTTAGAGCTAAATATTGTTATTCTCTTGAAGCCCTCTCATATGTAAGAGGTGAGCTTTGTTCCTTACCATACAATATGACATTAGAAAAAGATAAAAAAGGAGAATCAAAGGTAGGGAAAATACTGTTGTAAGGACTATGTAAGCTTGCAAAATGAACAGCAAACATCATATGCACTTACCTAGTGCTTGACTATCGGATGTTGCACTTATCCACCATGCTTTATCATTTTTTAGCATGGCCTCTTGAAGGGAAAGCTAAGATTAGCTTAATTTGTGATGTTTTGATTTATAGTTTGACACAAAACAAGAAAGATGCATGCCATCTGATATAATCGTTAAAGTTTTTCAAACAAAATGGCAGGGTTTTGCTAAACATCTATTGTTCAGTGAACTAGCAACCTCAAGATGTCTAGGAAGATGTAGGGCTTGTATTTAATTCACTTAACAGTTGCATTAAGTAGTTTCAGAGTTTCCAAACTATTTTTCTTCTCCAATTAACTGAAAAAAGTTATGTTGGCTTAAGCTTTTAGCGTCTTTGATTTAGGTGAGAAATCTAGGAAAAGTTGTACTTTCCCTCCATTAGTATTAGACTGACAGAAGTAATGTCTCCATAGTTTAGTAGGTTACAAACTTACAATGCCCCCTCTGCCTCTCCTTGTTTTTTAAGAGCACTTTATCCTCTTCTTTGGTATTTCTCCGTCAAATTAACAAAAAATTCATATATATATATATATATATATATATATATGTGGGGCCAGAAAGAGTCAAGCAACCCCGGCCCACTTCGAACCAGGCCCAAAGGCCCACGCCGAGGACGCGTCCAAGGTCCGAGGACGAAAGTGTAGAGCCCAGTGCCCAAGAAGCGTTGCCGAGGATGATTACATCCTCGGACGACCGAGATCAGAAAGTGAGCAAGCAGCACACCCTCAAGGGGAATCTCCCTGAGCATCCAAGGAGCAAATAGCAAGTACCAAGCACCGGACATGGAAGCATGGTGGAGGAGCAAGTCCCAGATGAACTGTCACCTCCACATTAAATGCCCTCAACTAACGCCCTGACCGCATTAATGAGGATAGGACCCCTGAACAGTGCCGCCTTGGGCGCTGCAAACCCACAGTAGGGATGAGAATGCGGCTGATGGGACAGGCTCTCAAGTGGTGGCCTGGTTGATCAACAAATGTAGGGCTAGGATCAACTGAGAGAGAGGTATATAATGTAAGAAGTCCCTCTTGAAGAGGGGACGGACGGAAAAACCAGGAAAAGAAATACTGTAACAGTTTATATTCTCTCAAACCTTGTAGCCTTTCTTGAAAAGAAATAAGAAGAACTTCAAGCTCTCTAAGACCCGTCCGAGGAGCCTTCTTGTGCATCCCAACCCACGTTTAAGTTATCATCATTCACGTACAACCATGCATGGCCGTTGCATTCCTTACTAGGGCCTAGCTTTTGAACCCATACTCTACAAATTCATTGCAGGGTTAGCTAGGCTTGGGTCCACTCTCTCAATCTGCGGAGAGCGCTCGAAACCGGTCCCTACAATATATATATATATAAGATGTGTCTAGACTCTCAAGCTAATGTCGTCAATACCCTCCAATAACACACGTCACTTGCACAAATACATCACACCCAATTTGAAGGGCTAATCGTTGTGCATGTGATGTGTTTGCTATCAAAGGGTTTTATTTATTTTTAATAAGGTTTTCACGTGCCCAATAAATAATAATAAAGATGGTTTACTTATCTATTGACATCACACTGAATGGTATATTAATCTATATGAGCATAAAAAGAGTGAGTTTCTCTGTGAAGAGAAGTTGGGTTTTCTCTCTAACTCTTCTTTCATAGTAGAATTTGTGTGTCCCTTCGACGAAGGTGCTGAGTATCCTGGGAGTAACACTGTTGCTTCTAGGCTTGTTGGGTTCTTTTTTGGGGGTGTGGGAAACAGTTTGAGTGAGTGTGAGGATGGACGAATTTGCTCAGTCATGGAGTCGACTTAAGTTGTCAGATAGAGAGGGACCAGGGTGTTGCTTGCTTGATGATGATAGTAAGGAGAAGTTTTCCATTGCTGCAAAGTTTTTGACAAAGCGAGCCATTAACATGGCGGTCATAGCGAAGACGCTTAACCCGCTATGGAGAGCCAAGAACGGTTTCAAGATCCAGAGTTTTGGAGATCACAAAATTCTTTTCACCTTTGATAATAGGGAGGATGTGGAGAGAATTTTAGAGGGAGAACCATGGACTTTCGATAAACACCTGGTGGCAATGAGCCGATATGAGAATGAGTCCTCGCTTCAGGATATAAGGTTTGAGAAGACGAAACTAAGGGTCCAATTGCATGGAATTCCGATGAAATTTATGACATTAGAGGCTGCGAAGAAAATTGGTAGAGTTTTGGGGGATGTTTTCACGCCGACGGATCCAAAAATATTTGATGGTGGTCATTTTATCCAAATTCAAGCCTCCATTGATCTATCATTACCATTATGCCGTGGTAGACTGATTTCTGTAGGTGAAGGAGGTAAGCAGGTGTGGATATCATTCAAGTATGAGAGGTTGCTGAATATGTGCTACTGGTGTGGATGACTAACTCATGATGACAGAGACTGTGAGTTGTGGATTGACAGTGAAGGAACTCTCACACCTGAGCAACGTGAATTTGGTCCATATTTGAGAGCTCCTCCATTTGTTGTTGCAAGACAAAGTGCAATATTAGTCCCTGGGTTCCATGCCGAGAAGAAGAAGAGGAGTTCAGGTACACCGGAAGACATTGATTCAGGCTGGACCTCTGATTCTGGTAGAGAAAGTGTACCGAAGTTGCCACATGGAGTAACGGCTAGCAATAATATTAGTATTGAAGACGAGGAAATAATTGCATCATTAAGGCATAGTGAAGGGGATGGGATTACTAGGGAAGATTTGGTAAATCAAAATAAAGTTAAGGAGATAATTATTGAGGATTTGAAGACTCCTAAGGAAACCGAAATTGCTGGTGAGGTAAGTAATGAGGAGTTAAGTCTGGCTCAGGAGTTTGGGGCGGCTAATCTGCTTGGATCGGGAAGGAGTTTGACAAGAAGCCCTAGTGCACGTGATAACTTAAGTGCACGTGAAAACTTAAGTGAGAATCCAACACTTAATAAATCACATGCTGCTAAGGCAATTAGGGTTCACAAATCACCTAATTCATGTGCTTCTCCTACCTGGACACGCAGAGAAAGGAAAAAGCCTAAGGGTAACACGGTAGCAAGTTTTCAGTTACAAGGGAGGAAAAGAATGGCTGGGATAGAGGCAGATCACACTGAAGTTTCAACAAAGCGATTCCAAACAGCCCTAAGTGGAGAAAACAAAACTTTTGTAGTGGCGGGAGTTGATGTTCAGCCCCGCCAACAGTAATGAGTTGTTTAGCATGGAACTGTCGTGGGCTTGGGAACCTGCGTACAGGGAGGGAGCTCGTGGAAATCATACGGGCAAAAGATCCCACTGTAGTGTTTTTAGCCGAGACGCTTACAGATGATGTAAGGCTAGAGTTTGTGCAAAGAAGTATTGGTTTTGATCATAGATGGGTTGTACCAAGAGTGGGAAGAGGTGGAGGATTAGTTCTGTATTGGAAAGCTTCAATCAATCTAAAGGTGGAAGATTCAGATAGGTACTATATTGATGCGGTGATTGATAAAAATATGGAGAATGAGTGGAGATTAACGGGTTTTTATGGTGAACCGGATACAACGAGACGTCATGAAGCTTGGGTAAAACTTAGGGCTTTAAACTCAAGACCTGAAAAACCATGGCTTTGTTATAGGGATTTTAATGAAATTATCAGACAAGATTAGAAGCTTGGAGGTGCAAGAAGGCCTTATAATCAGATGCAACAATTTAGGTAGGTGATTGATGAATGTGGGTTCATGGATTTAGGATTTGAGGGCTCTAAATTCACTTGGAGCAAGCACTTCGAAAATGGGGTTTCAATTTGGGAGAGGCTTGATAGGTGTTTGGTAAATAATAGTTGGTTCATGAAGTTTGGAGGTTCAAGGGTGTACCATTTGTCATATAACTCTTCGGATCATATTCCAATTCTTTTATCACTATCAGGCCTGAACCCACCTACTCGAAATTTTTTTTTCAGGTTCGAACAAATGTGGCTCTCAAATTCCAGTTGTGAGGAGGTGGTAGTTTCGGCTTGGGGCAGTGGGTATGAAGTCGGTTTTGAGGGTGATATACTAAGAAAAGTGGAGAAGTGTGGAAAGGAATTGGGGCAATGGGAGAAAAATGTTTTTGGGAATGTGAGATTGGAATTGAACCGGTTGAAAAAGGACCTAGCTAGAGAAGAGAGGGTAGCCATGGTTAGTGGGAATAATTTTAAGGTGAGACATATTAAAAAAGAAATTGAGGTGTTGCAGGATAGGGAAGCTATGATGTGGGCTCAACGATCACGAATTCTATGGGCAAATCAGGGGGATAAAAATACAAAGTATTTCCATAGCTATGGCTTAAAGAGATATAGAAAGAACTCAATGGAAGGTATTAGAGATGAAGGAGGTGTATGGAGAACTAGACAGGAGGATATTGGGGAAGTGATGGTGAACTATTACAAGTCTCTATTTACCTCAACAGATGGGAGGGTTTCCACAGGCATCTTAGATTGTGTGCTTGCAGTGATAGATGAGGAGATGAATGAAAGTCTATGTAGAGAGTTTGAAGTAAGTGAAGTAGCTATTGCCCTCCAACAAATGGCGGCCCAAGGCTCCTGGACCGAATGACATGCCTCCGCTCTTTTATCAACATTTTTGGAGCACGGTAAATCATGATGTCACCTCTTCCATCTTGTCATGGTTGAACTCAGGTACCATACCTACTCTCCTAAACCATACTTTTATCACACTTGTTCCAAAAATAAACTCCCCTGAATATGCACACCAATTTTGCCCTATTAGCCTTTGTAATGTCCTTTACAAAATTTATTCCAAAATTCTTGCAAATCGCCTCAAAAAATTACTTCCATCCATTATCACAGAACACCAATCAGCCTTCACTAAGGGTAGATTAATTTCTAATAATATTTTGGTGGCCTTCGAGACCTTGCATAGTCTACAAAATTACAAGGGGGGTAATTATGGTTATATGGCACTGAAACTGGATATGAGTAAAGCGTATGACCGGGTGGAGTGGTATTACTTGGAGGGGATAATGAGGAAAATGGGTTTTAGGGAGAGGTGGATAAATCTGGTTATGGGTTGTGTGAAAACAGTATCATATTTTGTTTTGGTAAATGGAGAACCTTGTGGGATGATTTTTTCTACAAGGGGGATTAGGCAGGGAGATCCACTTTCCCCCTTTCTATTCCTTCTTTGTACGGAGGGGTTGAATGGCTTAATTAAAAAGGTAGACCTACAAGGTGATATCCATGGCTACTCCCTTTGTCGAAGGGGCCCAAAACTAACGCATCTGCTTTTTGCAAATGACAGTTTTATTTTTTGCAAGGCAACAATGGAGGAGTGCGACAATGTCTTGGAGATACTAAAAGAGTATGAAGAAGCCTCAGGTCAAAAAATGAATAGGAGTAAAACCTCCTTGTTCTTTAGCAAGTCTACTCTGGAGGGAGTGAAGCATGGAATTAAGGCGGCTTTAGGTGTGCCAGAAATCTTGCATTATGAAAAATACCTTGGGCTGCCCTCCTTGGTTGGGAAAGGAAAAAAAAGAAGAAAGTTTTAGCTACATTAAGGAGAAGGTTTGGCGGAAATTTCAAGGGTGGGAAGCAAAATTACTTTCACAAGCCAGAAGGGAAGTGCTCTTAAAGGCGGTCATACAAGCCATCCCCACTTACACTATGGGATGTTTCAAATTGCCGGTGAGTTTGTGCAATGAAATTGTGGCTCTAATCAAAAGATTTTGGTGGGGCCAAAGGGGCGATCGTAGAAAAATCCATTGGATTAAATGGGAAGAGATGACAAAATCTAAGACTATTGGAGGTATGGTCTTTCAAGATCTTGCTATGTTCAATGATTCCCTCTTAGCAAAGCAAGCATGGCGGCTATTGAATAATAAAACCTCACTCTTCTACAAAGTATTTAAAGCTCGTTTCTTCCCAAATTCATTGCTTATGGAGGCTACCGATTCAAGGATGGGGTCTTATGCTTGGAAGAGTATCCTTAGAGGACGAGACATCATTCAAGAGGGGGCATTATGGAGGGTAGGAAGTGGAGAAAAAAATAAACATTTGGCAGCAACGTTGGCTGCCAAGAAAACACCCAACGTTTCTGCCTACTTGCCCATTGGAGAGTTTTGAAAATTATACCGTAGATTCGCTTATTGACCCAAGCACAAGAAGATGGAATGAAGAGATAGTGGATGGATTATTTGTGGAAGAGGATGCTAAGTTGATCAAGAAAATCCCCCTAAGTCGACATGTGACAGAGGACACCTTGTATTGGCCTTACTCAACCTCAGGAAATTACACTTGTAAGTCCGGATATAGGTTCCTTAAAGAAGAAGAGGAGCTGCAATTAAATTCTCAAACTCCTCCTATCTGTCATAAGGGAGTTTGGAAGGAAGTATGGCAGATGCAAGCTCCTCCAAAGATAAAAAATTTTCTTTGGAGAGCTTGTCGTAATGTACTTCCAACCAAACAAGCTTTGATGCATAGGAAAATTTTAGAGGAACCAATCTGTGAGAGGTGTAAACTGGCAGTGGAGGACTCGGTGCATGCTTTGTGGTCATGTTCGGAGCTAGATGTAATGTGGGCTGATCAGGAAAAATGGGGGTTTAGGTGCGAAATTGAGTTCACATGTGTAAGGGAGTTGCTGTCATGGATGATAGAGGGAGGGAAGTCTTTGGAGCTGATGGCTTACACGACCTGGACTGTTTGGAATCAAAGGAACAAGGTGAGGCTCAATTTGCAAGCTTGTTCGCTGCACCATGTTGCTATACAGGCAGTTGAATTGTTGGCGCAATACAAAGCCAACACAGAAGCATCAGGTACGCAGGTAAGGAGTAACGGAAATGGAGGAAATAGGTGGAGAGCACCGCAAGCTGGTTTCATGAAAGTTAACTTTGATGGAGCGGTCTTTGATGATGCAAATAAGTCAGGTGTTGGTGTTGTAATAAGGGATAGCTATGGTGCTGTCTTAGCTTCTTGTTCAGAGAAGATTTTTCAGGCGTATAAAGCTGAGGTGACAGAAGCGTTGGCTGCTCGGAAAGCTTTGTCGTTTGCACGTGAGCTGGGGTTCCAAAATGTCATTCTCGAAGGTGATGCATTACGTTTGATTCAAGCTTTGAAATCTCAAGAACAGAACCTATGCCCATTGGGTCTGCTGGTGGAGGATGTGAAAATTTACTCAAGTCATTTTCAAAGACTGTTGTATTCTCATGTAAAGAGAAACAGCAATAATGTAGCTCATAATCTAGCGTGCATGCTATAAGCATACCAGATTTTCAAGTATGGATGGAAGATGTACATTCTCATATTGTTTCGGTTTTACATTCGGATGCAACTCATTTACATTAATAAAAGTACTCAAGTTCTTTCTCAAAAAAAAAAAAAAAAAAATCTATATGAGCATTCACATTGGTGGAGCTATAAATTTAGCTATTTGGCACAACAAAAAATTACTTTACCTTCTCACTTTATAAAACACCTAACATCAGTGGTTTTATTTTAGCTTTTAACACAATAAAATAATATAAACAACACGATCTGAACACACTTAACACACAAATTTGCAAAAAAAAATTTCAAAAAAATTCACAGAATTCCAATTTGCAAAACCCATAAAACAACCCAACATAATAAATCTGAAAACTGAAGAGAGCAGAGGGTCATTAGCTGAAAAATAGCGTGCAAGGGAGAAAGAGGCAAAAAAAAAAAAAAAAAAAAAAAAAAAAACAGCATGCAAGAGAGAAAGAGGAAAAGAAAAAAGAAAAAAAGAAAAAAGAAAGAAAAAAGAAGAAGAAGATGAGAGCATGCAAGGGAGAAAGAGAGTGTGGGAGTGTAATAAAATACAATTTTTTGTTTTAGCTTTTTTGCTACAGTGCACAGTTATAGATGGCTGTGCACTGTAGCAAGAAGCTAAAAATTTTTAGTTAGGACACCACCATTGTAACATGCTTTTAAGTATTGGTAGTGCTAAAAATAGTAATATGATTTTTTAGCATTGGTCACCAATGCTAATGGTATAATGATTGCTTAAACTTTTTCTGTGATAAAAACCAAATATATAGATACTATTGAGTTTAGAAATTAGGTTGGCAAACCATGAATAAAATGTGTCTTGTATTTGTTTTAGAAGTGAGTTTTTATATACATGACAGCGACCCACTTTCACTTTTCAACTTCCCAGTTTTTGAAGTTCAATAGCTTTCGACAACTGTTTGATTGATTGAAAATAGAAGATTTCAATCGATCGAGCTTAAATTGGATTGATCAACATGAAATAGATAAAAAACATAAATTTATTCCATTTAGCCCATAAAGTCACTAGGGTTTCGTGCATCCAAGCTTATGATATATAAGAAAATCCTAGAGCAAGTAAATGAGACTTTTGAGAGAGCTTCTAATTGTAGATATCAAGGTTTTGTGTCTCCTGCTCGCAAAAGTCACTACAAAGTTCAAGATTGAAGCTTTATTAAGAACCGTTGTGTGTAGTTGCTCAAAATCTAGAAGATCGAGTGCTAGACTAGAATCTTCAAGTGGGTACTTGAAGTCGTAGATGGAGGTTTGCGTACAACAAACTCCCATAACTGAAGAAGTTCATGAATTCGGAGCTATATTGAGTAATGTTAATAAGTACTACTAGTCAATTTAGTGTTCGGTAATTTTATCTTGTATAAACCTTGATTCAATTAATGGATTTGTTTACTTTGGGGTTGGTAAGGTCAAACCCTCCTAGTGATTTTTACTTTGGAAATATTGTTTGTTTATTTTTCTCCATTGCTATTTATTTTTGATTGCACAATATTAGTTATTTAATGTTAATTAGAGGCAGTGTATCATTGAATTAATTAATAACTTAGCCTTAATATTGGTTAACCGGTGTTTTTGTAGTCTAAAAAACCAACAGATACATAGTGGCGACGCCACTCAGAGTCCAGGGTGTTTCCAGGAACACCCTGACTTGAAAAAAAAAATATTTATATATAATAATTTAATTTTTTTTATTTGTTTACCCTTTAAAAAAAAAAAAATAGGAACACCCTCAAGCAATATCAAGAATACCCTCAAAATTTTTATGCCAAACAAATTTTGAACTAAAATCTTTAAAAAAAAAAAAAAAAAAAAAAAATTGTAACAGAGAATCTGAAAAGAAAAAAAGAAGAAGCCAAAAATCATCAATTTTTGTCGTCACAGCCACTCACCACCACATCGCCGGTCACTTCCATGTCTCCGGCCACTTCCATTTTGTCAATCGCAGTCTCCCCACCTGCTTCAGCTTCTTCTTCCTCGCCTTTTCTTCTCCGTTCTCTGTTTTTCTTCGACTTTTCCACTTCTTTGTTCTTTGGTATTTCTAGTTTTGAAAAGCTATTGCTATATCTTGTTTTGTACACTAGAGTCCTCTCCCACGTGAATACTGAAGTCATTAAATGAGTCAAAAGTTTTCAAAATTTTCAAACTTATCTCCAAGCACCCACGTGTCCTAGCTTTAACTTTTGGACATTGATATTTTTTTTTTCATTACTGCAATTTTTTTTTTTTTTTTTTTTGATGGGATTCATTACTGCATTTAGTAAGCACTTGTACTTAGTACTATTATTAAACTACAACTCTTCTAAACAAAAAAAATTATACTACAACCGTAATTATTAATATTTAAAGGAATTATTATGTCAAACTTTAAAATCATTTTATATTTTTAAGAGAATATATAAAATTTTTAAGAGAATATATATATATATATATATATATATTTAGTATTAATTTTGAAACGGTACACCGGTGTTAACTAGTACCGAAATATTTTGTTTCTCTAACTAAACCGAAACGACCTCCGGTATGGTATCGGAGAGGCAAGAGTGTGTGCACACATGAGGTGTGTGCTAGTGTGTGCTAATGCATAGTGGAGTGTGTGCTAGACTGCTAGTAGTTAGTAAAAAAAATTAATGAAGCAACTAAACATCAATAATTAATAATTTAATTAACTAATACATTATAAAAGACAAATAAATTAAATTATGTTAGGCTAAACAACAATTAATAATTTAATAATTAATAAAATAACAATACAACAAATTATAGTTTATAAAAGACAAACAAATTTATGAAACAACTAAACAACAATAATTAATAATTTTATTAATATTTCAAATGAACTTATAGTTTATTGTTTGGGTACCTTTGTTCATTTCTTTTCTTTTCATTTTTTTTTTCCTTTTGAGATTTTTCGGTGTACAGAATGCAAATTTGTTTTAGTTTTAAGAACTTTTTTTTTTTTTTTTTTAAGCACAAACTTCATGCTGGCCAAATCTTGAATTTCGGCCAGTATTTACCAAAACGTCCCGAAATAGACTGAAATGACCTGAAATTTTTTTAAAGTGAAATAGGAACACACTGGACAAAATTCCTAGAGTCACCACTGCAGATACATACTAGAGTAATATGTGAGATTAGACTATTGAATTTGATGTACGTAATAAAATTTTAAAATGTAATATCCATCATCTCTGATTTCATGCTTTCAGATTTCATACCACATTTCAGTACATTCGCAGTAACAGTACTTTTCTATAAGGACTAAAGAGTACTAATATGTTCAAACATGAAAGTACCATGCAATTAGCAATTAAAGATGGATTGAAACTTGCATCGTGCCAATAGCTCATGTTTATGATAATGATTCCCTTGACTCTGTATTGTGATCTAAAGCTAAGATATGGTTGAGTTTTGAGACGTGTATATGCATATAATATGCAAAGCTTAGGCCATGCAAGCATTGACTACTTCCATCCAAATTAAGAGTTGCTTTTAATAAAATAGAAGTCAATTTAGGTTTCAACGTTACAATAAGTTTGTTTAGTGACTTTGTGTGGATAATTGCTAATGGGTACTGCTTTTGCATCATTTTCCTCATTCTACAAAGCTTTTGATTAGATTGCACCATGAAAATTTTCATAAATTCATCACCTCATACCTATTATATATAAAAGCAGACTTCCCTAACCTATCAGATTCATTCTAACACTAAATACCAAAACATCCACCATGAATTCTAAGATCAGAATTTTTGTTCTCATCTTCATCATCCTCTTTATTTATATATATGCCTTCAGGTCAACAAGTTCACATTGTGTGTTACTCAAATATGTAAATATTCATTATTGAAAAAAAAGAATATTCAGCTTAGGTAACTAATATTATCTTTTTTACTCTCCTGTAGGCGGAGTCAAAGGCTTTATGGGTGGTGTGAATCCTACAAACTAAGTTAATTGCATGCATGCAAATTAAATACAAGTCTACTGTATAAACTATAAAGTTCTATTTGAGATAATAAGCATTGCCACATAATTTTCACTCTTAATCATAGAGCTATAATGTATATAATGAAATATACAATCAACCAATATTTATCATATTTGAAATAGAACTAGAAGAATTGGTTCTATCCTATTTTTATTTCTCAAACCAAGAGATCCATAAATCAGGATCCTAATGCATATCTAATATCTATGATATCTTATATATATAAAACCGAGTTAACTTTAAAGAATAACAAGTATAATTAATAAGTAACCACAACTAAAAAGATTGGGCGTGGAGATATTCTTTAACATATATTCTTTCCTTGACTAACAAATTTATATTTTAAACAATTGGGAGGGATTTGAAATTTTGAACCCAAAAAAAAAAAAAAAAACCGACTGGCTACTTCAAAATACATTTTAATGTCTAATTCAAGAGCCACTCAGGTAGTCTTGCAATCTTCTTTGCCTGAGGTCCTTGACGATTTGAGCCTATGAATGACAATTGTAGTGAATATCAAGGAATATTTGGTTCCCTCAAATAGTTACTCTTAGTATTACTATGATTTTACACTAACATATAAATATGTTTTGCAAGTGATTGATTGTGAAATCAAATTGAAAATAGAAATAGGTTTGCTAGTGTTTCCTCTTGGTTTGGTGGTAAGCATAATTTTCATTATTCAAGTAATAACAATAGCAATTTTATTAGAAATTATGGTGCAACTTTGATTTAGTGGAAACTGGTATTTTTGGTTCTGTTCGTTTAATTGCCAAAGAAACAATTAATAAAAAAAAAAAAAAAATTGAGTCATGAGAAGTTTATCAACAAATGAAATGTTTATACTTTAGTTTAGATTTAAATTTAGTCTTACATTTCAAAAGTATAATCCAATGCATTATCCTATCAATAGGGTTGTCAACAAAGTATTTAAAGATGAATAATAAAGAAAAGTACCCGTGCAATGCTAGTAGATACAAATGGTCTAATGAGTGCAGGAATTTTCAGAAGCATTTGAAACATTTCATAACTAAATAAAAGAACTCCTTGATTTTCATCATAGTAATTGTGATGTATTATTGAGGTAAACTGATAATCTGATATTAGAAAAAGATTTTACTGAAAACAGGAGAGGAAAATAATTATTCTATCTCCAAATAAGACCAGAATTAATTCTATGCAAATTAAGATTTTAGAAGGTAAACGTAGTTAAGAAGCTACTATGTGTATCTTAGTTACTTAATGTGCCTAATCACATATCACATTTTCTTGCTAACCTATACGTTGTGCATTTTGAAGGTTAAAATCCAAATAAAAACGAGGAAGCTTGTAGAAGTTGATGATTGTGACTATGAAAAACCTTTACCCGAGCCAAGGCATGATGTAGATTACAAAGGAAAGCCTCCTGGTATTGGCAGATTTAACTAGCTAGACCTGCCTTTTTTTTTTTTTCACCTCCATGCCTCTAAGTTCTATGTATAATAAATGTGACTCTTTCCATGGAGAGAGGGGTGAGCTTAAAACCCAACCACAGGTTCAGTGGTTGTGCATCTATTTTGGGTTTGTTTCATGCAATACTAATAAATTATGTGTTAGCGAGTAGCTCTGCTTGTCAAAAGAGAAGATGAATCTGTACTAGTATGATGCTTCCTTTCATGTATCTACTTCTATTATATTCTCCTATTTTCCTTTATTAGTATGTGCTGTGCAAGAGTGTGTTGAAAAATGTTTATTATTGAATTGAATTATATAAATGATTATGAGTAGCTCTAATTATAATTTGACTAGTTCTTACATATAACTAGCACTTTCTTGAGTTGTGACAGAAAGTAGGTTTTTTACGTTACATGTTGTAATTGGCTTCTCCATTGGGACAGTTAATCATGAATAGTGCTATTAACAAACAATTAGGCATTAAAGCATAGTGAATTGAAGGAGCTGTAGTTTTCCACAATGGAGTTGGCAAAGTTAGATGTTGACTTCAGAAAAAGCATCTTGGATTCATTCAATGGTGCGACAACCACAATTCTTATTCGTATCACTTATTTCTATCAACATAACAAAAGGGAACAGTTTTTTGAATTCATTGGATGAAAAAAAAAAAAAAAACCATTTGATATGAAACAATCAAGACTGGTAAAAGAAAATTAACAAACATGACAATAGAAGGAGCCATAGGGAAGAATCATGCAATAAGGCGTAACACTCAAGTGGTCTGCCCGAGGATAGGAGGAGAAGATACAAAATAATTCCTGGAAGTCCGAATGGAGGGAATGGTGTTTAGATTGAGGATCAGAGTGGTTGAAGGAAGCTTCTAGTGAAAGTTCACCTAATTCCTCCGCATTGAATGATCACTGGCAACAGGTTTATCAGTCGCATTAATGAGGAAATGACCTGAACAATGGAATTCACAACTAAGCAGCTCCTTCTACCACCTTCACTTGAAGTTTAAGAGGACAAGTGTCCAAAGGAGAATCGGGAAGAGGGGAAATGAAGGGCTAGGATGCAACAAGCTGGGGAATATATAGGAGGAAGGGAACTTCCAAAGAGGGGGGGGGGGTGAAACAAACACTCTAAGTATAGAAATTAGAACAAGAACATTGAGAGAAAGAAAGTGAACAGTGTACCATTCTGTGTAAGAATTGCCTTCTGGGGCAAGCTTGTAATAAGCCTCATATATACATAAACTTTGATCTTCAGTCATTCTGGCCTTATTATTGATCTCGGGCTAATCCCCCTCTCCTTTTTTTTAACCCACTCTCTTACAAATATCTATTGATTTGGTCCTAGTTAGGCTGCACAAACTTCACTATTCTAAGTGAGCTTGGATGGCCATATTTTTGTGTCCTTACAATTGGTGCCGTCTGTGGGAACAAAGTGTTGTTGCGGATGTGTCCTGAGTAGTCATGGCTAACTTGGAATAGAACAGGGAGGAATCTGTAGGTTCACAAAGGGAAAACCAGTTTGTCAATCTAGAGCGAAGGAGAGACAGACACCATACACCAAGTGTTATGGTAGAGTTATACCACATTGAACGCATAGAGAGGAGTCACTCTAGGACTGGGAGCCATGTTTCACACGATTAGGAGACGTGAAAATTGCAGCTTGAGGTAGATTGCTTGCGCAGGAAGCTGCGGCAAAAGGAGCGTGACAGAAGGAATCCATCACCCCCATCAAGCGATGGATCAGGGGAGAGCAGGGATCGCTCGTATAGCCATAGGTCAAGAACCCTATCTAGTGAGTCCTTCTCAGCATCTTCACACTAGGATAAACTGGAAAAGGGCAAGCATAGGCACAAAGGACATCTCATCGTAGCATGGGGAATGACGCGATAAGTAAAGCACTTTGGCAAATCTCGAAGTCACCCTTTGTTAGGAGAATCAACAAGGCCAGGCTTCCCCACCGGTTCTCACAGCCAACTTTCACCATCTATAATGGAAGGTCTGACCCTGTAGAGCATGTAAGCCATTTCAATCAGAAGATGGAAATTCATTCTGGCAATGAAGCCCTTATGTGCAAGGTATTCCCTTCTAGCCTTGGGCCGTGGTTATGCGCTGGTTTGATGCTTTGCAAGAGGGGTCAATAAGATCATTTGAGGAGTTGATGAGGGCATTTGGTGCAAGATTTGTAACATGTAGTAGAGTCCCCAAGCCCTTAGACTCTCTTTTGTCCATGGCCATGAGGGAATGTGAAACTCTTAAGACCTACTCGGACAGATATTAGGAAACGTACAATGAGATAGTTGGAGACTTCGAGGACGTGGCAGTGAGAACATTTAAGGTAGGGCTCCCGACGGAGCATGAATTGAGGAAGTCACTAACAATGAAGCTTGCCCTCAGTATGCGCTAGCTCATGGATCGAATTGATAAGTATAAGCGAGTAGAGGAAGATCAAACCCAGGGAAAGGGCAAAGCTAAGGTTTTCCTGGAGAAAAGAGATCCTCGGGAAGGAGGATATCATAATAACCGTCCTCGAAGAGACTTACCCAATCAGACATCATCTGCGGGGGCTTAAGTGGTTGATTCACTGTTCAAAGAGCTAGTCTATTAGATAATGGAGAAGATAAAAAATGAACCATACTTCAAATGGCCTAATAAGATGGGTGAGGATTCATCCAGGAGAAACTAGAGCCTTTACTGCCATTATCATCAGGAAAAAGGTTACACAACAGAGGATTACAGGACCTTGCGAGATCACCTGGGTCAACTGGTGAAGGCAGGGGAATTAAGTCAGTTCTTGCACCAGCCTACAGGTCAGTTTGGGCATTCGGAAGCTGGGTATCAGAGAGATGGAGCTCCTCGACCAGCATTGGGCACAATTAATGTCATTTTTGCTAAGCCCAGGGGCGATGCAGGAACCTGCTTAGGGTTATACTGTGGTTTCGGGTCCCAACTTGGAAACTAACTTGGAAGACAGGAGCTAGGCTTGCAAAAAGGCCAAAATGGTGGCCATGCCCACTTTAGGTTTTTCAGAAGAAGATAAGGAGGGGATGCTCTAGCCACATGATGATGCATTAGTGATAACCATTCAGATCGGGGGGTATGATGTAAGAAGGGTCCTGGTAGACGAGGGAAGTGGGGTGGAGATTATGTACTCGGACTTATATAAAGGTTTAAATCTCAAACCCGAGGACTTGGAGAAGTATGATTCACCACTAGTGGGCTTTGATGGGAGATTGGTAACTCCCTGCGGGGTGATAAGGTCACTTGTACAGGCCGGAGACGAGGAGGTGCAAGTTGACTTCATTGTAGTTGAAGCTTTTTCCCCTTACACAGCTATCCTGGCCAGACCATGGTTTCATGCTATGGGAGCAGTCTTGTCAACCTTACACTTGAAAGTTAAATACCCCACACAGGGTAGTATTGGGGAATTAGTAGGAAGTCAAGCAATGGCTAGGCAATGTCTGATAGCAGCCATTACATGGCAACCCACAGATCAAGCCGTGGTGGAAGAGGAGCAAATCCCATAGCAATCAAAGGGTCCCAAAGTAGGACTTGGGATCGAGTTACAGGGGGTGCTGTTCGAGGAATTAGAAAATGTTTTGATTAGTCAAGACGAAGAAAAATACTTTCAGGTAGGGTCTCAATTGCTATCTTTGGAAAAGGCCTCGTTGGTGAAATTTTTGGAAGATAATATTGATGTGTTTGCCTGGAGTACTTATGACGTACCTGGGGTTGATCCTGAGTTTATATGTCATCGATTCAATGTGAATCCAGAGGCAATCCCACGAAAGCAACCTCATCGGCATTCATCAAAAGAGCATGCTGAGGCAGTAAAGGTAGAAGTGAACAAACTTAAGCAAGCAGGGGCAATCAAAGAGATCTTTTATCCCGAGTGGTTGGCTAATACCGTGGTAGTAAAGAAGAAAAATGGGAAGTGGTGTGTGTGCGTGGACTTCATGTATTTGAATAAAGTTTGCCCAAAAGATCCTTTCCCCGTACCTCGGATTGACCAATTGGTGGATGCAACAATTGGACATCCTCGAATGAGTTTCTTGGATGCCTTCCAAGGGTATCACTAGATACCATTAGCCTTAGCTGATCAGGAAAAAAATGCTTTCCGCGCTCCCACTGAAAATTACCATTATCGGGTGATGCCTTTCGGCCTTAAAAACGCAGGATCCACATATCAAAAAATGGTGACACGGATGTTTGAGTCACAGATCGGGAGGAATGTGGAGGCATGCATTGATGATATGGTGGTAAAGAGCAAGCAGGTTGTAGAGCACTTAACAAATTTGGGGGAGGTGTTCTCGGTGTTAGGGGAACATAAGCTGCGCTTAAATGCATCTAAGTGTTCTTTTGGGGGTCAGCTTGGGAAAGTTTCTAGGCTATATGATAACACACCGAGGAATTGAGGTCAATCCCAATCAAATTAAGTCCATTAATAACTTGCATCCTCCTCGGAATCCTAAGGAGGTACAGAAATTAACAGGGATGGCAACAGCTCTGAATAGGTTTATCTCTTAATCAGCATTTAGGTGTCGTCCGTTTTTCTAGCTCCTCCACAAGTGGAAGGACTTTCAATGGATCGAGGAGTGTGTGTTGGCCTTTGAGGAGTTCAAACAATATTTGTCACGCCCCCGAGTCCTTTCTAAACCCGAGAAAGAGGAAGTTTTGTATGCATACTTGGCAGTCATGGATTATGCAGTTAGTCTAGTTCTAGTCAGAAATGAGAGTAGGGTACAAAAACTTGTCTACTATGTTAGTAAGTCCTTGCAGGAAGCTGATACATGCTATTTACCCCTAGAGAAGGCAGTGTTGGCCATTATACATGCCATGAGGAAGCTTCCACATTATTTTTAAGCACATACTGTGGTGGTGCTTACCCAGCTCACCTTACAAGGTCTCTTATGAAAATCAAACTACACGGGCAGGATTGCTAAATGGGGGACCATGCTGGGTGCCTATGATGTTAGGTACATGCCTCGTACTGCCATAAAGGGACAAGTCTTGGCAGTTTTTGTGGCAGAGTTTACAGAAAGCATGACCGGTGATAGAAAATGAATAATTGACACTATGACAGTCTTGGCCTTTGTTGTTCCCACCTGGGAGGTGTACACGGATGGAGCGGCTAACTGAAAAGGGGCAGAGGTAGGAATTGTGGTGATAACCCCTGACAAACTGGTGATGGAAAAATCATTGTGATTGAGTTTTCTAGTTACAAATAATGAAGCTAAGTATGAGGCCTTGTTGGCTGGAATGGCAATAGTTAATTAGTTGAAAGGAGAAGTTGTAAAGGTATTTTTAGACTCACGTCTAGTGGTGGGCTAAGTTAATGGAGAGTTTAAGGCTCAGGTGTGAGAGACAGCGCCCCCGGCCCGTTTTTATGGATTGTTGAGCTAAACCCACGTGAATGGATGGAGTCGTGTTATTGTCTCTCAAAATGGAGGTTCGACTAGTTATATTTTCTCCTTTAAATTAAGGGTTTTACAATGGAGTCGCCACTTATTTAATTGTTGGAATAAATAAGAAAACCATAATTGAAAAATTCATCATTTTATTAATTTGAAATTGAATTTACATTGAACATAGGAAATTACATGGCTTTGGTCCTAGATACAATCTAAGATAAAGTACATGGCTTTGTTTCCTAGTTACAATCTAGAAATTGAAAATTACAAGGATAAGCATTTGATCTACTAACCCTTGATCTAAGTTCGGAGGCTATGTTACAAGGTGGGAAGGTGTTAGGCACCCACCTTGCCCGATGAAACCGGTCTTCTAGACTATGGTGGCCAACATTCATATCACATCATCCAATATGTTATCAATCAATTTGCATGTTGAATTTAAAGTTTGTGCATGTGATAAACTCTAATTTAATTTATTAAGCACTGCATTTGGATTGAAAAATAAAATTCTAGTGAATGTGTGTGGATGGTGATAACCTAGATTCAAGGATTTGAAAGAATTATTAAACAAACATGTTTTTTCATATTTTTGATGTAGATTTAAGATTAAAACTAGTGATATGCATGAACATGTGATGAACAACCAAGAACATGTGAAGAACACATAAGAACAATTAAAAACATTCAAACATATTCAAGAGAATTTAAATAATCACTATCATGCTTTCATCCTAAATTCTCATCATGGCAACACAATAAACAAGTTAGGGAAATAGATTATACCTTCATGCAAGATCTATACGGTGGAGGAGGAGACTCTTGATGGAGGTCTTAAGGGTGAAGAAAAAAAGAAGAACTAGGAGAGGGAGAGTGAGTCTCACTCAATACCTTGAGTCTCAGGAAAACCAAGATATGACAAGACTACTCTACTTCACTAGAACTCAAGAGAGGGGAAGAGAGGGGGTTTTTGTGTGTCTTAGAATGAATGAGAGCGAGGGTTTATATAGTAGTGGTGGAGGAAATATGAATGGAAGGCCATTTAATGAGGGTTGACAAAAAATCATGAACCTAGACCTCATTTTAGCCTTGGGGAAAATCTGGTGCATTAAATGGAAAGATTGTTGGGAGTGGGGAACAAGCCAAAATTCGGTTTTCCCGTAGCTGCTGTAACAGCTTGTAGAGCCAATTTCAAAAAATCATATCTAACTCAATTCTAATCGGAATTGTCTCGTTCTTGTGCTCAAATTGAAGCCTCGGATGTCTAGTTTCTGGGAAAATTAACCTCATTCATAGATTCAAAATATTATGAGAGATATTGATGAAATGGTGAGCAGATGTCATTTGTTAGAAAATGGTTTCAGCACAATTAACATTAATAGGTCCCAAATTAGCTCCCAATTAACATTAAATAGCTCCAATCACTCCCATTTCAGACTTAATTGGTTCCAAATTTACTCTAATTAAAAGATAATTACACAAATTACTCATTGAATAATTAATGTTTAACTATCTAATTAATTAGGTGTATGCAACCTCACCATAAAATGTAGTCCTAACCAATCAAATTATGACACATCATTGATCTCAAATTGATTACACCTATAACCAATTGAAATCAATTGTTCATAATCACATAAAGTCGGACTCAATTTGTGATAGTACATCTTAGTCATTAAAACTTGATTTGATGATAACTTTCAATCCGGTGGTCCGATTAGGGCTTATGACCAGTCGATTTGATCGTTACAACATCAAGATCATTTTGGTGAAATGAGTCGAAGGATCTAATGGCTAGAATCAAGATGCATATTTCCAAAGTGAAAGTACCCTTTTACCCTCTATGTGAGGTTAAATGCGGGTTGCAAAATAGGGTGTCAACATCAGGATGAATGCATGCAGGGGTATCTTGTTAGAGTTAAACAAGTTCGGGTCCACTTTGATAGGCCAAAAACGTATTGACCCATTGTATGAAATTTAATTAATTAGCAAAGTTGAATTAATTAATCCAATTAATATGCAAAGCGCGTGTTAGCACAAAAAAATCACCAATTAATCTAAGTGCAGCGGAAAATAAATTTGACACGGTGATTTGTTTACAAATGGGGAAAACCTACACGGCAAAAACCCCACCGGGTGATTTTCAGGTCACCACTCCTGAAATTCTACTATTATCACAATAAGCGGTTACAAGTAAAGGAATCTTATTACCTTATACCAACCTACAGTTGAACTCTTACCTCAATACCCAATTGGACTTGTTTTGTAGTGACAATTTCTCCTTTTGATGCACGGCTCCCAAGTACGTGACTAACCAATGCGCGAATCCTAGTACGTGACTTCAATCACCAACTAGAGAAGATTGTTGGTTGTAAAGTTCTCCAGTTCATCCACACGATGAAGATCAAGAAGATACTTGGTCACAAAACCCTTTGGTGTACAAACACAGCAACTTCTTCAGAAGAGATGAACTAAGGCAAAACTTTGTCTTAGGTCATAATTTGCTAAAGCAAACTTTTCTCAAAACTTGTGCAACTTGTGTCATCTTTGACGGCCCTTAAAAGAATCATTTTATATGTCCAAGGTTAGGAGAAAAGGAAGGCCCAAAGACACATTCACAGATCCCAAGAAAACAGATCATAATTTTTGTTTCTTTCTTAAACCTCGACAGATGGGAGGTGTCGAGAAGCTGTCAAGCAAGTGTCGAGCACACGGGCTGAACAGCTTCTTAAACTTCGACACATGCTAGCTGTCGAGCTTTAGTAAACTTGCACTTCTCAGCTTGTTTCTTGGACAGATTTGATGACTTCAACACTTGATCTTGAAACACAGTTTCTTGAAGTATTAAGAACACCTAGATCTACCCAATTACAAGTAAAGTGCGTTTTGTCAAAAGGATTAGCCAATTACATAAAAAAATGACATATGTTCTTAACAAGTGAAACACATATGTCCTAACACACTTCAAGAGCTTTACTCTAAAGCAAATCCCGAGAGGACATAACTCTCATGCAGATTCTTTGGCTATGTTGGCAACATCTTGGGGTCAAATTTGCCTCGGGTCGTTATTATTGAAGACATGGCTAATTCCAGTCTTGTGAAGAAGCCCTTGGTAGGTGTGCATAGTATTCAGGTTGGGCCAAGCTGGATGGACCCCTTGGTTACTTTCTTGAAACAAGGATTGTTACCTGAGGATAAGGACAAGGCAAAGAAGATACGTAGGAAGGCTCCCCGTTATTGGTTATTCGAAGAGAAAAAGTTGTACAAACGTTCTCATCGGGGCCATATTTATTGTGTGTACATCCTAAGGCAGTGGAGCCCTTGTTAGAAGAGTTGCATGAGGGAATATGTGAGAGTCATATAGGAGGGAGGTCTTTGGCCCACAGAGCCCTTACTCAAGGATATTGGTGGCTGAGCATGCAAAAAACTTCTCAGGATTATGTGAAGAAGTGTGATCAGTGTCAGAGATATGCCCCAAATATTCACCAACCAGGAGGGGTTCTGAACCCACTTTCCAGCCCTTGGTCATTTGCTCAGTGGGGCTTGGACATAATGGGGCCATTTCCTCGAGCCACAGGAAACCGAAGATGGTTCCTTGTCGGGACATACTACTTTACTAAGTGGGAGAAGCTGAACCTCTATCCAATAATAGGGATGTGGATGCTAAGAGGTTTATATGGAGAAATATCATCACCAGGTTTGGAGTCCCACACACGTTAATCTCGGACAACGGTTTTCAATTTGATAGTAAAGCCTTTTGATGATACTGTGGAGAGTTAGGGATCAGGAATAGGTATTCTACTCCAACTTATCCATAAGCGAATGGTCAAGCCGAGGCAACAAATAAGACCATAGTGTCTAGGCTGAAGAAAAGGTTGGATGACGCTAAGGGAAGATGGGTGGATGAATTGCCCCATATGCTGTGGACTTACCGCACTACACCCGGAAGATTAACTGGAGAGACTCCTTTTTCAATGACTTATGAGGCAGAAGCAGTAATCCCTGTTGAGTTAGGGTTCCCAACTCTAAGAACTAATCAGTTTAGTGTCAGGGGGAATAATCATTTGCTCTCGGCCAGCTTGGATTTGGTTGAGGAAAGAAGAGAAGTGGTTGCAATGAAGATGACACATTATCAGCAGAGACTTAAGCAAGGATATGACAAAGAAGTGAAGCTAAGGCCACTAGCCCCAGGAGATTTAGTTTTGAGAAAGGTGGTAGGGACAGCAAAGAACCCAACTTGGGGGAAGTTGGGTCCCAACTGGGAAGGCCCATAAAGAATAACATCAGTGGTAGGTATTGTGGCTTATTATTTGAAAGACTTAGATGAAAATGTAATTCCACATCCTAGGAATGTAAATAATCTACAACGTTATTACTATTAATGATATGAAATTCTTTTTATTCATATATGGTTCATTTGCGCTCTACTGTGATTGTGAGTTATGTGGTAGTTACTCAATGAAGAAATTTCTAAGTGTTAAACAGAACCTCGGTCTTTTTCGGCTCCTCGGGTCACAAACCATGGGTAAATTAACATTTATATAGGAAATTTCTAAGTGTTAAACAGAACCTCGGTCTTGTTCAACTCCTCGGGTCACAAGCCTTGGGTGAATTAACCTTTATGTAAGAAATTTTTAAATGTTAAACAGAACCTCGATCTTTTTTGACTCCTTGGGTAAATTAACCTTTACGTAAGAAATTTCCAAGTGTTAAACAGAATCTCGGTCTTGTTCGATTTCTCAGGTCACAAATCTTGGGTAAATTAACCTTTATGTAAGAAATTTCCAAGTGTTAAACAGAACCTCGGTCTTGTTTAACTCCTTGGGTCACAAACCTTGGGTAAATTAACTTTTATGTAAGAAATTTTTAAATGTTAAACAGAATCTCGGTCTTGTTCAACTCCTCGGATCACAAACCTTGGGTAAAGTAACCTTAGTGTAAGAGGTTTCTAAGTGCTTACCAAAATCTTGGTTTGGTTTCGCTCCTCGGGTCACAAACTTTGGACAAGTTAACACTTATGTGAAATTTTCTAAGTATTGAATAAAGTCATAAATCTTGCTTGCTTCCTCGGGTTACAGGTACAAGGCAGATTGGTCTTTTAGCATTCTATGTCCAAAGTAAGGTAAGTGTTGCTTGAAATTTTTACTAAGTGTCAAAATATGGTTACAAATTTCCCTAAGTGTCAGTTTAGTAATTTTCTCAAAGTTCATGTCAGGTTGAATAGGATAGTGAGGGAAATTAATTAAGTTAGTCAAAGGTTAGTATGTTACAGATAATATGAAAAAAAGGGAAATAGTAAGAGGTATACTTAGACAAATTAAACTTAAATAGATGAAAAATTATAAAATAAAGGTTGATTGTTTCATTGAAGTTCAGGAGTTGGATTACAAAAGAAGGAAAAGGGGGCATCAACTAAACTTAAGCTCAGTTACAAAACTGACTAGTTGTCTCTTAACCTAAGATTAAGTTACGCTGATGCTTCTTTCTCCTTCCCTTCCTCTTTTTCTTTCTCCTTCTCCTTCTTCTTCCTCTTCAGCTGACCCACTTTAGTTGCTTCTTCTGTCTCCACGTCCACAACAGCTACTAGAGGTGGCTGCTCTTGCCCTTTCTCTATAGCAGGTGTGGCAGCTGGAGTAGTGGCAAGCAGGACCGAAGTAGAGGTAGGGGCAGAGCCAGGATAGGCTGAAGGTTGAGAGAGGCTAGGGGCTAGACGCAAGACTGGAGGGTAATATACTCTATCAAGAGCCCTAAGCTCTGATTCAGTACTGACCCCAGCTATAGTGAGGGCCTAACCCCATACCTCAAGGCAAAATGCCTAAGCGACGTCTCTATGTTAGGCAGTTAGACTTTAGGCAGTCTTAGTCATGCCCATGTCATAGGCCGCTTGCTCGGCCATAGCCTTCTCGACATCCTTTGCCTCTAGCTGTTTTTGCTATTGTTTGACCTTCACCATGGTCAAGGCCAGCTGGTTTTCAGCCTTCTTTTGAGCCTTTAGGGACCCTGCAGCTTGTTTCTTGTAGCTGGCTAGGGCAGCTTCGGCGTTCTTCCGAGACTTCTTTACCTTGGCCAGTTGGGAAAGGGTCTCTTTGAGCTTGTTATCAGCCTCTGCATGGGCCCTCTAAGCAATTTCCAGCTTGTCTTCAGCCTCGCGAGCCTGATCCAGGGCGTGGTCCACCCATTCTTTAGCCACAAAGGCTGCTTGCATAGACTGTAAGATTGTTGTGGGTTAGTATCCACACATGTGTTGTATAAATTTATTAAAATAAGAGGGTGATTATATACCTTGGCAAGGTCTCTCTTCAATGACAGGAAGACCTCACGGTTTCGAAAGGACCTAAGCTCCTGCATGTCCTCGGGTAGGCAAAGAGCATTTTCCAGACAGGACTCCACGATGCCCTACCTACCTTTCTAGGAGTCCCTTAGGTTGGCATCGTTCATGACAGGACTTCCCGAGCTCAGAGTAAATGAGGGTCTTCATGCAGAGGGCTTTGGCTGTTGCTCCCCCTTAGAGCTTTTAGAGGTCCCAGAGGGAGCACTCTTTTTCTGTTGGGTCCTGGTAGTTTGGGCCTCTTTGGCTGGGGGTTACTGTGAAGGACGGATGATTTCTCCTTCCTCAGCACCTTCAGGGCCCTTGCCTCGTTGGCCCCTTTTTCTCTTTTTATCCGCAGCGTCACCAGAAGACACACACGTGAGAGTAGGAGTTGGTGGTCATGGCACCATCGAAACTGCTAGGGAAGTGCCCCCAGCGTGGGCTGTAAGCAACGCTAGGAGATCTGGAGTCTTTTCCTCGAGCACCATTCCTTCTAGGATATCGGTCTCTTTTTAGCTGGTGCTAGCTTGGGCAGGAAGTAAATGGCGTTGGGAGGTACTGGAAAGGTCTTCGGGGTCCTCTTGCTAATAGAAGACCTCAAATTCTCTATTTGTCACTTCTTGTAAGGGTTCGGGAGTGGGCTCCTCAGCTTCGTTGTCCGAAGGTATGAGCGGCTCTTGAGAGTAAAGGAGTCTGGTAACGAGTGGGGCTAGAAGTTGAGTGTCTTGGATTCCATTCGGAGAAGGATCTGTTAATAGAAAACCGGGAACTACAACGTCAATTAAAGCTAATCGTCGATCTTTAGCTCTAATTACGTTCTTCGGGCTTTGGAAGCATTTAGAGATGGGTTCAAACTCGAGGATTATATGCACCACCCGGAGTTGACCGTCTTTATGTAAAAAAAATTCTGACATAAGGATCTGGTTTAGGTCGGGAAAATTCACGAGGTTCTTGTTCGGGATGGTGTGGTATTCGTCTGCCAAGAAAGAAGTAACATAAGTCACAAGTTAGAGAAAAAACCTTGTAATTTTTTTTTTCCTTTATGTAAATATAAAAATCTTACGTGTGTCTAATATTTGTGGGAACCCTACCTGGTTCCCTTTCTTGGGTGGGACAATACAATCCATTATGCCGGTCTCTCGAGACAATGAGGAAGTCTTTTTCCATACCTTTATTTGACTCAGGCATACAAGATATTAACCTAACGGATGGGACCCTACATTTGATGTAGTATTTGGTTTCCTTCCCTTTCTGGTAGTTGTATACCTAGTTCACATCATGCCATGTGAGGTTAGTTCCCATTTTACGGTTTATCATATCTATGCTACCGAGGACCCTAAAAACGTTTGGGGCGCATTGTGTGGGGGTTAGCCTATAGTTCATCAGGAAGTCTCTAGTGACCCTACCTATGGAATTTCCATCCCGCCTTCTATGAAGGTGATCATCAGAATCACTACTGAGCCAGGAGGTCTGGTCATAATCAGCCATTCGCCCAATTCACAGTGTTGGAGTTCAACATTGTTAGGGATCCTATATTGAGCCCTAAAGGTGGCTATGCCTTCAGGGGTATCTACTAGCCTAGCAAACCTACCCATGGAAACTTATGGTGTAGATAACAAGGAGTCTGTGTATAAAAGTAAATAAATTCAGACGCACCTATAAGCAATGAAAGAGTCTCTCCTCGAACTGCTGCTTCAACAAAAATTGCCAAATGAATAAATGGAGAAGATTTGGCCTCACCCTCTCCTTATATAGAGGTAAAAAATGAGCGGTAAGATTCTCGCTCATAAGTACGGATAAATGAGGATTGTAGGATTATCATCACATCGTTGAACGTGGGGGGACAAGTAGCC
This sequence comes from Quercus aquifolioides, assembly GCA_019022515.1. Classification (NCBI taxonomy): domain Eukaryota; kingdom Viridiplantae; phylum Streptophyta; class Magnoliopsida; order Fagales; family Fagaceae; genus Quercus; species Quercus aquifolioides. The sequence goes on along the minus strand of CM032327.1, from coordinate 75,167,135 downwards.
ACCTGACACAATAAATACGAGATCGTGGATTTCGAAGCATCAGGAACGTGCTGAAGGCATATGAAGAGACGTTATCATGTGGGAACGCGTTTGGCACATATTACGTGGATGATATATGACTAAAACCTTATTTTTTACCTCAGGGTTAATAGCAAGGTTTTATGGGGCTATTGTGGGCGCCCGAGGATCGAGGAAGGATGCAATAAGGCGTAGCACTCACTAGAGGAGCACTCAAAGTCTGAGGAGAGGGTCTGCCCGAGGATAGGAGGAGAAGAGACAAAATAATTCCTGGAAGTCCGAATGGAGGGAATAGTGTTTAGATTGAGGATCAGAGTGGTTGAAGGAAGCTTCCAGTGAAAGTTCACCTAATTCCTCCACATTGAATGACTGGCAACAGGTTTATCAGTTGCATTAATGAGAAAATGACTTGAACAGTGGAATTTACAGCTAAGTAGCTCATTCTACCACCTTCACCTAAAGTTTAAGAGGACAAGTGTCCAAAGGAGAATCGGGAAGAGAGGAAATGAAGGGCCAGGATGCAACAAGCTGAAGAATATATAGGAGGAAAGGAACTTCCAGAGAGGGGGGATGAAACAAATACTCTAAGTATAGAAATTAGAACAAGAACATTGAGAGAAAGAAAGTGAACAGTGTACCATTCTGTGTAAGAATTGCCTCCTCGGGCAAGCTTGTAATAAGCCTCATATATACATAAACTTTGATCTTCAGTCATTCTGGCCCTATTATTGTTCTCGGGCTAATCCCCCTCTCCTTTGTTTTAACCCACTCTCTTACAAATATCTTTTGATTTGGGCCTAGTTGGGCTGCACAAACTTCACTGTTCTAAGTGAGCTTAGACGACCAGATTTTTGTATCCTTACAATGAGTATAAATATACCTACCACAAATGTTTTTTATTTTATTTTTTCTAATTAATATATTAAAGATTCATAATCATCCTCCGAAATTTGGGACTAATACTTAATTTTTGTTGTTATATTTTTTTTTTCTTCCATCACAAATCAACTTGTGCTTCTAGCTCCATGTGGCCAAAAGGTGGTTAGACTTTGCTCATTGATTAACAGTCAAACATGATATGGAGATCAAAATTAATAATATATATTTATTTTTGCACTTAATTTAACGAAATTTTTTATGAAAAGTAAGCTAGATTTGTTGTCTAACAACAAAGTACAATTATTTACTTTCTGACAAGAGGTTGTAACTTGTACTACATACACCTTTTTTTGCTTCAGATTCCCCCTTTTTTTTTTTCGAGATATTTGCTTCAGATTCCCTTGCCCCTCCTTTTATCTGTTATTTAATCCCCTCAAGAATGGCATAGAATAAGAAAGAAACAAGGGCCTCTGAATGAAAAAAAAAGAGTTCTTATTAGATGCATGAAGATTGAAAAATGAATAAAAAGGTTAAGATAGATTAAGATAAGCAGAAAACCTATTCAGAAGTCAAAAGAAGAACATTTCAGTCTGTTTCTCAAGGAGTTAAGCACGTGGTTAATCTTTTGACAGCTTATATGTTAACTGTGATTAAGCCTTTGTTATTATGTCTGCCGACAACCTCAAGTTGTATATAAAGCATAGGGAATGGAATCTTCATCATTTGCAATCCTTAACAAATAGCTGTACAAAAACACCATCAACATGCAATCCACCTGGAAGGGTTGGTTTAATTGATATCTGTCAATTGTAATATATTCTATTACTGGAATTCATTAGTGTTGCATACTTTCTCAACAGATTCCACTGTGGTTTCACACCTAATTTAACCACATAAGAGCATTCACAATGATTTCATGTATAGAACAATAGCTATGTTCATCTCCCCTATTAATTTATTGTTAGAGATGTTGACTCATATTCTGAATGAGAAAATAACAATGATTTTTAGTATAGAGATCTCATAAGTGGAGCTTAAGCGCGTTAAGTTGAGCTCATGAGGCTTAATGCAGCTTGATTAAGTTTGTTTGGCCGAAGATGAATAATAGGTCGGGATGGGGGATCAATAAGGATAGAGCATTATTGTTACACGCTAATGTCTATAGAGTGTGCGCATAACATAAGTTGAAATCGTGTTTTCAAAACACAATTTCAGTTAAATTGTGAAATCGTGTTTTCATAATTTCAAATCATAATTTCAAAATTATAACTAAAATTGTGAAGCATGATTTTCAAGGCTGTGTATGGATATGTGCAACTAACTATGTAACAAACATTAAGGATAAGGATATATTGAGAATTTCAATTTACCAAATTAGGGTTTTAACTGGGGAAGTAATATATGTTGTAAACTCTTTATTTTTTTTTTCTTCTCTCTTTCTTTTTTAAAATATTTATTTTAATACAGTGAAAATTACTCGAAGCTCTTGTGGATGTGGGCACATTGCTAAACCACCTAAAAGTTGTTGACTTCCTCGTATTTTTCTCTTTATTTTTCACTACATTGCTTAGATGGACAATAAACAACATCTATTAAGTGTCTTATACTGTATTTGATGATCGAGGGGCACTAATTACTAGGACGTGAGTGCATTAATGACCATGAATGGTATGATACCTAACAAGTGAAAGCGGCCCATGGTATTGCAAGGACACATATAGAAAGAAGATATCAAAGGGGAATTGAATTCTAAAAGTTGGAACAAATAGTCCCACATTCACAATGTTGCTGCTGGGAGATAAAAAGAAGACAATGAACATTGATGTAACATAGTTGACTTTGAGTTGGTGGATATCAATGTGTGTTGCATTTTCATAATCATTCCAAGAAGGCTTTTGTAGAAGTTCATCATGACAAGCTCTTTGGCATGACAAGCTATTTTGGCTGCATTGCCTAGCACTGAGAAATATCAGCATATATATGCTATAATCCCCTCTAAAACACAAAAACCACATCTCAACAATGGAGAAATCAACAATGCTTCCTTGGATCAAGATCTTTATTCTCATCCTTCTCCTAGTCCCTATTTGCTCATCTTCAGGTATATCATATATTCAAGTTTGATGGCATAAAATATTTCCAAAAACTGCATGTTGGGTTAACAGCTGATTAACATGCATGATCTTGTTCTTTTCCTTGTAGGCAGAGCTGCTAGCTTCAACGATGGTATGGAGCAAACATACCAACCTGGTGAGGTGAGTTTAGTTGCACACATGCATGTGCATAAATATCTTCTCTATAAATGAGTTAACATGTAGCTTCTGTGCTATGTCCACTCAATTCATGGATGCCATACCTATAATAAAGTCCTAGAGATGAAAGATACAAGCTACCTTCCTGATAGAGAGGCAAAATCAGTGCACCCATGGTGACTTTGATTGTCATTATTGGTTCTTAAGAATTATACTTTAAAAAGAAAGAGGTCCTCACTATAAATGAATTGATATAGGAAAAGTAGATCTGGTGCAAATACCATTTGAAAAAGGTTAATTTTTGAAGAGTTATGCCAAGTGTGTGCTTTACTTATGTACTACTTATTTCTTGTTATTTTATTTTGGTTGGCTTTTGAGTTTTAATTACCCTTTCCTTATGAAGGTGATAATCCAAATGAAGATAAGAAAGCTTATAGGAGCTGGTGCAATGTTGGATTATCAAGACCCAGTAGCCAATCCTACACATGAGCCGCCAAAGAGAGGAAGCCCTGGTTATAAAGGCTAAAGGAGGCAACAATCTTTGAGCAACTTAGACCTCATATTATATCCTTTTGAGCTTCTGTGAGATTAATGTCACTTAGAGAGAGATAGAGAGGCATGTTGAGTAAAATCCTCCTGTAAGTTTGTTACAAATTTTAGGTGTGAATATAGTATATATGTAACTTCCCTTGCGTTTAAAGTTGGCCATAGAAGATTGATTGAGGATGTTTAAATGTTCTACCACCAAAAAAAAAAAAAAAAAAAGAATAAATAAAGAGGAAGAGAGAAAAAAGGAAAAAAAAGAAAAAGAAAAAAGAAACAATAAGACAAGAGGACATATGGGGGAAGTAACAATTCAAATCCTAATCCATATGCTTATCTAATAATTAAATAATAATAATAACCAAATTTCAGCAATGCTCTCAAAGTACACAAGAAAATCAGGGCACATCCATAAGCCTGTCTAAAAAATCATTTTGTGTCCTGAATTTACATGCAGTTTGGCCCACAAAGATAGAAGAACTGTGATGAGAGAGGCACAATATTGGTTTGTCAATGCCTTAAGCTTGTTTCACACTTTCACCATTAAGCAGTAAAAGCTACTGTCCTGTAAAAGTAATAAAAAAAGAAGAAGAAGAAGTAAGGCCTCTCTTTTGGCCAAAATATCCTCTTTTCACTTCGTTTTTACTAGAGACATGACCACATTATATAGGGGATGTCGCTAAACATGGATAGGGCCAAGTTTTTCTTTCATGGTTAATTTAGAGGGTGGTTGCCAAAAGATAAGCATTAGCATTCTTTCCAATGAAGAGCCGGGTAATTAGACACACAACTTCGGAAAAATTATTCGATGCACCCGGTAAGCTACACTCTTTCCTGATATAAATGAGAGTTTTATGTGGAAAACGCATATGTGAGGTCCGCTTTTATATGAGAAGAGGGCGTAATATACCGAGTGCACTGAATAATTTCACTATAATTTGAGCACATCGTGACACAAACTCAAGCATTGACCAATAGATCTTGTCTACCCATGGTTGGAAATTCTTGAAGATTCCCAATTATTAGTCTAACCTATAATTTCTTTTTTCTTTTGTTAAAGATAGGAATGACAATTTAAACCACCCCACCTTGCCCTATATAGCAAATGGGGTAGGAACCAGGGTTAAGTTTTTCCCTCAAAGTTCAGGTATGTATATAATACTTTGTTTTATAAGGCATATATATGCTCCTTAGTCTTCAAATTTCGAATTTATGATGTCTTTTAGTGTTTTCTTATTGAATTTATGTTGTAATCTTCTAAGTTTTGAATTATTTATAATTTTAAATTGTTGTTTTGTTATATTTAGTTTGTTTTTTAGTTTTCTAATACTTAAAATTTTGTATTATTAAGCTTTGGGAATGTTTTGTAACGTTAGAACATGTTTTTTTTTAATGAGTTTTAATTTAACGTAGAATTCTAATCAATTATAAAAATATAAATTATATTGAGTGGGTATGATGGGTACCCACAAGCTATGCTAGGCGTGGAGGTGGGACAAGAGTAGGGTTGAGAGTAGTGCATGGGGTAGTAGCGGGGAATAGGAAGCTCATCATGTTGCCATCTTTAACTACATAATAGTCCAACATATCATACTTAGAAAAAAATAGTGAAACATGTATCAAGCAATTTTAGGGTAAACTTCACCATTCCTCCTAAATGTCATAGAAAATTTAGCTCACATTCCATCCTATGTTTCTATGGAGGGAGAGGGAAAGGAGGAATGGTGACTAGAGTGTACTAAATTTTAGCATGTTCCTCATCTTCCCCTTTACTTTCCTCTCCTCTTCTCCTCCTCAATGTCAAACATACCCTAAGAGTAGAATTCCTAGTTGGACATGATAAATTAGCTCGTAACTATTTTTAGAGACATGTTTATCAACGATGATCACTCATGCAATGAGTTCATGTTACATCCTAAAACTGCTTAGTATCAAAGCCTTGACTTTGTCCGTCTTCACTGTCAACGATGTCACTTAGTGAAATCACTTGAGTCCTATAAAAAACCAGAAATAGTAACTTGGTCAAAGACCCATTTTGTTTTGGTCAACATCAGTCCCGAAATTTGGAACCTAATTGGTCATCTAGGTTGTTGGTCTTCAATCTAATTGAACCCAACCCATGACCACCCTTATCACTTGTTGTTTCACAAGTTACAATTGAAGGGGTCTATACACATATGAAACTTATATATTATGAGACACTTGGTATATATACCTGCTCCAAGAGACAATTCTTCCTCTCAAAGATGAACTTAGAGTAGACTTGAACCTATTTAATGCATATCCTCTTTGCTCTTTTTTTTTTTTTTTTTTTTTGGTGGGAGGGTGGGGGGGAGGGGGTGGGAATAAAATCTTTAATAGGTTACTTTTGAGCAATGCTAAAGACACAAAAATTTTCTTAACATTTTTCACCATTTGTTAAGGTGGTAAGTTTTAATTAGAGTAATATTATTTTTATATGTGTTCATCACTAACATTAGTTTTATTATACATCAAGCATAAAAAGGCATATTATTAATTGTGAAAAAACAATATGAAAAAAATTAAGTAAAAAATCTAAAAGAATCCTTGTAATATTATACCGGTGGAAAATTAAATCATATACTTCTTTTTATATTTTTTTTTATAGAGAAATCATGTACTTTTAATTTTTATAATTTAAACTCAACAATTTCATTAATGTGACAACCAAAAACCCTCAGCCCCACTCTGTTAAACTTTTGCTTAACAACAAAAAAATTTTGTACCAATACCACAAAAAAACACCACTTTGTTTTCTAAAGACAATGATGGCGTTCCCTATAGAACTCTGAGAAAGAAAAAACGATAATGGCTTTTAGATAAGTTTCTGCCTTTTTGATAAAGCTTTCCCCCGCCATCAAATATGAAGAAATAAAATAGTAATCACTATTAGTGTTAGTTTTCTAAATGCAAACGAAGTGGGATATGATTTTGATGGTCATGTATAATAAAATTGTAGCAGTATTTAAATCGAAATAATAATAATAATAGGGTCATGCTAATGAGTGCCCTTAGAGCGCTCATTAATAATCCATTTTAGGAAAATTTTAATACCACTTTTATGAGAAATGAAAAAAGTTGTCAAAATATTAATTAATTTTTTTTTTCATTTCCCATAAAAATTTTCTTTAAATAGATTATTAACCAGTGCTCTAAAGGGCACTATTTAGCATTTCTCATAATAATAATACTTTTTTTGGGATAATTTGATAGTTATTTATTTCTATACTAGTATTATTTAAGAAAAATTATTGAATACTTCGGGAGTACTATAAATGCGTACTCTTTCATTTCACATAAATTTATGAGTTTAGTGGGGACACACATTTATATGAGAGGGGAGAGTACGCATTTATGATATTCCACGAGTACTCAATAATTACCCCGTGATAATTCATGTGAAAGAGAAAATATACATTTATAGTACTTTCAGAGTATTCAATAATTTTTCCAAATATGTACTCCGAAGTTAGTAAACAATAAAAGAAGTCCCCTTTGTTAAATTATAAGACTTGTTTCTCAAAAAAAAAATTATAAGACTCTTAGACCATGTTTTGGTTCAACTGAAAACGGGGTGATTTCTGTGGGTAGTATGAGATTTTTGTTTTTCTTGATTTTCTCCAAAGATTTGATCAACTGGAAGTCTGATTATTAAACTACATTTTGGGCTTGGAGTCTTTTCCTTTAGAGGAGCTCTCTTAACCGTCCGATCAATTTGCCTCGAGATTTTAAAACTTTTATTTCTTTAGAAGGAAGTATCTGATTTTTGTAACTCACATTTTGACCATATGCAAAGAAAACAGTTGGCTGGTTTAACTACCCTGCATCTACCAAAATCAAATGGGTAAAAGTATCTTCTGGTAAAGTTACACTGCAAATTTCAGCACCAAATTTATTTATTTAAAATAAAAAATAAAAAATAAAGATAAAGATAAAGATATAATGATAATGTAATACTGCAACAACTCCATGCAATAAGGACCAGTCTTTATTCTTTTTCAATTCAATTTTCAATTATCAACAATTAACAAGGTGGAATCTTAAGTTAGAACTCGCATCACAGTCCACAGTACCACACTACACACGCCAGCCAGCTTTCAAGTCAATTCTCTTACCCAAAAACGAAAAACTTTAGAAAAAAAAAGAAGAAAGAAAAAGGTTAAGTTAATCATTTCCTTGGAACCCCATGGGAGAATTAAAAAAATATATATATTCTAAACGTATTTTTAATATGATTTTATAATTTTTAAATAAACCATGTAATATATTTATTTATATAACTTTTTTGTTTGATTTATTTATATAACTTATATATCCACCGTGTAATGAATGAGAAGACTAGATTTAATGCAACTTTTTATAAATTTTATGGAGATCTCTATCTCTTTTAGAAAAACTAAAAAATATCATTAAATTTTTTTAATATTTAATTCAGTATGTTGTCCATTATGATTAATCATTTAAATAATTAAATAATAGACAATTTATTTATTTATAAAAGATTAGAAAATCACATACTAATATACTTAAATAGATTACTTGGGTTAATGAAAAAATTATTAGATACTTTCAAAATATAATAATATAGTATTTCATCATTTTACATTTATAAAAAATTTCATAATAAATTTAATTAACGAAACTCATAGAAAATATGACATAAAGGACCATTATATCATCATATTTAAAGAGTAGTTTACCTTTGAAAAAAAAAAAAAAAAAACCCAAATATCTAAAGGAGAATCTTTCTATTCTTTTAATAATCTAAAGGGGATTATAAATTTATAATTATTCAATTGACTTGGAAGAAGAAAAAAATCTCAAAATATAATTAAGAGTATATGAAAATGACAAAAATGTCTTCAAAGACAACACTGAATCAGAAGCAGAACCAAACTGGAAACTGAAACCTCCATCACACTTGTGCCAGCCCAGCAGAGACATCTTATCTGCAAACTCATACTGCAATCAATCAATCAATTAAAATCCCAAACACACCAAGTTGAGTTTGGTACCAAGTTCTAATCACTCCATTAATCTCAACTTAATCCCCACACCTTCATTACTCTCTCTCTCTCTCTCTCTCTCTCTCTCTCTCTCTTGTATTTATCATTTTCTGTACCTTGAATTTCACAACTTTCACCTTTCCACTCTTTTTCTCTTATCCCAAATTCTCGATCCAAGGGGGAAAAATAAAATAAATGCCAGGCCTTGTCTCCGTTAAAACTCCACCCGAAACTCCACCGCTCCGAATCTCCGTCTCCGAAACTCCGACCCATGCCCAGGCCCAAACTCCGACCCAACTAAGATCCGAACACGTAAACTCTGTTTCGAACTCCAAACCCGCCTCTCCGCTTCCGAGACGACCGCCTTCGCCGTCTCCGTCGCGATCCAAATTCTCGCCGAGAAAACCGCCGCCCGATAACCCGAACTCAGAAGCGGCTCTCGACAACCCGGATCTCGGCCCGTTCCTCCTCAAGCTCGCGCGCGACACTATCGCCTCCGGCGAGGGACCGAACAAGGCTCTCGACTATGCGCTCCGAGCTTCGAAGTCTTTCGAGCGGTGCTCCGGTGGAGATGACGGCGAGCCGAGTCTGGACTTGGCGATGAGCCTTCACGTTTTGGCGGCGATCTACTCGAGTTTAGGGCGGTTCGAGGAGGCGATTCCGGTTCTGGAGCGGGCCATTCAGGTTCCGGATCCTCCTAGAGGCGCCGATCACGCGCTCGCGGCGTTTTCCGGTCACATGCAACTCGGCGACACGTTTTCGATGCTTGGACTGGTGGATCGCTCAATTGCTTGCTATGAAGAAGGGCTTAAGATCCAGATCGAAGCCTTGGGCGACACCGATCCACGCGTCGGCGAAACTTGCAGGTTTGAATTTTAGTGCTTTTGATTTGCTAAATGTAGATCGGATTGCTATAGAGAAATGTGTTAGAATTTGAATCAATTCGATAGAGTGGCATTGCTGTTGTATTTGCCAATTTTGGTAGCTAATTTTTAGGAGATTGAAGCATTAACAATTTCTAATAAATTTGATATTGTTTTGCTTTGTTTTATTTGATATTTTGATGTGTGAAGGAAATGACTGTGCAATTAAAGGAAGGTGGGAATTTCTAATTTTGGTATGGTGGTTAATTTTTAGGATATTAGCATTGGAACTTGTTAATAAATTTAAAAAACTGAATATTGTTGGGTAATTATTAGAAAATAGAAGATCGGCTTCTCGATGATTAATTCCATGGAACTATTGAAAATTTTTGTTGCATGTGCGCATGTCAATGTGGTACGAGAATTTTTGTTTTATTTTGATAATTGAAGAAAATAAATCCACTTGTGTCATCGTCCCAAATCCAAAAAACAGGGAGCGGGGTTGTGATGGGTTGACAATTAATGTAAAATTTTGTCACTTTATTATGAATGGACCACTTTTGTCTATTGAGGATCCATAGGCGATCTCAAAATCTTGGGATTAGGACTTTGGTTGTTGTTATTGACTTGTTAATAGGTGCAATGAAATGAATGTGCAATTAAAGGCATGGAGTCATTTCAAAGAATTAAGGTAGATTTCCTTGTCAATTGTGGCTTTTTCCAAGTCCAAATCACATTTATGAGTTTGATTTTAGGTTTAAGTACCTACAAATTTTTATATATCTCATTATGTTTGTTAAAAATATTAGTTAATGACCTAATTCCTTTGGATTAGCAGATGAACTCACTTTTAGTTTGTTGATATTGAAAATGCAGGTACTTAGCTGAGGCCCATGTTCAAGCAATGCAGTTTGATAGAGCAGAAGAGTTGTGCAAGAAAACTCTTGAAATTCATCGTGCACACAGCGAGCCAGCATCGCTTGAGGAAGCATCTGACCGCCGGCTGATGGCTCTCATATGTGAGGCAAAGGGAGATTATGAATCAGCCCTTGAGCATCTTGTCCTTGCCAGCATGGCAATGATTGCAAATGCACAAGACACTGAGGTTGCAGCTATTGATGTCAGCATCGGCAATATTTACATGTCTCTCTGTCGTTATGATGAGGCTCTCTTTTCCTACCAGAAGGCACTTACTGTCTTCAAATCCTCAAAGGGTGACAACCACCCTTCGGTTGCCTCTGTCTTTGTACGCCTTGCTGACCTCTATCACAGAACTGGAAAGCTCCGTGACTCCAAGTCTTATTGTGAAAATGCCCTGAGGATATATGCGAAGCCCGTGCCTGGCACCACAGTTGAAGAGATTGCTGGTGGGTTGACTGAAATATCAGCCATTTATGAATCTGTGGATGAGCCTGAGGAGGCACTGAAGCTTTTGCAGAAGGCAATAAAAATGTTGGAGGATAAACCAGGACAGCAAAGCACGATTGCAGGAATTGAAGCACGAATGGGAGTGATGTTTTATGTGGTTGGGAGGTATGATGAAGCAAGGAACTCTTTTGAGAGTGCCATAACAAAACTTAGAGCAAGTGGGGAGAGGAAGTCTGCCTTCTTTGGTGTTGTGTTAAACCAAATGGGATTGGCTTGTGTACAGTTGTTCAAGATAGACGAGGCAGCTGAATTGTTTGAAGAAGCAAGGGGCATTCTAGAACAGGAGTGTGGCCCATGCCATCAAGATACCCTTGGATTATATAGCAATCTTGCTGCTACCTATGATGCCATGGGGAGGTAATATATCATTTCAATTATTTTTCCTGCATTTTGGTGCCAGCTGCTGCCCCTTGTTCCCTAGGCCAAAAGTTGAGTTTCAAATTTTGGCTTGAACCCTGCCTTACAGGGTTCATCTCTATACAGCTGCGAAATTGTCCTTACAATTCAAAGGCTGTAATTAACATTAATAACATAATGGTAAGGATTGTGTTGATGTCCAGAAGTGGTGATCCTGGATATTTGAGTAGCCCATATATCCAGAAAAACAAACATTGGTCCCTACTATGAAGTTATTGTGTTGTCATGGCAGACTAGCTTTCTTGTGATGTACGGAACACAAAGACAATTTTATTTTTATTTAATTTTAGAAGTCATTTGTATTAGTATTAGTATTGGCCCATTAGATTTTATTTCAAGTCTTGGCTAAATAAGTTATTAATATTTTGTTTAATTTCCTTGAGTCAAGGTTATTTTTGTTATTCAATAATTGGGCTTTTGGCCGAAGTCAATTAAGATTAGGTTTTAATAAAATTTCAGCTAGATGTTGATTAACAGATTTTATATCCTGCCATGGAGCTTATTACAAGCAACAATTAGTGTAGATTCTTAGGTTTATTTTTATTTGTTCTTGTTGATTCTCAAACCCCATTTGAGAATTTGTTATCATTTTAGAGGAGTTGAACCCAGCATATAATCTTATTTCTTCCTGTGTTCTTACTTTTTGAGTTTAATTGCTGTTTTAACAGTTGGAGTAATTCAACAGTATATATATTCTTAAACCTTTATTGAGTTGTAGTTGACTTCTTATCTTCTTCTTTGTTTTTTTGGTGATTTGCTTCCTCATATCATTGGAGTGACTTCTGCATGTGTCCAACCTTATTCTTTTTTATGCTATTAAGAGATTAATCTATTTAGACAGGGTGTTGCAGTTCAATCTCTGAGTGGATTCTCTTTGGTTCTGTTTTGTAATCACCTGTGCACTACATGCTTATAACTTCAGACTGAAACTTCATGATGAATCAGGTGTATTTGATTGATTGCCTCAATCATTGACATCTGTTTTAGGTTAGACTTAGATCATTGTATATTCCACGATTTTATAGTTTGGCTCAGACTGGCCTGTGTATTCTTTTTCTTTTGTCAGCTGCCATAATTTGATGCTCATGGTTGATGATTCATAACTAAGACATTCAACAGTAATATAATTTGTTATATTGTCTCAGCGCTTCTGTTAAAGCTTAAAGCAAGAGTGCGAATATTTTCTCCTATGTGATCCTTCTATTTTAACATATTCTATCAATATATTTCAGAGTTGATGATGCAATTGAAATCTTGGAGTATGTTCTTAAATTAAGAGAAGAAAAGCTTGGAATTGCAAATCCGGACTTCGAAGATGAGAAGAGAAGGCTAGCCGAGCTCCTGAAAGAAGCAGGCAGAACCCGAGACAGAAAAGCGAAATCACTGGAAAATCTCATTGATCCCAGCTCAAAGAAGAAGAAAGAGGTGACTAAGAGGTGGCCTGGCTTGGGTTTTAGAATTTGAAAAAAAAAAAAATTGTGCTTCAATGTCATGCAACTCTCTTACTCGTACCACTCTGTAGCATAGAAAATCATGTATAGGATTGAAGTTATAATTTGGCGAGGTTTTGTGTTTCTTGAGCTTTGAAATCCCCGATTATTTTGATATGTTAACTGCTTTTCGTTGAATGTCTTGTGAGCTTGTTGAAGTTGTTCACTAAAAGGAAATGCCCATTTGAGTGAATAAATTTTATATCCATGTTTGTTCCTCGTCATTTGTGCTTTATCTCTTGCTCAAACCTCTCTGGACAAATCTCAGTTTTCATTTTTCAATGGTTTTTTTTTTCTTTCTTTGCTAACGATTTTTCAATGGGTTGTTCCTGATCTTCCTTCTTCAATCTTGATACTTCTAAGATCCATCTGCACATACAGCATTATTTTTTGGATCCAGTTTAGGATGATTAATTGACAGATTGGCTTTAACTTTTTTTTTTTTTTGAGAGGAGACTGGCTTTAACTAATCCATAACAAAAAGGAAGAACTTCCAAGCTTGCCTACCCGTATTAAACTTAATATTCAGGTAGCTCTCTTGTGATCTCTAGACAGCTCCTGCATTAGATGGCACTCGCAAGTTTATTTGTTTAAAGATGAGATAAAAAATGACTTGAGTAAATAGGATAAAGCTAGTGTATTTGTTTAATGTCACTTTTTGACTAGCATTTTAAAAAAATAAGTCAGCATATTTATAGTTTTTTAAAACTATACTTTTTCTTATTTTTTAAAAGTACAAATATATTTTAGCTTATTTTCAATTAAAAAAAAAACTAGCAAAAATCTAAATAAGTTAATCTCAAACAAACACGTCTCTTTGAGAGAGATCTAAGAAGTAGCTACTGTCTCATATTTACTAGATGTGTACAAGTGTAATATTATTCTCTCCATTGAGCAAATTCATCACCCTCTTAAACGACGATTACTATGTTAATAGGAGGTGAGAGAAAGAAGCGAAGTGATATCTTATTCTAAATGGCTTACTAAACAACTTATCTACCGTGTATGTTTTGCAAATAGTACCTTCAAGTTCAAACCAATCTATATATTACTAAAAACTGAAGCGTAGCGTTTAATATTGTTGCTCTCATGTTGCGCCACATCAGTTGGCACGTCATTTTTTTTTTTTTTTTTTATAAAATAATTTGTCTTACAATTTTAAAATGATTTTTACAATTTTCAGCCTTATAAATGCAACCCACTACTTATTTATTTACTTCCACTATCACCCTATAATAAATCTTCCACTATCACCCTATAAAAAATCCAGCCCACTACTTACTTATTTACTTCCACTATCATCCTATAATAAATCTGTATAATTAATTCAGCCCACCTCTTATTTATTTAGTTCCACTATTAAGCCCAACCCAAAGCCTTTTCAGTTCAGCTTTAAAGTTTTTTCTGAGCCTTTTCAACTTAAAGGAAGAAAAAAAAAAAAAACGTTGAAGCCTTTCAAGCTTTAGGATTTTTTTTCCCAATTTTTCTATAATTGTTTTTAACATTTATTTTTTTAATATTACACTTCTTCAACCTTTCTCTCTCTCTTAGCATTTTATCTCCCCACTACTTCTTCAATCTTTCTCCCTCCGTTACCTTTTCATCTCCCCACTACCCTTTACATTAATATCATTCTTCTTCTTTCCCTTCATCTTCATTTATTTTTGTCTCTTCTCATTCACACCCTCTTACTATAAATTTGTCACTATCTCTTCTATTCTATGCATATTTTTCCCTCACAAACAAACAAACGTTGAAGCCTTTCAAGCTTTAGGATTTTTTTTTTCCAATTTTTCTATAATTGTTTTTAACATTTATTTTTTTAATATTACACTTCTCCAACCTTTCTCTCTCCCTTACCATTTCATCTCTCCACTACTTCTTCAATCTTTCCCTCTACCTTACCTTTTCATCTCCCCACTACCCACTACCCTCTACATTAATATCATTTTTTCTCTTTCCCTTCATCTTCCTTTTATTTTTATATCTTCTTATTCACACCATCTTACTATAAATTTGTCACTATCTCTTCTATTCTATGCATAGTTTTCCCTCACAAAAAAAAAGGTTCCCTCTCTCTCCCTCTCTCTCTCTAAATTTTTTGGTGGATTTTTTTTTTTTCTTGCATCTCTACTTTAGGTGATAATTTTTTATATTCTTTAAAACTCTATTTTGGGTTAGTGTGATTTAGTTTTTTTTTTTTTTTTTTTTTAAATTGTTTATTTTTTTTTATTCTCTTTTATTGTTAAATGTTATCCTATTGCGTTCTAAAGAATTAAATATAGCATATAAAAATATAATATTATTCTATTATATAGCATAATTTGGATAATTTGCTATTTATTCTGTTACATAGCATGATTTTTTATAGTGCTCAATTTAGATGTTAAACTATGAGACTTTACTAATTTTTGTTTATTTTTTAATCCTTTGTGGTGGGCTATAATGCCATTTATTTAAAGAAAAGCAAATGTTAGCCAAACGAAAATAATTGGATAGGTGACAAATTTTAACTTTTGCAATTTTATTTTAATTATTATTATTTTATAACAATGCATGAATAGAAATTTAATTCTTAGATTTTGCTAATAATTGTTTATTTGATAATATGTTTTGGGTGGCCGAAATTATAATTTCTACAAAGAAAATAACCTTAATAGATTATCAAAAACAAAATTTTATCCCAATATTGGTTTAATTAATCATTGTTAAGTTTTATTAATTTTTTTAAGTTTAAGTTTTTTTTGGTGTTTTGGATTGTTTCTATATTACATTTATGATTGTTCCTATAATAAATAAAAATATAATTATGAAATACATTACTCATTATTAGATTAGTTTAAACTGTAAAAAAAAAAAATTAATAAAACCACAATAAAAATAATTATCACGCGCAACGCGCGGGTTTGCGGCTAGTAATATTAAAAATAAAAACAAATAAGAAAGGATAACAAAAAACTAATCAACAAGCGCAAAATATAAATAACACTTTGAATTTTGATTTGAATATATGCCTAACTCCATGTGGGGGAGTTTTTTTTTGCTCTAAGGAAACTTATGAGTACTCCTTTAGGCAATTTTTGCTCTTTGTCCCACATTAGAAGGAAAGCCTTCCTCTTAACACCTTATAAGGCATGAACCAATAGTGATAGAGTACCTAAAGGAGTACTCATAAGTTTCCTTAGAGCAAAAAAAAAAACTCCCCCACACTCCACAAGCAACAATAAGAAAAAAAACTTTCGTGATAAAATTAAAGAAGGTACAATAGTAACACAAAGGCTCTTTCATGAAATCCAAACCCCAAATACGAGCTCCCTCTCAATTATCAAATATCATATTAGCACTCCCCCTTTTTATTTTGATTGTGACCAGAAGATAAAACACAATCTTTTGTGCTACTCCAACAAAATGGCATTATTGCGATTGCACTCTTTTGTCTCACAACTCACAATAAGAAAACTTTTGTCTTTGTTTGAATTCTAAACATTTTTCATGACTTACCATCTCTCTTAAAACAAAGATAAGATTGACGATATACACACACAAACACACGTATTTTTACAAATCCTCCATGCATGCAAATTTTCAAAATCTTGGGAGATCAACAACCGTTTCATCTATAAAATATTTAAATTTCAATTTTTTTTTTTTTTAATTTTGAAATTATGTATAAAAGATTATTTTATTTTTATAGATTGAATAGAAAAAAAAAATCCAATTTACACTAAAACTAGTATTTTTAAAGACAAATAATATATTTTAAAAGAAAAATGTTTACTCATATATGTCTTATTTGATGTAATAATTGTAGTAGTTGGCATAGATACATCAAAGCACATATATTCATTAATTACCTCTATAAATTTATCCCAAAGGGTAATCCTTCAGAAACACTTTTTATTAGACAATAGGAGTATAAAATATCATATCTTAGTATAGAATGTTCCAAATCTTAAATAAATATTGGGTTGTGTTCTAACTCTCATTTGTAAAATATGAGAGAGAGAGAGAGAGAGCTCCATTGGAATTTTTTTTTTTTTTTTACAAGATAGAATTCTACTCTAGCCTAATTTAAGTGTATATATGTGTGAAGTTTCCTCCTGGAGATTTGAACAGCGGCCCTTACCCCCCACACCCCACAAGCACTTATACTTATGGAGTGACCATCACACCAAGGGTGTACGGTAGTAAGAAAGCAACATTTGAGCCTTGAGGGTTCATAAATTGTGGTGAGTTTCACTTCAAAAAAAAAAAAAGGATATATAAAACTTGGAAGAACTACATTAGATGAAGAATTTCAAATTGTAATATGTTAGGATTTTATTATAAACAACAAATTTAGGATTTTATAAGAGAAAGAGCACAGCTAATATATATTTCATAAAATGAAAGAATTAAAATAAAAACCTGAACATAGTATTTCCGAAATTGGAAGTGAATGAAGAAAATTGAAGCAACGACTTCACGTACATGCCTCAAATATAGAGTTACTTGCTTGACTCTAATATTTGTATATTTAATTAAGAATTTAATATATTGTGTAGGATCTAGTGTGGTTCCATTCATTGTGACTCTGTGAGAGCCTAGGTGTCTTGCTTATTCAAAATGCACCCCCAACTCTGAGCATATCCCGTGCCTTAATTAAGAGTCCATCTTCCTTGGGTTGTGTAAACGGTGTCTCTAAACTCTCCACTTGGTTAAGTCATTTGGCACAATCACGACTTCTAAGCCTAATTTTTATATAAAGTATATAATTTGACCTGCATAGAACATAGAGAGCACTAAGATTTTCTAAATATTGATTTAATAAAAAAACTATTAATTAGTGTAAAATTAAGAAAAAATTACATGAAGTAATACTTAATCCTGACCCTATATGCGTGTGTGTGTGTTGTGTATGGAGCAACCAAGCTGGTTTTGACTTTAATAAAACTGTTGGGACAAGAAAGTTTTAATTGAATCTAACAAAGGTCGGCTAGATTATCAAAAAGAAAAACAAAGCTCGGCTAGAGCAAAGGGGTTTTATTTCAAAGTGCTACGTACGTGTGTGGACAGTGGTGTAGCGAAAGTGTAGATAGGAGGAAAAGAGGGAGATCGATGAGAAAGGGATGGAATGGGA
Source organism: Quercus aquifolioides (assembly GCA_019022515.1). NCBI lineage: Eukaryota > Viridiplantae > Streptophyta > Magnoliopsida > Fagales > Fagaceae > Quercus > Quercus aquifolioides. Next base: position 75,149,099 of record CM032327.1, on the reverse strand, counting down.
TCAGATCATTGGTGTCTCTCATCCTTGCCCTCTCCCCTTTTTGTAATGAGGTGAATCTGACATTGATAAGATGAAGATGGAAGAGAAAAGTGAGAGATAATGGTGAATATAAGAGAGCCGAGTGTTTTAAAGAATAATATTCAAGTTGAGAAAAACCCATGTGAAGAGTGGGATAGGGCACCTTGTAGGGTAAATCATTTTTTACATCCCTAGCCAAAAGGAATGTATCCTCTCCTTTCTCCTCTTCTTTCACGTATCTCCATCCAAAGATATCCTAAATCTATCTATATCCCATTGATAACTTACTAAACTTCAATTGCTTTTCCATTGATGTGCTTGGTATATTATATTTTTAGGTTTAATTATACATCTATACTCAACTTCTATTCAATATTTTAAAACAGTCCGTGTCCTTTAAAATGTTCCTTTTAGTCCTTCTACTTTTAAGTTTGTGTCAAAAACACCCATGTCATTAACTCTTGTTTCAATTTTGAGTTGAGGTTGTTTAAACAAAATTTTGCCAATTTATAATGAGGTGAATCTGACATTGATAAGATGAAGATGGAAGAGAAAAGTGAGAGATAATGGTGAATATAAGAGAGCCGAGTGTTTTAAGGAATAATATTCAAGTTGAGAAAAACTCATGTGAAGAGTGGGACAGGGCATCTTGTAGGATAAATCATTTTTTACAGCCCTAGCCAAAAGGAATGTATCCTCTCCTCTCTCCTCTTCTTTCACGTATCTCCATCCAAAGATATTCTAAATCTATCTATATCCCATTGATAACTTACTAAACTTCAATTTGTTTTCCATTGATGTGCTTGGTATATATTTTTAGGTTTAATTATACATCTTTATTCAACTTCTATTCAATATTTTAAAACAGTCCATGTCCTTTAAAATGTTCCTTTTAGTCCTTCTACTTTTAATTTTGTGTCAAAAACACCCATGTCATTAACTCCTGTTTCAATTTTGAGTTGAGGTTGTCAAACAAAATTCTATGGATAATAGTAAAGGAGGGAAGGGATTAGTTATTCAAATAATTTGTTTCCTACTTTGATATCCGTTTGGAGACACAGAAATCAAAGCAAAAGTTAATGGGTATATACGGATCTTTTTGTCCCAAATTTAAGGACTAAGATGAAACATTTCGAAGGATAAGAACCATTTTAAACATAGGGCAAAGGTTATTGACTAAGTATATTAATTAAACCTATATTTCATCTTATAGTGTCCTTCCTCTTTCCACTTCAATTCATATTCTTCCATCATCTCTACCCTCTTTTGCAAAACCTCTGCACCTTAATTGTAGATAGTGTGTAGTCAATGTCATTAATCTTCATCTAGCTGGACCACCTTCGTAATTACATCATTTTCTTTTTGTTTAGTTAATGGAAGTGTTCCTTTTCTAACCAAAAAAAAAAAAAAAACGTCATTTTCCTAAAGGGTATGGCATCTATGTCGTCTGATAACCATATATTCAACATGGAGATTAATGGAATAAAAAAAAAAATCATTGTTCATTAGGGTCAAGCCGACAGTTCTAAGTCGTTACTCATTGGTTCAAACATTCGACATCGATTTTCTTTGTCATCTCAAAATGGAGAAGCACAAGCCAAAACAGAACTGTTTTACATTATGATTTATATCCACACAACTTTCCATGAAATAGGTCAGGTATTGGAGAGAAAAGTTTTCCCAATTCAGAAAAAAATATGAAGATAGTCAAGAACACAGTCCTTAGTGTTTAGTGTGTTTTAGCTTGAAACATTAAGACCAAACTGTGACAACAATAATGCACTATATAGTGGAGTTACTTTGTACCTGGACCTTTGTCCTTGCCCATACATGTTCTATATTTTCCAATTCTACGTTTGACAAAAGAAAAGCACATGCGTCTAAATTCAGTCCAGGCTACACATAAATGTCCCATCGTTCTCTTAATCTCAATAATCAATTTCAGTTGTGGAATTAAAGCAAAAGTCTCATCAGAATTTGATTCATCATTGAGCAAATTAATGTGATTCCTTAGGTAATGTATATGTTCATGTACCTCGTTAGGCTTTTGTGTTTGATTTGAACAATTAATGCCTATAATTCGATAGGGACTGAATTATAATTCGATAGGGACTGAATTCTTCTACCACTAGTTAGTGTCGACAGTGAGTTGGGGGGGTGGTCTGCATGGACAAGTTCGCTAGGAACTGTTTAGTGTTAATGCATAGATGGACGGTGTTTGTTTGTTTGGAATAATATAAAAAAATAGTGATTTTGGATATTATAATGGTGCATATATATGGATTATGGAATATCAAAAATAGAAGATTTGGGAAGTTATAATGGTGACATGCACTTCTGAAAAGAAGAATTCCCAAGTAAAATGGGGAATCGCTCTTTAATTATCCAAAAATTAAACAAAGATTACAAAGATAGCTAGGTTCATATACTTTGAAAACAACAAATTACTGTTTGTGAAAATGATTAGTGAATGTCCAAGTCAGCCACCACTCCAAAAATTGTAATTAGCTAGGGTGAACAGGATTAAGATCTTGTAGTCAACAATTAGGGATCAAAAGCCAATTTTGCTCACAATGGTACTCATACAGCGCACACTAACAAGTTCCAAAAAAAATATATTTTTTGGTTTTGATCTTATGGTGGGAAAACTTTTGACAAATTAATTACAGTAATTTATAAATGGATCTTCACTTTATGCTCCATAATAATGTTCGCAAAAATTCAAATAAATGCACAAAAGTTTCAAAAATATTCACCAGAAGAAGATATGGTTATATATGATTGGGTTGAGATCCTCTGGAATTTTTAGAATAAATTCATCTTAAAGTTCATAAAATCCTATATATGTCTATTTTGAAATGACTAGATTAAATTTTGTAACGTAATTAGTTAAAAAAATAATATTAATTAATTCAAAATCAATGAATAAGATTTTAAGAATTGAACGATATAATTACTCTAAGAACTCTAGGATTATAATCCATTATTACTAATTAGAGGAGAAAATACCTCAAATATACATGATTAATAAAATCAATGAATGTGACACATTGTACACTGATTAAAGATAATGATATAGTCAAGTAAACAAACATAATTAATTAGACAAGTTTTAATCAATCTATGTGGATCTATATAAGATCATTTTCCTTCTTACAAGCAGGAAACACATTTTTTTTATGCATGCGAAATCAAAAATTTCAAATATTACCCTCCCTTAAAAGTTACCATGGCTTTTGAGTAGAGTTGTGGTGTGCCTTTGTGTTAGAACCCTTTTCCCTCTCCTTTGTGTATGTGTTTGTTTCTCAAAAAAAGATTCTCTAGATGAATTACAGTTCTGAATAGAAACATAGTTTTGCGAATTATCCCTAAAATCAGAAGACATTTAAAGATTTTTGATAAGCGAACCGACCATCAAACTGTTTCTTGTTTTATTGCTTTTAATACTATTCTCTTCAGCCTCTTTAGGCCCTTAATTCCTTTCCGACACACTCGGGGTTCATGTAACGGGACAAAAAGAAGTTTATTTATTATTATGCCTCTCTATAGTCATTACAAATTTTACCATACCCGTCTTATGTGTCAACAAAATAAAAAAGTAATTATGAACTTTATTATATTGTTAATATGACATCAATTATATTAATACGAAGATAGTATGTAAATTATTTTGTAATAAATTTATTAATAATTAAAAATATTATTCAAATTAAAAAGAAAAAAGAAAGAAGAAGTAACCTGTCTTTGAAAGAGTTTGGTTAGCATAATGTCAATTATCTAATTAATTAGTCTTTCTTCTCGTGTGGAAGATTTAAGCATTTTCATTTGGACACAAAAGTATGAGCCTTTCATAATTTAATTTTTATTTTTCTTGATAGAATGTAAAATAAAAAATAAAAATTTGTGAGATTAGGACTGAAAAACATGAAGAGATCACGATGATGCTTATGCATTTCCATGCATAAACTACTATTTTATGCAGTTTTTTTTATTTTATTTTATATATAGTGAAAGTTTTATATAAACCTCTTGCATGCTTATATATATAAAGAACTCAATCAAACAAATCTCCTTAATTTTTTGACAACCTGATATAATATGCAAAATGAAATGCTAGATGCATGCTCAACTCACATTCTAACCACTCAAAAAAACAAAAAAACTCACATTCTAACCATGACAAACCTGTCCACTATCACGATGATCGCAATCAATGGAATCAGGCTCGTATCAACTCTCATTGGCAGTGTGCGAATCATGAAATAAGATCCCATAATCCCATTAGAGATATCATCAAAAGCCATATAGGGATTAATCTGTACATGTTGTACATTTGTACCATGCAAGTGCAAACATTTGCACCATGCATATGTGTCTTCTTTAGCTCATGTTTGATATATGAGCAATCCTTATTGACTTGAATAAAAACCCAATGTTGCCCATCACAAAAACACCATTCTCTTTGAGTTCTTAATTTCTCAGTGCAATAGAGGTGTATTTTGTCAATTTGTGTTCGTAAATCAAGAGGGGGCACCACAATTCTCAACATGGGCAGCTAATTAACTGCCTTGACTCTTTGTCTCTGAAAACTGAATCCAAAAAATTTCACATTTCATGGCTTTTTAGATAGGATCATATTTGAATTGAGGAAAAGTGACAAAAAAAAGTTAATTTTATCCAAAGAGAAGCCACTTTCTGATACCTGTAACATTAGGAGTACTGAGAATCTTGAAGGCAGTGCCAACTCTAGCTCTGTCTCTCTCTCTCTCACTATTTCTTTCAGTGAAAATAGCGAAAATGCCAAGTATCTCCTCCTTCATTTAAGGCATTCCCTTCCATGTGTTGCTTTATGTTGCACAAGCCAATACATGTCATGCAAGTCACCCATGACCCATCAGTTTCTTGATACCCTCTATGGCTCTATGCTCTATAGCATAGGCTTATGAGTGATGTTAAGACTTGAAAAAGACACAATACTTTTTATAATTATTGACATATTTTTATTTAATTAAAATAACATCAATTTTATCTAAGTTTAACATCACTTTTATTATACGTTAATTATAAGTAATTATTTAAACTAAGTTCACAGTTAACATTACTTTTATTACGCATGCAACAAGTTATTTCAAAGATGGTAAAAAAATATGAGGCTTATATGAGACACACCCTCACCGAACAACCACCATCTTAGTTTCTTACCCCTACGTGAATATAAATATATAGCATTCTATGTCCGTACGTCTCTCTTCAACTTGTCTCTGAAAATAAACTTTTTCTTCAGCTCTCTCTTTCTCATTCTTCTTCAGCTATGGCCATGGTTTCTGCAGATACTGCTCGAACAATCCTTGGTGTTCTAGGTGAGTTTTAGTTTAGTTTGATTTCTAAGAAAAAGATATCATGTTTTAGCTTTCTTTGTTCCCCCATCAAAGTTTTTGAGTACTTTAAGCTTGGTTGAGTATTACTATTTAGAACTCATTTCCCATTTCTTGTTCAAGCTGCAGCTAGCTTGATCTGAAACTGATCATGTGGTTTCTATTGCTTGTTTTCAGGAAACATTATCTCACTCTGTGTGTTCCTATCCCCAGTGTAAGCTAACCTCGATCATATCTACTAGTACTAGTAGCATTGATTTGATTTTGGTACTCCCTATATTTTTCAACATGACAAAAACTTTTGGAGAAAAAGGAAATAGAAGACGAAAAAAGAAAACTTTTCCCACCACTATCACTTTTTAATCGACATCTTCCTAATTGTTTTTTTCACTAACAATAATGGTCTGTTTAGATTTAAGGGGGGGGGGAGAGAAGAGAGAGTAGAGTAAAGTAGAGTAAATTTAATCTAATATTAACATATTTTCAGTTAACTCTACTCTGCTCCCCTCCACTTCTTTTCTTTCTTCCCTCAATCCAAACAGACCCTAAGTAATAGGGAGGGTAGATGAAATAGGATTACCTTTGTTTTATGATTAAGATTTTATTTCTTAGATTTAAGTATGTACAATGTCATGATATTTAATTTTTTTTTTTTATGAGAATGATATTTAAAATTTTAGTTGATACTATTGTATTAAGTACACCTTTAAATTTTTAATATTTTATTTGAATTATAGAACATATCCATTTCAAATATAAGAGAATTATTTTCAAAATTAGAGTGTGAGTTACAATATTCTTGAAGACATTAATTATTGTATTATTTTCTTCCTCTCTCTTTTCAATGAATCCAACTGGAACATTTTTTATTTATTTATTAAGAATAATTTGATTTGGATATAAAGATTGAAGGGCATTTGGCTCCATTAGTAGTTAAAAATAATTAAAAGGGTTACCTTTTTCTCGATAAATAAATTAAAAAAGGGTTACCTAATTGGGAAAATTCATTAGTATCATTACTAATAACCAAACTAAAATTGTTTTATTTTTTTATTTTTTTTGAATGACATTTTATCCAGGCCAACTTTTATTCAAATATGGAAGAAAAAGGCAGTGGAGCAGTACTCACCAGTACCATATCTTGCAACCCTAGTGAACTGCATGATGTGGGCCTTGTATGGGCTGCCCATTGTGCACCCTAATAGCTTACTAGTCTTGACCATTAATGGGGCAGGCACTGGTATCGAGATAGTGTACTTAATCATCTTCTTAATCTACACTGCTGAGAGGCAAAAGAGGCAGAGAGTTTTGATTGTGCTGCTTGTTGAAGCCATATTCATTACCGTTCTCACAGTTTTAGTTCTAACTGTATCCGGTTCTTTCAAGGAGCGGAGTATGATTGTCGGCATCATGTGCATTATGTTCAACATCATGATGTATGCTTCACCACTGGCTGTTATGGTTAGTCTCTAGTCTCTACAACTATTACCATGAAAATTTATATATATATATATATATGGTGTTAATTTTGGCATATTCTATTTTTTTTTTTATCCCCAATTTGATCTCATTAAATTTACAAATTAACTTGTACATATTTTGCAATCCAATTTAGAGGAATATCCTCCAACGCTTTACGTGTGGGGACTTAAAAAACTATTTATGTATATTATTTAAATAAGTTACATTACTATTAAATATATCATGTGATTAAAAATATATGTAGATAGTTTTATCAATCATCACATTCTGATTTGAAATAATTTTCTTCCAAACTAGTTTGGAGGTAAACTTTTTTCAACATGTATAACATATTAGACTTTGCAATATTTGACTATTTGTAAGTAAACTTAGTATACTTGACCACTTAAAAAAGAGTTTTGTGGTGTAGTACCGTTACCCAATTTGTCAATAAAAAAGAACTAATATTTGAATCTTCATCTCTTAGTTGTAAAAATAAAAAGAAACTAAGCTTATCATTTATTCTTCTTCTTCTATTTATTATTATTTTTTTAATGAATTTATCTCTGTAACTTATTTGGCTAAGCGTGATTTTTTCTTTTTCTTTTTTTTGGTGCAGAAATTGGTTTTTGCCACAAAAAGTGTGGAGTATATGCCCTTTTTCCTCTCCCTTGCTTGCTTTGCCAATGGTGTTATCTGGCTTGCTTATGGTCTTATCCGATTTGACCCCTTTATTGTTGTAATTCACATATTCCTCTCTCTCTCTCTCCCTCTCTCAAATTTAACCATATCATTACATACATGAAAAATAATGATTTCCATATGAAATTCAATTTCATATATAATTTATATTAAATATAACCATTTTTATTTTTAAAGTGTATCTAATGTCATTATTTAAAGTTTTAAATGACATGACACAATGCATGCATACCTTTAATTACAATAAACAAAATCTTAATCATCATACGTACTCTCTTCATTTCATTTGAAATATTGGTCTCATATAAACGGGACTGTGGGTTTGTCTCAGGTACCAAATGGGATAGGAACATTGTTTGGTCTGGCCCAGCTGATTCTCTATGCCTTATTCTACAAATCAACAAAAAGACAGATTGCAGAAAGGAAAAGCAAAGGAGAGGTGGACTTGTCTGGGGTGATGGTGGTAGATGGAGAGGACTCTAGGAAGGTAGGCAGTGCACCTCAGAATGGTCGTCCATGAGAGATTCTCCCATCACCAACCATTGTTGGATTGGATGAAATGACCCCAGAAATATAAGCCTAGCTATTCCCATAATAATATCAAACTAAAAAAAAAAAAAAAAAATGTAGTTTTATTTCTATGTTCAGTGTTCACTATCATGTAGTTCACATGTTACAATGAGTGGCATGTCAACCAACTATCATACTTCCTTACAAGCTAATCTTATTTTGTTATTTTCCCTTTGATTTCTTTTTTTTTTCCTTTTTTTTGAGCAATTAATATTTAAGGTTCCAACTTGGGGGATATTAGTTTTATGATTCCAGATCTTACCCTACTTTCAAGCACATACAGTTTTAGATGCTTTGAGTTTTGACTTGTATTTTAATTTTACAAGTTCCAATGTGAAGAATCTTTACATATGTTGAGGTGGTTTCATGGCAGAATAGTCTTTGGAGGAAAACTTTGTACATATTATGAGGGTTCCTACTTCCTAGTTGTGACTATCAGTACATATATGAAAAGAAATGATATTCAGCCACTAGCACAATTTTCCACTTCTTTAATTTGATGGAAAATTTCTTACAACTTTAGCATACTCAAAACCAATATCTACAACTAACCCAGCATCCTATCACTACAAGAATGGGGCTTTAAACTTGACTAATATGTACAATCTAATCCTCACTCCTCAATCCCCAGAGCTCTCCCAGGAGCTACCCAGATTGGGTATTACATCTTGAACCGAAAGCCTGATCATATTGCTGCCTGCTGATCTTGAAATATCCATGCACTCCTGCAGGTCAGCATCACAGGCTATCAATATCCACTCATGATCATCATCCAGATACTTGATTTCAAATGTACCCACCTCCAATTTCAACCTTTTCGCCACTTCTTCTTTTAATTCCAACATACTGGAATTCAAAGAGATCCGAAACCTAATAATATCATCTCCATATGTTGCCTTTATGATCACACTCTTCATCTCATTTCTAGCTGTAACATGAGGCATTTTGTGAACAAGAGAAGGAATAGGTTGGTTGGAAGCCATACTGGGACATGGGGGGTTTGTCGAACAAAATTCTGGGACCTGCTCATCCACCATAGCATCTGCTACTGAAGGACACAAATTTCTCAAGTCTTTTGAACTTCCAGAATCCTCAATCAGAATTCCTCCAAATAATTCTTGAGGTTCTGTCATCAAAAAAGCATCAGGTATTGAGTTCGTAGGTGATATATTTGGCGCTGCTGTGAGTTGATATGGCGATTCAGGAGAGCCCTCCACATTAACACATTGCTCATTGATGGCAGAAACATATGGATGCCCCACCAGTGTGCTTTCATTTGGGGGACTACCCTGGCATGAACCTTGGGAATTGGGAGTCCCAGCACTCTCTTCACATGAACGGCTCCTCGTTTTGGAACTGTTTGAGCTTTTATCATGCTCTGGTGGAGATCTACTTTGATCATGAATAACTTTCTGTGGACTCAACATTCTTCCTCTAAGCAATTGATCACCAATTGCTGCCTGTTCATCAAGCATTTTACAAGTGGATGATCCATTCTTTTCCTGAGGTTCAGAGACTTTAAAGCTTGGTGATGTTTGTTTATTGGACCTGTTCAAACTGGAAGGATGAGAGCCAACAGATACAGGTATTTGACTTGTGGTGAGAGAACCTAAACCGAATGTTCCTTCAGCACATTGAACAGAATCTATTACACGCTGTAGCTTAGATAGGGAACGGTTGACCTTGTTGATCTTGCGAGATGGCCATCGGGAGATTCCATGCTGCCTACAAATGCGCTTCATTGTAGTCGGGCAAACTGCAAAGCAAGAATATTTCTAAGAACAATACATTTTAATTGCTATTACAGACATATAATCCAATTTTTATGCATAACAAAATCAGCATCACCTGAATCATATAAGAAAAATTGCAAGCAACAATTTTTTAGTGTAGAAGTATACATACCACCAAGGCTCTTTGCAGCTTCTTTAAGACTCCCAGAAAAATATTGTTGGAGAATTTCTAGACTAATTGATTTCTCAGATTTTCTGCGTCTCCTCTCTGAAATCTTTTTCATGTCTTCATTCTCTAAAGAAGAAAATTGATCAAGTCTTCCACCCGCATTGCTAGCAACAATCCCTTTATTATTTGTGTCATTTAAGTGAACCATTAACTGCTGTTTTGACGAATCTAGCTGCACCATATCTTCCACAATGTGCAAGCCGTCAGGACCAGGTGGTGATTTCATAGATTGGGTTATTCGTACAGATTCAAGTCTTGAATCCACTATCCCATCTGTAGAAACTTGAATAATTTCGACAGATACTTCCCCTTCAAGTTCAATACCAGAAGCAATCTTAAGACTCTGGAAATGCTGCTTCATCATTTCCAATAGGGACCCCAATAAAATCTGTTGTTCATACAAGTCTGTGATGCTAGGGGGCAGAAAAAATTCTAGAATGTAATCATCATCTCCAGTATGAGTGCTCCGTAAGCAGATTGCAAAACAGCTGGTTAACCCAAACATACGTGCATAGTGTACTAAGGGGTACTCAGTTTTGCAGAATTGGGTAATGTTTTCGCAGAAGCATGAGTTATGGGATAAAAATGCTCTCCCAGCAACCCCCTGGCCCTTTTGTAAGTGATGCTCAATGCAGGCCTCTCGGAAACCACACATGTGAGGGTCTACAACATAGACTGCCACATCAGTTGTAGACATGCAGACTTGTCCCATGCAACTACCATCTAAGCTAGCACAGCTCTTCTTCAGAGCACCACCATGGGCCAGAACACTGCGATTCTCACATGGAACCCAGGTCTGAGCCAAAGGCAATTTGAGTGCTTCACACACTACTGCCAATATCTCCAAAATTTCAGCTAGTGCATTCTGGCAACCTTCATTGTAAATCTGGTTTAAAAGGATTGCCAAATATATATATATATATATATATATATATATCAGTGAGAAAAGGAAACAGAATGAAATAAGAACACCGTATTTTATTTTTTTGTTCTCCAAAATATACAAATTTGACATGCATGATAGTTGCAGATCACCTGTGTGTTTGGATGATCCAATATCTCAGAACTTCTCAGATTGACTGCCTGCAGAAGAATTGAAATTATGTGACTGATGAATCTTGAAATGTTTGAAGTTCCAATATTTTGCAAGGTGAACAGTCTCATAGGCAAAACAACATTTTCCAAAAGAATCTCATATACAGTAGAATCATCATCTAGCAATCACAAAGAAGAAAATAGTATGAAATCTGGCATGAACAAGAAAGGGAAAAGAGACCCAACCTCTAGTGCTTTGCACACTTTATCAACCTCAGGTGCATAGTTGATCTTCGATGAGTTCATGATGAGCTCAACTACACCAACACAGGACTGGCCAGAAGGCTCAAACACAGGCAATGCCAAGCTTCCCTGAACATTAAAGCACTGGGCATGAACACGACGTGGATACTCTTTGCAGGAGTAATACTGCACATTTGGAGTCCATTCCGGAAACTTTTGCCGGAACACACGGCCAGGAAGCCCAAGCGCTCCGTCTTCACTGACAGCAAATTTATACATTACAGAGGCCGCCCTAAACTGATGAAGTCCATTGCCAAGTGTACCAATAAGAAAAGGTTGCCCTGAAGTTGTGAGCACATACCGACTCCCATCCTTTACAGGTGCCCAAATCTGAGCTAGAACATTTTGTTCTGTCATATCTTTGAAGTGCCGAAGAGCTTGCATCATCCTCTCCTTGAATACAAAATACCCATCTGGGTTATCCAGGGGCAACTGTCCCACAAGTGGAGATGGAAACCTCATGATATCATCTTTCTCCATTGGCTTTTCAGTCTCTAAATAGGGAGTACCTTCAATCAATAAAACTTCAAAGTCAGAACTCACATGAGTAAACCTCTTTAATTTACACAGAAACTGCAAAACAATTGAGTTTTCTTCAATATGCAAGTTACCAACCCATCCAGTAGTTTCATTTGATTTTCCTTCTATTGGTAAATTATCAACGCACCAAGTGAATCTTGAATCCATGACCTCACCCTCCACCCCATTCTTTCTGAAGCAAGAAAGTGCTATCTGAGCTAGAACTTATTATCAACTATTGTATTTTTATAATTGAACAATACAAACCAATATAATCCAATCTATTCAAAACAATTGCAGAGGATTACAAAGTCTCTGAGTTAAATCCCCCGGGTGGCCGAGCAGATCATCAAGCATCATCCAATTCACTAATTCAGATTAATATACAATTTGTTCAAAAAATAACTTTTCCACATATTCAACAAATACCCAAATCTGAAAATTGAAGTTAAAGTAACACTAACACACAACCACACACAAAGAACGAAACTTTTACACACCCAAATCTGAAAATTGAAGCTAAAACTAAAAAACAAGCAACACCCACATCATAATTTTTCAAGCACAACATCTCCCGTTATAAATAACCAAACAAAAAGGCAAAATCAGAAACTCACAGGAAATCTCCAGGGGAGCTGAGCTGGGTTGCGCTAAGTCTTCATTTTCATCAGCCAAAGCCCAGAGAGAAGAGTAGTTATGGTCAGAGTTCGAGATTAAGAGCGGTGACATGGGCTGGAGCTGGTCGTTAGTGTTACCGTTAATGTCGTTGAAGAAGGAGATTTGATCCAACGGCCAGGAACCAAAATCAAGATCTTCGAAGTCCATGAACGGTTCCATGTTTTGGTGATCCGTTGACTTTCGAGTAGTTGAGAAGGCCGAGTTCTTCTCTTCCTCCGGTTCGGCCATTTTGGTTTCCTTTACTCTCCAACTGTTACTGTCGTCGGTGTTTTTGTATATGTATACGTATTTGTATTTGCGTTTGTGTTTGTGTTTGTCTTTTGTTTGTACTTTATGTATTTATTAAAAGCTGGGATTGTTTCTCAGAAATGACACACTGTTGAGAAAGTTGCTGAACGTTAGAAAGAGATTGGTTACTTATGTAATGATTGTAATCCACATAGAATGTGTAAGAATGTTTCTCAAAAAACAAAAGAATGTGTAAGAATATCCACTTACAGTAAGATTACTGACATGGTTGACTATGGGTGAGAAAACTGATGGTGTATAAATGTTAGCCAGGACTTATGAAATTTATTTCTAAAAATGTTAAATGTTAGCTAGTGCTTTTGAAATTTATTTCTAAAAATGTTGTATACGTAACATTATTATTTTTGTGTGTGGTGCAGGGGCAGAGGCAGCATGAAGCGAGTCCCCCCCCCGCGGCACCCATAACTCTGTAAAAATGCCTTAGAGATAATGCCTGCGTTTGGATAGCAAGTTTTGCTACTCAAAGTAAAGTTACGTTTTACCTCTTTTTTTTTTTCTTTTTTTTTTTTTTTTTTTTTTTTTTTTCGCACTTTGTTGACTTTGGGGGGGACAAAATTTACTGTACGTGAACAGTGTGTACTGTTTACACACTGTTCATGCACTATTCATGCAATATTTAATATTAAAAGTGGGTCCCACAACACTATTCACACATTTAAAAATTATTTTGCTACAGTGTTTTCAGCAACAATCAGTTTTTATCAACTTTCAGCAACAATAAGCGCTATCCAAACGGACTCATTGACCCCTCTATTAAAATAAAAAAAGTAACCCCACTCCCACCTTAAAAAAACAGACCAAAGTCCTAACCTCATATCATTTTTTTTCTTAGTTTTTATATTGTATACAAGTTTATTTTTTTTACCTATATCACTATTCACAGCACTTGCCTTTCTTGCTTATCTCATAAATAGCTTATCCCATAAATGAATGATGAAATGTCGTTATTTCTTAACATTTTTACAATTTTAAAATCTAAATTTTTGTTATAAACTTAAATTTTAAATATTAAGAAGAATAGAGAAATAAATGTTGAATTTTACATAGTTTAAGAAGCAATCAGACAGTAAGACATATACACAACTTTACAAGTATTTGCTATATTTTTAATATTTTTAGATTTCATAAAATAAAATAAAAAACTTATAGGTGAATTTTTTTTTTCTTAATTTATTTTAAGGAATCAAATTAGATGTCTAAACTTTATGTATTTATTCATCTAAAAAAAGAATTTAAGGATTTACATTAATCTCTTCTTTCAACTGTTAGTAACTATGAATTGGTTATTTTTATTTCTCTCTTTTAACAATAAGAAAAATATACTTGTAATTACAATTGTTTATTTACAATTTATTTTGTTACTGTTATGGATTAATATATTTAAATTATTTTTCTTTTAATACTGTCTTTTAATCTTGTCCCCCCTAGACTCAAATCTTGGCTCCGCCACTAGTGTAGAGGGAATATATGTACCATTATTGATCCACTTATTTACATGTAATTTCACACTTTATCAAGGTGGCAATAGATGATTGGGTGTAAAAAAATTTTATATTAATTATGAACTTGAGGTGGGTTCTAATTAGTTCAGTTGATAGAGTTTGTTGGGATTTGGGTTAGAATCCCACCTACACCAAAATCAATTGATTTTTTGCTTGATAATTAAAAAAAAAAAAAAAACAATTATCATGGATCTACATGTTCAAATCTTATTGTATTTATTAAAAATAAATAAATTTTAAACCTGAGTAAAAGTAATATTAAATTAATTACAATTTACCATCTAGAGAAAGTTCGTATGTAGAGCATAACTTGAGCCCAGTTCTAAGAGCGAATCTCTTTGGAAGCCCCAAATCATCTAAATTGTACGACTTATTACTTAAATAGGTTATGAAAAAGTATAGCCTTAGGATTTTCTCAAAAAAAAAGACATGGGAGTAAGTTCTCCCACATCGAAAAAGAGAGTGTTCACAAAAGGGTATAAAGCCTTCATACCCCTTTCAAGAGTTACCGGCTTTTGAAAGGTGTAAGTTGTGTGATATTATACTTGTGTCCCCTCTTCCCAGTAAATGTGTGTGTGAGTTTAGCCTTAGGATTTTCTCAAAAAAAAAAAAAAAGGTTATGAAAAAGTATATGTCCATGGCATAATACGAGCTAAGCTCTAGGAGCAAGCTAGTAGTCCTTCCAAACATTGTCTTAAGGAAATTTTGGTCCTCTAAATTGTGGTAATGTGGCAAATTTCTTAGGCTCCGTTTGTTTTGGTGGTAAATGATTTCAGGAAATCATTTACCACCTGACCCTACTGTTTGAAAGCTAAGAAAAATAAAAATTTTCGAAAAATATGCTTTAGTTGACCAAAATTTACCCCTTTGACCCGTAAATGATTTTACGATTATATTTTCCCTTCAAATCATTTCCGGAAAAGAGAGAGCGAGAGAGAGAACGAACCAAACCGAGCGAGAGAGAGAGAGAGAGAGAGAGAGCGAGAGAGAGAACGAACCAAACCGAGCTCCGATCCACCACCACAGCCCATCACCGGCGTCCACGAGCCTTTGACTTCGCTGGCGCCACGAACCGACGAACCCACGAGCCTTCGACTTTGCCGGCGGCACAAACCCATGAGCCTTCGACTTCGCCGGCGGCACGAACCCACAAGCCTTCGACTTTGCCTTCGCGCCACGAACCGATCTTCGACTTCGCCGGCGAACCCAGAGCCCAGATCACCACCGAAGACCGATCCACCGAAGATCGCATACCCCAGACCGATCGCACCCCACCGAGATCGCATACCCCAGACTGATAGCACCCCACCGACGAACCCACGAGCCTTCGACTTCCCCGGCGCCACGAACTGATCTTCCTCGCTCTCTTAGTTTGGGCGAACGGTGGATTTGATGTGTTATTGTGATTTTTGTTTTTTTAAGTTTATATGCTGAAATTTTCTATTATAAAATTTGTTTGATAACTGAGAAAATTGGTGAGAAAATGTGAGAAAGTAGTAGGAAAATAGCATTTTCAAATGCAACCAAACACATGAAAACATTTTCTAGGAAAATTTGAATAATACTGCCAAACACTTGAAAATATTTTCCTTTTCCGGAAAATATTTTACGGGAACCAAACGGACCCTTAGACTCATGTTGACATAGCTCTCTTAGATGATCTTCTTCTAAGAAATATGTATTGGAATAAAGTTACAAACATAATATTTTCACAACAAAGTCTAGGTAATAAGTTGTAAATATTAGGTAAAAAAGTTATATTAGTGGTAGGCTCATATGAGAATCAATAACAATTGAACACATAAATTTTGTTGTGAAAATATTATACCCATAGCACTACTCTTTATTTTATTTATTTTTTATATTGGGAGATCAAGTTTAAGGCTATGTTCAAAGTTGTTCTAGTCTTCTTGTTAGTGGATTAGATATCTTTAGTGCCACTGCTTTGACCAGACTTATTAGTGGTCTTCGTTCTTTGCTTTCAATAGGAATGCTGGATATGGTATTGGCAGAAGGTGGATTCATTTTCATGCTTTTGAGCTCTATGTCTATATGCTTTGGATTGAGAACTCGCGTGTGATGCCCTTTCATCCCTCAAGGCTCATTCATTGGAGGAGGATAGACTTAATGCCAAAAACTGTCAAACTTGTCCTAGTCGCGGTTCGTTGTTTGTGGCTGAAACTCAATGGTGTGCGTATATGGACCGAATTATGACTTCTGAGCTAAGTTTTTCCAAGACCATTGTCTTACATTATGCCCAGTACCTTTCCAAATAGATTTTAATACCATCTGGAATAAAAATCCTCTATTCCTCACATAACAAGGAAAAACAAAATCCTATTTTTGAGTGTTCCAATTTGTTCTCCATCAATCTTATCTTATCACGTATTCTTTTTCCCTTCCTTATAAAATAATTAGAGTTTAAAATGGAGAAAAAATATTAAACACTGCTGTACAGAGTAGGAATTTTTTTTATTTTATAAAATTCCTTCTACTTTTTTTTAAAAAAAAGAAGAAGTTATTCTTGTAACTTTTTGAACAAAATATCAAGTTTGGTTGACAGAAAGGTATAAGTTAGTAAATGCATCAGAACGTTATTTCTCTTCATCAATTTCCTTCAAAATAAATGCTAATTTTTAATCAACTCATGTTCACCTGGGAATTCAATAACCTCCTATTGCTTCTGAGAAGGGTCATTTCAGATCACAATGAAAAAATTTTGGAAACCAACCAATAATTTTACAATTACCTAACATGAGCTAATTGATTTCTTAAGGCATTTCTTTAGACAAAGACTGTTTTTTCTCATTTTGGATGGTAAATATTTCTCGCGACATTGTCTATGGTTCATACAATGTTTATTTATTTATTTTTGATAATTCAATAGTTACAACGGGTGAGGAGGAATTTAAACCCTAGATGTCTTAGAAATACTAAAAGGTACCAACTAATTGAGAACAAGACTCTTGGCGGTTAATATATAATACATAATTACATACATGCTTTCATCACCAAAAGAAAATATCACACAAGCGCCAACAAACATGAAATGATAAAAATATCCCATTCAAAGATGATGACTGCTCAAGATCAACCAAAAAGTCGCCATATACTTATCTATTACAGATGACATGTCCAAATCATTGAAACCAGAATGTCTTATCATATAAAAGCGATCAATAGCACCGAATGGATCAAAAGGTTGACCGTATGAACCAAAAAATGGGATTACTTCCACATGTACAAGAGATGTCCCTATTCAGAAAAATATGATTGAAACACCCATTGTGAAGCATCCTGCAGCTACCCAAGGGCTCAAACGTTCACCTGTTTTAAGAAGATAGCACAAGTTATCTACTGGACAATTAGACCATCTAATGCAGGCTAAAGAACAACATCTAATGTTAAAGGGTTGACCAGGTGTATCAGATACTCTGAACTTTTTTTTTTTTTTTTATGGGCATCAGATACTCAGAACATTAGTAGCAAATTTGACATGTAGTATCTGAAAGATAGCAGACTACAAGAGTAGGCAGATATAGTGTTTGAAGGTTAGTCAGTATGTAGCTGGCTCAAAAATCATCAGCCAAGCATTTATAAAAATAGATCCATATATTTGTGTCAAATGTTGATAGTTGATACTCAATTTAAAAGCATTGACCACTAGCTATTTTGTCTATTCTTCAGCTCTTCTCCCAGGTTGTGGGGTTCTGCAGTTGGGACTATGGGTTTCTATCCTCATCATGGACAAGCTCTAATGCATGGAATGAATCAGCATTACTAAAAGACTTAATATGTAGAGTAGCATTGTTAGAAGATCCAAACAATGTTTCAATGTCAGTCTATGCCTTATCCGTGTATAGCAATAGCAAACATGCACGAAAAGAACTTGATAAACCTACCAATTCTAGCTGCCTTCCAAAAGAATCCCCGAAACCTGCCAATAGAAGACACACTATAAGGGAAATTTTGATTTGTACATTACCAGATCTTATACACACAGGCACACATAAACAAAGTTAAATACAAATGTTATGAAGAGCATTTCTTTAGAAGATAAAGATGATCAAATAAACAGAACAGACACTACTAGAAACAATGTTAGAGAATAACTAATTGGGGAGAGAACTCTCATACACTTGACTAGGATGGGAATAATAGGTTAGTAAAATACTTATCCACAACACTTAAAGAGTCAAGTATTAGAATTCATGACCTAGCATTTTCACAACATGCATACATGTGTCCACGCCTATTATCCACAAAAAACAAGCAGCCAAGCAGAATAACTATACATCTTATAAATGTCACTCTATACAATCTCAACAAAGAGATAGCTGCCCAAGCTCCAAACAATGCAAAATAAACTCAAAAATATTCCCCAAAAAAAAAAAAAAAATTCATGTTTTAACATAAAATACTATATCTCAGCCTAAACAGTAAACTCGTGCTGATAAGGACTGTCTTTAAGCATTTCTTAGTACAATGCTCGAACTATACTAAGAATTGCTGCAGAAGGACGAAATTATACATACCAGTTACGATAGAACTGCATTGAGGACTTAATGCCCCCAGAATCCCAATGAGCTCTACCTCAAACGACACATCATCCTCTAATAATGGGATGGACAGTGAGATCAAGAGACCATTTGGTTAGGAGATTTGGGAGCATAAAAGTGCGTTTTTAAAACCCAAAACGCTGTTTCGTAACAGCAACTCCTCGTAACTTTTTTACAAAGGCTCATTTTAAACTCAAAACGCCCATCCATGGATTAATGTAGTGGATGGTATTAGGAAAAATAAGACCATTGAACATCCATAGGAAAATCACAAATACTTAAAATGCTTGCAACATTACTGCTAAACCCAGACAATGTAGAAAAGAATTAGGCCACTCAAAAGTCAAAACCCATAAAATACATTATAATCAACAGATCAAAGCAAAATTTACCCCCAAAACAAAATTACAATTGCACAATATAAATAAGTTGTCAATTTTGTTTATGCCCAACTAATAAAACGACTAAAAAATAAAGATAAAGCAACAACGAACCCGGTTTTCTGTTCAAGAAAGGTTGGGAACTGCATCTTCAGAAAAGTGCACGTGCAAATCACGAGCAGCACCACCGTCAAAAACGAATGGAAATTAAAAAGCGCTGACTGCACCCATCAACGGTTTAATTAAAAAAAAAAAAAAAAAAAAAATCAACCCAGTAAAACCCATCTCTGATTTCAATCAAATAAGGAGGAGAAAGTTTCATTACCATATCTGGGGTCTCCTTGGATTATTTTTTTTTTTATAAGAAAAATCCAGATTTTTGAGTCTACGATAAAAGTGGAAATAGAGGATTAGAAAAGTAAATCAAAATAATAAATAGCGTATAATTTTGAAGAGAATAAGAATTGGGTTGACTTGGGATGGGATGGGAGAGTGTTAAACTTACAGTTTCTGAGAGCTCCTTTTTTAATGAAGTAAGAAGAAAAAGAAAGAATGAGTTTTGGGGGTTTTTTTTTTCCCCGTTTTCCTTAAGTTAAACGACTTCGTTTGGACAACAGTCAATTCCACACAAAAGTTAAAACAGCCTTCATGCAGCCAGTACTGTAGTAATCAATCATGGATCGGTTGGGTTGGAATTGTGGTATTTTTCTTGGGTTGATGAATTTTCAATCCAGCCCAATCCATATTACCTTTACAAGTTTAAAACCCAACTCATGAGGGTTTGGTTTGGTCATCGACAGAACTGTAAAACAAACTAAATTATATATTCAATTTTTTTTTTTTTTTTGTTAACAAGCTCAAGCTTGTTTGTTCGTGAATTACTTTGATTTTTTTTTTCATATATGATAAATGCTACAACTACAAAATTTTCACAAATTAATACTTATAATTAAGAACTAAATTATAATTGAAATTATTATATTTGAGTTAATTAGATAGAATATTTTTGCTTATGAAATTATGAAAGTGAGATTCACCTAATATTTACTACAAAACTAACTTATTATATCATAACTAAATTTATAAATAATAATATAATTTATTTGTGAAATTTTTTACAGAGATAATTCAAGAGCAAGGATTTGTTGCAAATTAAGTTGCAACAACTTTTGCAAAATGCACACATGTCAAGTGGCTATTTGGTGAAAGATTCAATCTTGACAATGAAGTTTTCATTTAAATATAAGTCTAGACAAGTATCTATTTAAGGCATTGACATGTGTGCATTTTTGCAGGAGTTGTTGCAACTTAGTTTGCAACAAATCATTTTCCATAATTCAATATCAATTATATATGCATGTTTTTATAAATGTCTACATGTGAATATATAATGTTTTATATTCGGTGAATTAGGGTTCAGATTCTCCTCCCTTGTTGTTGTAATTGTAACTATTAAATTGTGTACGTGTAAGTTAAATTTGAGCTTATTTATGGGAGTGAACTAAGTTATCTAATAGTACATTTACATGAGAAAGCTCGAAAAAATGCAAGTTTTAACATGACACTCAAACAAGAAATAAAGAAAGTGCTGGTAGGACATGAAAAAGACTCACATTTAAACAAGAAGAAGAAACAAATTATCAAAACAACATAGGATGTACGTGAAAAACCCTAGAGAAGGGATAAAAAACCATGATTTGAGTAAGAACATAACATTTTTGCTCGACTCAGCTTGTATTATGTATGAAAAAGAGATCAGTTTACAATGAAGTTGTCTTTCCTTCCTACCAACTCTCCACTTTCATCTCAAAATATATATTTGGGTTCTTGCTCTAATAGCACAGTTACATGTTCCTTTTATACTCTAAGGAATATGGCTGAATATAAGGACAGATGTCAAGTCATCATATTCTCTTTTTTGGATCTTTTCACAGTTGTGATATTATCTACTGGCTAAGGGATAAGAACTGCGTCAACATGGCACTAGGACCCCTAGATAGGTAGCTTTGCCACTGCTTGGGAGACAAGTCTTGGACATTGAGACGGACATCAAGAATATTGTGATTGGTACACGTGTTCCTAAGATGACTCATTGTGCATTTAACCAATAAGGGGTGTCCTTATAGCTTCGGACCTTAGAAAATCACTATCTCCTTTTTTGTGAGAGCTTGAGTACCATGTTAGGTGTAAATCCTACTTTCTTCCCAAGGTAGTCACACCTTTAGCATAGACCAAGACAAGATCCCTTAGCCAACATTTCCTCTCCCTTTACTCACAACCATTCCACGTGTAAAGTCCAGATTCAACTACTTACGCATTCTCCCATGCCTTAGTGGTGTTATGTACAAATTGTAAACAAATAAAAATAGAAATCAAGTCTCATGTTTTTGAGTTTATTCACAAACACATTATAACGTTTAAACTTGGCTCATTTAATAGTGAAATTTACATTTGGGTTAAAGTTTGTCTTATTTGCTCAATAAATAAAGGTTTAACACTTAAGTTTTAGAATTAGAATTTTCCTTTATATTTTGTATTCATTGTTAGCACATCAACTTATCACATATGTGTCAAATGTCTTGTAGCTGAATTGACATCTTCCCATACACAAAGTGCTTGGGGGATTTAGGGAGGAAAGTGTTCGAGTTGCGAGGTTAACAATACGTTGTAATTATTTCTCAAAAAAAAAAAAAAAAAAAACTTATCACATATGCTAGTTGACCCAATTAAACGATGACACATGGATTTACCTATTATTTGTAATAAAATAACAAAAAAAAAAATTCAAAAATTATTTAAAAAAAAAAAATCCGGATTAAAATTTAAAATAGATTGTTTGAGAGTTGAGACCAAATAGGCAAATAGCACATTTTCAAACCCCTTCCAAAAAAAAAGAGCAATTCATAAACATACTCACTCCCGCGTCCCGCCACTGGCATATTTTCACTGTATCTTCGAGACTAGGCTTCAGGGCTCCATTCATTGGTGACAATTTGACAGTCCGTGACTCTGAAAATGGCGGAGGTGAAGCGGTGGAGCGTGACATACACAAAGCACGTGAAGCAGAAGCGCAAGGTTTACCAAGACGGTTTCTTAGACCTCCACTTCTCCACCAACAAGGTCTTCTTCTTCTACTACTCGTTTTTTCTATTTCCAGCCCTAATATTGACGAGAAATTTTAATTGTACTTGGATTTTTCAGTTAAGCAAATATTATTGAAATTTCGTGTTAAGCACTCTCTAAATTAGACAAATTAAACGGAAATGTTGCAAAATTCTGAGCTCGAACGATCAAATTTGTATATAAATTCGTAATTTATGTACTTATAAATTCAAGCTAATGTGACTGTTATTTATTTTTTTATTTTTATAATTACCGGCTTATTCATTTTCTAGATCAAAATTTATTTCCAAAATTGATTTACTCAAATGTGTTTATGTCGTATTAGACTAGCTTCACTAGAAGATTATGCTTTTATCTTTCATGAAAGTTTTAATTTTAGCAAATTATAAAGTTATTCAAGGTGGTTATAAATTTTAATTTTACAAAAACCGGCTTGTGCATTTTCTGGATCAAAATTAAGATCCGCATTTGATTTACTCGAGGTGTTTTTGTTGTATTAGGCTTGCTTTACTTGAAGGTTATGCTTTTATCTTTCATGAAATTTTTTTTTTAAGCAAATTATGAAGAAATTAGAATTTGATATTGGATTGATGTTTGGTATACAGGTCATGCTCTACGATGATTGCGAGAAACTATTGGAATGCAGGATCTTGAAGAAAGATGAAGTAGTTAGTTGCGGCGAAACACTGACATTCAATGCATTTCTCATTGATGTTGGTGGACCCGAGGGTGATCATAAGCCTACAATATCTGGTTTGAATTGTCAAGGAAGAGATGAGAAAATCACTGAGAAACCGAGTCATTGGCGGGGACAAAAGTTTAGGAATCATTCGGTTTCTTTTGGTATTTAGCCTTATGATGTTTTGCTTAAGAACTTTTCAGTTAATGAGTTTTCAGTCACGTTTTCAGTTTTGTTTATTTCTTTTGCTTTCCGTGCCGAAGATAGAAAGAACAATGTGGAGATGAACAAAGCACGGCCAACTTTGAGCCCATCACAGAAGATTATTAGAGGTTAGGATAATGACTTAGATAATTTGATTTGTAGTTTCATACAACATTGGCAATGTCATTTTATTTATTTTTTTTATTATATTTTTTTTCTCTCGAGGCTAGTTGTTATTTGTTAGATTAATGGTTAAGTGATTACATTCACACTTTTCTATCAACTTAACATATTGGTATAAGTGGTACTTTATCATGGTATTAGAGTAGAGCTGGTGGTCTAGGATTTGAAGCCTGTTTCCACTCTATCTCATATTTAAAGTTAAAAATTTCACTTGTTAGGCCTCACTTATTGAGGGGAAGTCTCAGCTCACATGTGGGGCGGAGTCTCAAATTAATGGTTATTTGATTAAACTCACCATTTACTATTTTGGGACAAGTGGTAGTTTATCACTAGAATAAGAGGATATTGGGTTTTTGACACATAAAGTAATGGATCATATTTAAGCTGGTGTAGACTAATGCTACTGGGCAACCTAAATTTTTGGTGAAAATATCCAGTTCAGATGTAATTAGCTTTACTGTTTACTTTTCATTAAAGACAACAATTGTCTGAGTCAATCAGCATTCAAGGATTTCCCCACAAAAGAAGTGCATTTTTCCTAACATTGGTGTAGTGCATGTATGGCTTTATCACCTGGTCCTGGTGAGCTTCTAAAAGTTTCTTGCATTTCAGAGTTTAAGAAGAGCGAACTGCACAAGTATAAAGCACCACAGAGTAGTCCAGATACAAAAAAACCAAGCGCAACAGGTTAGATTGTTAATTTGCTGCTGTGCCTTTGATGGACACAAGTTTTTTTTACTGCATTGTGAATATGACTTTTTTCTTTCGGGCAACGTGTCTTATGAAATGCTGAAGCATTACAGAACTTTCATTGCTATAATGACAAAGGGTTGGTTAATTGTCAAATTGATACTTGTTGCTTCCTGTCGCTTCAGCTCCAGGGGATTTATTGCATTCTTCTCTGTTAATTATTTTTTCCTAGTTTTGCTTTAGCTGTTTAATTTGTTCCCCTTTGCAAGCTTTCCTTTATAATTTTTTTGGCTCTTTGTGTTCACCATGGTGAACATAAAGTGTTCTTTTTTTTTAATAAAGCAATTCTACTTACTTATTAAAAAAAAAGAGTGTTCCACTTTGCAATATAGAATGGCAGGTTCTGTACACTACACAAGTAACTCAAAAGGCCAAAAAGTATCATGATGGATTTCTACGACTTCCAACATGCGGAACTCTTGGGAGGCAGGTTGACTTTGCTATTGTCATTGAATTTATTTTTACAAGGCCATTCATATTGTTTGTTGCTCTGAATAAAATAAAAAACCAAAAACCATTCAATAACTCACTCATTCTTTATGTCCTTTTCCAAGCTAATTTATTTTGATTGCATACCTGACTTTAACACTCAGCTTTTTGGGTCTCTATTCAGGTGATGCTATTTGATGCAAGCAGAAAACTATTAGATAGCAGGTTCCTTAAGAAAGATGAAGTAATAAGATCTGGTGAATCAGTAGCTTTTGATGGTCATTTGGTTGATGTTGGAGAACTTGATGGAGACCATAAACCTCTCATGGATTTGAATGTTCAAGGAAACAATCTCAATGTTGTTAAGAAAAATGGGATAATGCATGGACAAGAGAACTATATTAACCTCAATAAACCTGTTGGCCAAGGTTGGCTCCTATATTTATCAACATTAATTCTTCAAATTTTTGCTTTCTCACAGTGATTGTTTAATGTATTCTACCTCCTCAGCCGCTTTAAAGTATTTTCACCTTTTTTTTTTTCTCTCCCTTAGTCTTCTATGCCTTTACAATTGATATATTGCTTTAGTTTTGGGATTTGGAAGCATTTGCATACTTTTGTGTTTCAAATATCTGTGCTCCAATGGCCTTCCAGCCCCCCTTTCTTTTGCCTTGTTTTGGGAGTTGAAATGGAGTTTTGTCCCTGACATATGATTGCTAGCATGATACTTCATCCTCAAAATGTTACTGATTTCATTTCAGAGTTCAAGAAGAGTGAACTGGACAAGTATGGAGCACTGAAGAGTATTCAGGATACAGAAAATACTAGTTTAACAGGTCAGTTTGTGAGTTTGCTACTGCATTAATACCATTTCGTGACCCTTATTAGCTCACAAGCTGAAGTTTCGGTCCTAAAAATGGTTGAGAAACTCAAATGTCATTGCTACATTGTCAACCGTACCTTGGATCAGGTTGTAAAGGGAATCGTGGGATGAGCCTTAAGTTCAAATCTTATTATTAAAAAATAGAAGTTAAAATAAAATAAATATTTTACCTAGCATGTCCCCATATGTGTTTCAGATTGTATGTTATGTATATATTTTCATTTGGAATGCTTTATGAATTAAAAAATGCTATGTAATTGAGCTGTTCATATTCATCAAATGCAATAGTTTTAATTTATAAGGCCATTGGAATTTCAATACTTGTGATATGCTTGAAGCTTACAGCTGTTTCTATGCTGTCATGTATGAAGACCATATTCTGATACAGGCACAATTGTGAATGTCATGCATTGGCATTGCAGCATGTCAAAGATTGATATGAATGAGAATAATGCAATAAAACTGGCTTTTCTAAAGTTTCCATGTTTATAATTCTAAAGCAACTCGTGTGCATTTACAGAAACTTGATTTGCCTAATTTCATCAATTAGTTCAATAATCAACACAGTCAAAATAACAGAACAAAAATTGATTGTTGTTTCTTGTCTAGGATTCTTTTGTTATTATTATTTTTACATTGCAGTGGAATCTCGGATCTCCCTTGGGATCTATTGCATATTGTCCTAGTTGTTTTATCTTCTTTTCTGTTTTTTTCCCAGGTTAATATGTCATATTTTTTACATATAGAATGGCAGGTCCTGTACACTACACAATTAACTCAAAAAGCCAAGAAGTATCATGATGGTTTCTTGCGACTTGCAATTTGCGGCTCCCTGGGGAGGCAGGTCGATTTCAGAACTATAGTTTGTCTTAGTCTTAAGATAATTATCTTGTTTGTTGGCCTTGGTGGAGACCTGTTCAATTAATTTTTTCATATCATTGATTTTTTACTTTTCCCTGTCACCCACTGCATAACTGACTGAGCAACAATGTAATTAAGCATCCCCTGTAAAGTGATATATATAGTTTCTAGATTGCCTTGCTTTTATTTTCTTCTTTCACTGGTGTTCTGTCCATATTGATGCATAAGCTTCCTTTTTCGGTCCCTTTTCAGGTGTTGCTATATGATGCAAGCAGGAAACTTATAGATAGCAGGTTTCTGAAGAAAGGTGAAGCTATAAGATCTGGTGAATCAATAGCACTTGATGCTCATTTGATTGACATTGGAGAACCTGAAGGAAACTATAAATCTACAGCAGATTTGATTCATTTGAATATTCAAGGGAAAGATGGAAATATCATTAAAAAATCAGGATTAATGCATGGGCAACAGGATTGTCATAAAGACAGAAAATCCGTTGTAAAGGGTTAGTGTAATTGTTTGTCATCAACTTCATACTCTTCTAATTGTTTATTATCTGTTTTAAAAACGTTTTAATTTATTTATCAAAAAAAAAAAAAAAAACTCGATACTCTTCTAAATAAAAGTAATCTCCTGGAATAAATAAAATATGTAAAAAATAAAGATAAATCTATTCCCAGTATCTCTTTTACTCTCACCTGATTACTTGTAAGTTATCCATCTTGCCTGTAATGGCTTACCATCAATTATTATAAATGTAACAAATACTTTCTCATCTCTTATAATTGTTTTAATTAAAAATATCTGTTTGGACACCTGTATTACTCCTTATTTGCCTTCTTGTGATTTTTCAGATGGTGAGCATTCACCTTCTGACATGGCCCATGGCCCTAAAACTGAATTTCGTACAGTGTTGGTTCATTGCTGCTACAAAACAAAACTTAAATGGTTAGGGTCTGAAATAATAATTATGATTTTTTTGTAATAGTCTTGAAGACAGGTCTTTATCAATCTACAAATTAGAAATTCAGCATCAATCTACAAATTAGCTAATTTTTTGAGTTCTCATATATCATGTTGTTGGGGTGTCAATTGTCAAAGGGTAAATTAAACTAGTTTCATCAATATCTATGTCATGTGATGAGGAGATTAATTTGAGTTTTGCTGTTGGCTCTAGTCCTGTTTCATTGTATTTTGATTTTGATGTTTGCCCAGGTCTTGATTTTCCCTCATGAAAATATTTTGGACTGAATGTACAGGGGCACTGCAAATCAATGCACATTCAGAAAAAGATTCAGATTCAAAATTTAGCATCTCTAGTGTAGATGAGATCAAATTAAGCAGCAGAGTACCTACAGAAAAGCCTTTGCGTGACGGTGAGTTAAAGGTTGCACTGCATCACAGAAAGCAACATTATAAACTTTAAAAAGTTGTCTTTTCTTTTTTATCATTTGTTTCTTTTTGGTGGCACATTAACTTTGTTTACATAATACAAGTTTCCTTATATCTTCCCATCCTACATAATATAAAGTTTTAGAAGGTAAAAAATGGTGAATGTCCTGCCACCAGGCCCAAGGCTAGATGTATGATTTCTAATGCAACTAATGTTGGCCAAGTCACACTTCGTAGATTTTATGCAAAATGGTACTCTTTTGGGTGTCCCATTTAAATTTTTGGACACATCTCTAGTTTTCTTTAATGCTTTTGGAAGTTTGTGAGGGAATGAATGCGCTAGTAAAATATGAGGTCCTAGCGCTTCTGTTTCTGCCTTTCACTTCTTAAATAGCCATTAGTTACGTTATACACTCAACAGAATTGAGGATTGGTCTGCGTATCTCCTACCATAGAATGTCTAATGGCATCAGTCCTAGAGATGCTCAGTTCATCTGTCATGTTAAACTTTGGTCTGCTTTAAAGATAATTAAATATTCTAATAAACTTCATTTCTGATCTCAACTCATTGCTGCATTAAATCTATCTGCCAGTGATTCATGGTTTCCATTTATGCAGCTCATAAAATCCTGTCTTTCCTCCAAAAACCTATGGCTTGGGGAAGCAATGTTGTAGGCAATATGGACGACTGCAAAATTGAACCAGCTTCCTCTACTAAGGGACATCAATTTTCAGATGTTATTGTACTGGATTTTCCTGAAGATGGTGAAATAGTGAGAGCATCTTTGCAATGTCATGAATCAAATCAAAATGCAGGTGTTGTTGAATCAAGTCAAAATTTAGGCATGGGAGAATCAGGTAAAAATATAGGCATTGGGAATTCCCCTGATCTTATGTCTTGGGAAGGCAAGTTTTAATATAATATTGTGCATCTACATTTCTCGATTTTTTAATTTTAATATTTAACTAAATAGAAAGCTTGACCTGACGAATTTTGCAGCAATATCTAGTTGTAATGGCAGTGAATTGTACAAGGGTGTCAACCATGGAAACTCCCACCAGGTCTGGCCATAATTCTCTCTATTATCTTTATTTGCCACTTTTCAACTTCCATTTAGATCCTAGATCATCACTAAGACT